>JAPXFY010000015.1:39813369-39818369 GCA_030674185.1 Monoplex corrugatus
CTATCTCTCTCCTCTCTCCCTTTCTCTCTTCCTCTTCCCCTCTGTCTCCCTTCCCTCTCTCTTTCTACCTCTTCCTCTGCACTCTCTCCCCCTTTTCACTCTTCGGTCTGAAATGTCTGCTAACCTTGTTCTCTTATCAGGACTTTTTGTCAGCAAGTTAAAATGTTTATCACTATTCATATTCCAATTTTGTTATTGTGACCAGTTTTCATATTGTTATAGTACATTTTTGTATTAGTGTCGACACTCCATGGGTGAGGGTGGATGCAAAAATAAAGGATTTTTATGCTTATGCCCTTGACCTTGTTAATCAGAAAATTGTTCTCGTTCTTTTATCGGGCACGATTTCTACATGTATGGCAGAGCTTGGACAGAACAAGGAGGAAAACACAATGAAAGCAAAGAAAAAGCGGACAACAGTAATGTCCCTTTGACTGCTCTCGTACTGGTCAAAAGAGCAAACGTGTCGAGGGTCTCTGTAAAGAACATAATTAGAAATGAACGTTTAGAAACGTACACAAATAACTGAATGAGTAGCGAGACGTATGAGAAACAATCACAGTGAAAGCAGAGAAAGGCTTCACAACGATAACGTCCCTTTAAGCGCTTCTGAGATTGTCGAGATTAAGTATGTCAAGGAATTTGATGATGGAGCAAACTAAATAAACAAAGAAGTAAATAAATAAATAATAAATAAATAGATAAATAAATAAATAAGCAACAAAAGTAGATAGACAAACAAAACAATTCAGTCATGCCATTCGAAAAAGGAAGCTGGTAGATAGGGTGAGGGGGGTCAAAGGATTAAGTTTTTTGTAGTTGGTGAATAGGGTGTGTGAATCAAAGAATTAATGATTGGATAAGGAATGATAATCAAAGGATTAAAATTAATTGATAGTCGATTGATCTGCTGACCGGTTAATCAAACGGTTGTTCTGTATATTCTGCATCAGGGTCGTATAAATTGTTCAGCAGACCAAATAATCAGGCAGTTCTATACATTTTGTGTATAGAATTAGATTGATTAGTTTTTAAAATCAAAAGCTGATCAATCTGCGTAAGTGAATTGGAAAATTTGCTGATCACACAGTTATACTTACATAATTGAGTGGTTATTTATTTGCTCGCTTGCTTGGTGCTGGGCTATAAGCAATATAAACTTGAACTTGCTTGCTTGCTTGCTTGCTGAGCTGATGTTTAGTGGAATTGTGTCAGCGGGTGATTCAGTGAGATGTGCGTACATGTGGATGTGCATGTCTGCATATCATGACAGGTGAATGTGTTTATAATGAATGTGGGTATGGGTACGCATGTATAAGCATAGAACTGGTGTTTTCAGTGGTTACTTATGTCCTCACTGTTAATCAAGCTGTTCTCCTGTAGCGTTCCAGCATATCCCAAAGTCAAGTGTGTGTGTGTACATGACTATGTGTATGCTATGTGTAATATCATCATGTGCCCTGCCACATGGTGTTGGTGATTTGCTCTGCTAACCACCTTTTTTAAAAAATTTCTTTACGGCGTATTAAAAACTTCTTTACACTGTCATTACAATGAGTGACTTTAACCTTTGACTTCCAGTCCCTGTCTTTCAGCATCCTGCACTGTCAACCATGCTAGCAAAGCAAAAACTTAACCCTTTGACTCCCTCACCCTTTCCACCATCTTCCTGCAGGAAGCTGATGGAAAAGGTGAGGGAATAATTACAATAATAATTACAATATTCATATAGCGCAAAATCTTGATAAAATCAAATCTAAGCGCTGAAACACACACACACGCACGCACGCACACACACGCACGCACGCACACACACGCACCCACGCACACACACACACACACACACACACACACACACACACACACACACACACACACACACACACACACGGCTATAAATGGGGAGAAAGAATAAAAACAATGGAAAATTATAGAGAGCATATTATATACAATTATATATTGCAATGTGAGTCCCCTCCGAGTGGAGACAGGCTGCAAAGGGGATTGAGTGAGGTCAGGATTTTATGCAGAGGAGAAAAGGTGAGTTTTGAGAGCGGACTTGAAGGAGACAAAAGTAGGTTGCTGACGGACTGAGAGAGGAAGTTTGTCCCAGGAGAGCGGACCAGAAACAGAGAAGGCTCGTGGACCATAGGTATTGAGCTTAGTGCGTGGAAAGCGAAAAGTCAGAGGATCGGAGGCAGAGCGAAGGGTACGTGAGGGAACATAGATCTCAAGTAGGCTTGACAGGTAATCGGGGGCTGCGTTATTGAGGCTTTTGTAGCACATGGTGTCTAGTTTGTACTGTATGCGCTTTGATACAGGGAGCCAGTGAAGTTGTGCCAGGAGAGGAGATATGTGGTCAGCTTTTTTTCTTTTTGAGTACAAGGCGTGCAGCATTGTTTTGAATGCGCTGTAGGATGTAAATGGTGGAGGCAGGAAGATCGGACAGGAGTGAATTGCAATAGTCAGGAATCAAAGGGTTAAGTTTTTGCAGTTGCTGGATTGGGTGCGGGAGTCAAAGGATTAATGTGTGATGGACCAGAGCCATACTGCCAACCAGCAGCATTCTAACTCTGTACGCATAAACCCTTTTATCATTACTGGCAACTTAAGTCAACCATTGGGGATCTCACCTTTCGTTGACACCGTTTGACACACTGAAAATTATGTTTGATTTGGATACAAGCGAATTTCTATTCATGAAACGTGATTTGGCAAGTTTGTTTTCCTTTAGGATAATCCCACTTAGGGGGTTGCCTTTGTGTTAACCTTTTTTCCCCGTCCCATTTTCTACGCCACCTTAATGGCCACAGAAGCTGGTACTTTTTACAGTGCAATGATGATAATGTTGAGGAGAATGATGATCATGATGCTATAGAGTTCCGTTAGGATTGACACTGCGTGACAGGGCTGTACTCTACGTTTACTATCATAAAATATCCTGGCGTCAACCAGGCCCGAGAGATACAGACAGCAGTGATGTTGGTCAGAAGATTTGAACACCTTCAGTAACACATCCGTGAAGTGGATGAGACTCGACTGTGTGGTCCCGGTCTTCCCAATGAGCCCATAGCACGCTCAACTCTGGGTAAGAGCCGATTAGAGCCAAAAAATCCCACAATGATTTTTGAAAAGACTGATGGGGATTCGAACCCACAACCTTCCAGTCGGTAGTCCGTTGCGCTAACCACTACACCACGGCGACTGGTTGCAAGTTCTTTTTTTATTTTTAATAATGTAAATGATTGGGTCTAAGCTGATATGTATTACCAGGCTTTTTCTGTAATGTAATTAATTGAAATAACACATCACCATAGATAATAAATGGTATCGGTGATTAGGTCCGAACTGACAGGCATTACGCCATGGTTTTTTTTCTACCTAAGACTGTATGAGCCATTCCCAGAGTGTTTCCCATACATATCTTTCATTGTACTGTTAACATCTAAGTGTAAATTGACATTTTCTCGACACATGGTTGGTTTGCACTTATGTGATCTCTCTCTTCTCTCTCTCTCTCTCTCTCTCTCTCTCTCTCTCTCTCTCTCTCTCTCTCTCTCTCTCTCTCTCTCTCTCTCTTGCACTCGCGCTCTCTCTTTCGCTTGCTCTCTCTCTTTCGCTCTCTCTCTCTCTGTCTGTCTGTCTGTCTCTGTTTGTCTGTTTGTCTCTCTCTCTGTCTATCTATCTATCCATCTGTCTGTCTGTATGTATGTATGTATGTCCGTCTGTCCCCGTGTCTTTGTCTATCTATCACCCACATTTTCACACGTAAAGCACGTGTAGTGTACACATAGTGGACGTACACACTGCACACACATGCGCGCGCGCGCCCGCACGCGCGCGCGCACACACACACCACACACACACACACACACACACACACACACACACACACACACACACACACTCGCACACTCTTGAATGGTGAACAAGATGCTGGCCTTTTTGGAGGAGACGATAGAGCAAGCTCCGAGTGCAACATGTCCTCAGCATGTAAGATCCCATTGTTGTTTCCAACTGTAGTCTATAAATGATTCTTGTGGAAGATGTTATAACATCTTTTATCTTCTCTTTTACATTTGTTATTAAGCTCTTTTATTTCCTTGTGTTTAATCAATATCGGCTGGGAAAGATGGTGTATGTATAATTCTCTCTTCTCTCTCTCTCTCTCTCTCTCTCTCTCTCTCTCTCTCTCTCTCTTGTTTGTCTGTCTCTCTCTCGTCTGTCTCTCTCTCTCTCTCTCTCTCTCTCTCTCTCTCTCTCTCTTTCTCTCTTTCTTTCTTCCTCTCGGGGAATCTTTGCTTTTAAGGTCTTTTATTTCCTTGTGTTTAGTCACTACATCAGCAGGGAAAGATGATGCATGTGTAATTCTCTCGCCTTCCCTCCCCCCCCCCCTCTCTCTCTCTCCATCTCTCACTCGCGGAATCTTTGCTTTTAAGATCTTTTATTTCCATGTGTTTAGTCAATATCAGCAGGGAAAGATGATAATACGTAATTCTCTCTCTCTATCTCTGTCTTTCTCTGTCTGTCTGTCTGTCTTCTCTCTTCTCTCTCTCTCTCCCTCCTCCCCCCCCCCCCCCCCCCTCTCTCTCTCTCATTCAAATGATCTTACGTGTCGCCTGTGGTATATGGATGGAGAGGATAAAATATATTGTTACTTTGATGTCCTGTATTACATAATCATAGAATAACATTGTTGCCGTTTTAATACTACAAGGATCCAGCCAGTTTAGATATCAACACGTAATGAAAACATTCTGTTCAGTCTTGTCATGTATGTTTATGCAGTATTAAAAACACTAGGTGTCATTGTGTTATAGCCTTTGAAGCTAAGTTATGTGTTTTGCAATGTTTTCCTTGCTGAGCAATATGTATGTACAAAGTATTGTGCTTGGTTTTGAATATGCCGTCGCTTCTTTCAATAAACGGCCTATGCTTGTATTGATTAATTTGAAATAATTCCTTTCTTATTCTGTCTGTCTGTCTTCTCTGTCTGTCTC
>JAPXFY010000015.1:39820869-39825869 GCA_030674185.1 Monoplex corrugatus
CAAAAAAGAACCTGTACTTAGATTGTCGGTAAGGTAGATTAATATTTAAACTCTTGCCAACATGCTGTTTGGACTCATTGTAGCCTGTTTGACTTCCCAGAACACTACACCATACCAGTTGTCAACTCCACACTTTACGTAGCCAGTCTAAAGTGGAGAGGGAGAGAGAGACAGACAGAACACAGACACACAAACAGACAGACAGAGTGGATAAGATAAATGTGTGATGTCGGATACCAATGTTGTACTTAAATATTAGATTCAATTCAACCTCTCTCCCATCCTTTTCGATCTCTTAGCTTGTTTTACATAACCCCCATCCCACCTTCCGACTCGTCCTTTTTGTCAGCCACTGTGCTCTGTCTCTGTCTCCCTCCCTCCCTCACTCCCTCCCTCCCCCTCTCTCTCTCTCCACACACACACACACACTCATACATGTACACACACACTCTCTCTGTCTCTATCTCTCTCGCTGTCTCTCTCTTTGTTTCTTCAACCCCTCCCTTGCCATTAAAACAACCGCTAACTAGTAAATTTAAATAACTGATTATACTCTGAAGTTATGCTTGTTGCTTCTCACTGTGTGTGTTTCCTTTTCCACTTAAGTGATCTCTGGTTATCAAAATGTGACCACGTAACATTCTTTTCTTTTCCTGTCCATTACATCTGGCAAAAGAGATCAAATGACAAGAAAACTCGGTGTTGGGCGTTTGCTAAGCCTTTCAACACCCCAAAAAGAAGTCGTACAAGTCTTTGCACTTGCGCGTGTTGATAGACTGATGACGTTCTCGCTGCAGAATGAGGGGAGGTTATTAGGCCCCTGTGTGAGTGTAGTACAGATGAGTGTGTAGTGTAGTTCAACGAGAATCGTGCTGAGTCAAGTGCGACTCACGATTCAGTACAACAGCTGGGCCATGCAAGCTATCTGCCTGAAATATACATAAGTTTATGTAAGCTTATAATTATGTATATATATGCCAGTCAGTGAGCAAAAAAAGCTCCGTTCTGGCGTTCTGTGTTTAGTCAATTTGCAACTAGGATGGTTCCTTCACTGTCTGATTTTGGTGGGAAGTTGTGATATTTGATTTCAGCTGAGGTAAGAATTCGTTTCTCTTTCTCTATGTATGTCTGTGTGGCTCTGTCTCTCTGTCTCTCTCTCTCTCTCTCTCTCTCTCTCTCTCTCTCTCTCTCTCTCTCTCTCTCTCTCTCTCTCTGTGTATCTCTGTCTTTCTGTCTCTCTCTTTCTGTCTGTCTCTGTGTCTGTCTGTCTTTCTGTCTCTCTCTTTCTCTTTCTCCCTCCCTCTCCTCTCTCTCTCTCTTTTGTCTTTCTCTCTGTCCGTCTCTCTCTCTTTCTCTCTGTCTCCCTTGTATGTCTCTCTGTCTGTCTGTCTGTCTGTCTCTCATTCTCTCTCTCTAGCTTTTACCGTTGGAAAATAAAGCATCATTGTCATTGTCATTGTCTCTCTTTTTCAGTAGTGTGTCTGAGTGTTCGTCTGTGTGTGCGTGTAATGTTGCTGACATTCAGTTATGTAGACACAAAGCAACGGATAGAAAAACTACATGCAGTGCACTTACGTTTTTTGATGACAGTGCCTTATAGCATGAGTTTGATTTTATTTTCGAATTTTCAAAATGTCATGATAGTCGATGGAAGTTTATTCCACAGAAAACTTTGTCATCAGTAAAATCAGTGGTATCTTGATATAACTTTTATCTGAAAGGAAAATAATCCATCGAAATTACAAAAATTTGTCAAATGTTACAAAAATCACACACACGTTCATCATGTATTCTGAACATTCGATGAACCTATTACAGGACAATTTCACATACGGTCTTTTTGCCTGTTGGACTGTCCGTTGATTCTATGGGATTTTCAGTTGCTGGTATCCGCCATGTCCTGTTTACGATTACACTATACACTGTGAACTTTGTGTGTGTATGTAGCAGCGATAATCCTTGTCTGTCAACTGTATTCGTGAGCCAGTATACAGCAGCTGGGAGTAGGAGAAGAGGTTGGGGTTGGGGTAGCAGTTTATGAGTTAGCTATAAAGTTCGTCTGCGTATGCCTGTCGGTTATTTAGAAGCGAAACTGTGTTGTACCGTTAGTTGAAAATAAACCGACACTCTTATCTATGCATCGTTTCAATCTGCGTCAACACAAAACGTAAGAACGTCGTCAGCTAGCTTAAAAATTTAATGTCCTGCACTTTCTGCTGATTTGTAACGCACGCAAACACACACAACACACACACACACACACACACACACACACACACACACACACACACACACACACACACACACACACACACACACGCACATACACATACACACACACACACACACACACACAAATACACACACACACACACTCACATACACACACACACAAATACACACACACGCGCGCGCATACACACAGACGCACACAAACACATATACGTGCGGGTGCACGTATGCACGCACGCGCGTACACTCTCTCTCTCTCTCTCTCGCTTGCTCTCACTACTTTCTCTCTCTCTCTCTCTCTCTCTCTCTCTCTCTCTCTCTCTCTCTCTCTCTCTCTCTCTCTGTCTAACACACGCAAGTACACACACACATATGCACAATTACGTAAGCTCCTACGCTCTCTTTGTCTCTGTCTAACACACACAAACACACACACACACACATCTGCACAATCACGTAAGCTCCTACGCTCTCTTTGTCTCTGTCTAACACACACAAAACACACACACACACATCTGCACAATCACGTAAGCTCCTACGCTCTCTTTGTCTCTGTCTAACACACACAAACACACACACACACATCTGCACAATCACGTAAGCTCCTACGCTCTCTTTGTCTCTGTCTAACACACACAAACACACACACACACATCTGCACAATCACGTAAGCTCCTACGCTCTCTTTGTCTCTGTCTAACACACACAAACACACACACACACATCTGCACAATCACGTAAGCTCCTACGCTCTCTTTGTCTCTGTCTAACACACACAAACACACACACACACATCTGCACAATCACGTAAGCTCCTACGCTCTCTTTTGTCTCTGTCTAACACACACAAACACACACACACACACATCTGCACAATCACGTAAGCTCCTACGCTCTCTTTGTCTCTGTCTAACACACACAAACACACACACACACATCTGCACAATCACGTAAGCTCCTACGCTTTCTTTGTCTCTGTCTAACACACACAAAACACACACACACACATCTGCACAATCACGTAAGCTCCTACGCTCTCTTTGTCTCTGTCTAACACACACAAACACACACACACACACATCTGCACAATCACGTAAGCTCCTACGCTCTCTTTGTCTCTGTCTAACACACACAAACCACACACACACACATCTGCACAATCACGTAAGCTCCTACGCTCTCTTTGTCTCTGTCTAACACACACAAACACACACACACATCTGCACAATCACGTAAGCTCCTACGCTCTCTTTGTCTCTGTCTAACACACACAAACACACACACCACACACACATCTGCACAATCACGTAAGCTCCTACGCTCTCTTTGTCTCTGTCTAACACACACAAACACACACACACACACACACACACACACAACATCTGCACAATCACGTAA
Organism: Monoplex corrugatus; assembly: GCA_030674185.1. NCBI lineage: Eukaryota > Metazoa > Mollusca > Gastropoda > Littorinimorpha > Ranellidae > Monoplex > Monoplex corrugatus. The sequence goes on from JAPXFY010000015.1 coordinate 39,824,500, forward strand.
GCTCCTACGCTCTCTTTGTCTCTGTCTAACACACACAAACACACACACACACATCTGCACAATCACGTAAGCTCCTACGCTCTCTTTGTCTCTGTCTAACACACACAAACACACACACACACATCTGCACAATCACGTAAGCTCCTACGCTTCTTTGTCTCTGTTAACACACACAAACACACACACACACACACATCTGCACAATCACGTAAGCTCCTACGCATACACGAACACAAATATTTGTACACATTGACACGTTTGTATTCTCCTGATGTTATCATGCCTGCCCCTTCCATCTCACTTCCCCTTGTCCTAAAGTACTAATGTTCAACCTGGATGGAAGGGGGCAGGCATGATAACATCAGGAGAATACACAGTGATATGTAATTCATGTGAAAGAGGAGTAGGCATCGTAATGGACAAAGACAAACCAAAAGCAGGGATACTGGGCTGTGTCCGACAGAGTTTTACTGGTCAAATTGGAAGGCAAACCATTTGATATCAACATCATTCAGGTGTATGCACCAACATCTGCAAGTACCCAGGAAGACATGGACAACTTCTACGAAATATTAGAAATGGCCAAGGCCCAATGTAAATCACAAGAAGTCACAGTCATAATGGGAGATTTTAGTGCTAAAGTGGGACAGGATAGGGTGGAGGATATAGTTGGACCTCATGGCCTTGGTACACAAAATGAAAGGGGAGGGAAAAACTTGTAGAATAGGCACAGATGAATGAGTTCATTGTAGGAAACATCTGGTTTGAGCAGCCTAATAGAAGAAAATGGACTTGGATGAGTCCAGGAGATAATACCGAAAATCATATTGACTACATCCTGATTAATAAAAAAAATTAAGAAATTCTTTACTGTCAGCAAAAACACTACCAGGCGCAGACTGCAACAGTGACCACAGTCATGTAATGGGAAGATTTAGTCTGAAATTAAGGAAAAACAAACAGATCAAAAGCAACATCAAACTAAATCTTGGACTCTTAAAGACAGATGAAGTGATACGTCAAAAATTTAATGTACATGTTCAAAACAAATTTAGTGCTCTGGAAGACGTTGGTGACAGTGAGGAACAGTGGACAAAGTTGAGAAATTCGATAAATGAAGCTTGTGAAGAAATCCCTGAGGTAGTTAGAAAAGCAAAAAAAGAACTGGATGGCAAAAGAAATTATAGTTGATGGAGGAACGGAAGAAGGCAAAGAGAAACAAGGAGACATACAGGAAGATAAACAAAGGAATCAGGTATAGGTGCAATGAAGCTAAGGAAGCTTCGCTGAAAACAAAATGCAAGGAAATAGAAGACCGACACAAAATGGATCCTCAGGGTATGTACAGACGAATTGAAGAAATTGTCCAC
>JAPXFY010000015.1:39833369-39838369 GCA_030674185.1 Monoplex corrugatus
ATTGTATTTCTTGAGGCCGATGTTTTTGAACCCTAGCTTTCGTATAGCCCAAAGAAGAGAAAAAAAAACCTGATCCAGCGCTGGTGAGTTCGTGTTTTTCGTACGACTTGGCAATGGTTCATATGAACCAGACAAAATACACGAAAAAAGAATAAGAACGTGTATTTAATACAACAAGACAAGACAGGCGCAAATTTTCGGCCAAACTGAGTTTATTCCTTTTCTCACACTGGACAGAGCAGCAGGGAAGTTTCATTTTCTCCTAATTTTTGTATCTGGTGTTTGTTTGTTTGTGATCTTACGCTTGACAAGGCTAGTTGGCCGAAAATTTGCACCTGTCTAGTCTGGTTGTATTAAATACGCGTTCTGATTCTTTTTTCGTTTTGTTGTTGTTGTTGTTTTTTTCCCCTGGCTCCTGTTTGCTTGAACGTGGGCAGTCACACTTGTTTTGGATAATGGGTTCGTATGGAAGCAGGAAAAAAAAAACACGAAAAAAGAATCAGAACTCGTATTTAATACAAGCAGACAAGACAGGCGCAAAAGCTGTCATATGAAAGGCCGAATGCTAGCAACCTGTTTTGGAACACTTTGTACAACAAGTAAGTTGACATTTTCCTCAGTGTCGATTATGTGGTACTAAACCAACCGCGGAACTACTGCTTTGCGAAATGGTGCCCCACTTTAGTGACGTTTACATGGCACTATTATGTATGCTGTTATTGATGTTGTCGTTCTAAGTACAGTGAACTTGTACCCGCGTTAGTCAATTACTACATCTACTTGGTGCCGAGGTAAAAACTTCAGTCTGACTGCGTGAGTTCGATCCTCGCCTGGCCCGGGGAAACTTTGCGTGTGCGATTTCTCTTCTGCCAAGCTGTGAGTGGGATGCAAAACCCTGTTCAGAGTCGGGGGAAATACACGTAAAGCGATGGGAGAGAGGAGTGGAAGCCTGTTTTCAGTAGGTGACCCGAGAATAGTGATGTCTCTTTATCTTTTCACTCCACAGCTTAGGCTGTCGTACCTTTGTTATAGTTTCTTCTTCTATTATTATTGTTTTGCCACTCTCTCTCTCTGTCTCTCCGTCTCTCGTCCTCTATCTGTCAGTCTGTCTCTCTGTCTCTGTCTCTATCTCTCTCTCACACACACACTCACTCTCTCTCTCTCTCTCTCTCTCTCTCTCTCTCTCTCTCTCTCCTTCTGCTTCTTCTTCTTCTCCCCCTCTCCCTTTCTTTCTCTATCTCCCTCTATCTCTCTTCTCTCTCTGTCCTCTCTCTCTCTGTCTGGCTCGCTCCTTCTCTCTCTCTCTCTCTCTCTCCTCTCTCTCTCTCTCTCTATCTCTGTCTCCCTCCCTCTCTGTCTGTCTCTCTAGTTCTTTTCTCTTTTTGTGAGTGTGTTGAAACAACCCCTCCAGGACATCAGACACGCTCGTTAAATATACTCCAGTCACATGAAAGCACCCAACATACCACCTGCATAGTGTGAGTGTGTGTAAGACACCGTGCGTGACAGGCATCCGAAAAAAATATCGAAACGCTAAAACCAGCGTGTCACTAACTCCACTCTGTGACTTTACATAAAGTTATTTTGAACCGTTACGTATTCTGTTCTTTTCATTGTTTTTTCTTCTTCTTCTTCTTCTTCTTCTTCTTCTTCTTCTTCTTCTGGTACAGACATATTTCCTTGATTTAATCTCTCGCTGTCTCTCCCTCTCCCTCCCTCCCTCTCTCTCTCTCTCTCTCTCCCTCTCTCTCTCCCCCCCTCTCTCTCTTTGTCTTTCTCTTTTCTTTGTCTCTCTCTCTCTCTCTCTCTCTCTCTTCTCCTGTCCCCCTCTCTCTTTGTCTTTGTCTTCTCTCTCTCTCTCTCTCTCCTCTCTCTCTCTCTCTCTCTCTCTCTCTCTCTCCTCTCCTTCCTCCCCCTTCTCTCTCTGTCTGTCTGTCTGTCTGTCTCTCCCTCCCTCCCCTTCTCTGTGTGTGTGGTTGTGTAAAAAGTATATATGATAATGTCGGAGCTGTATTGTCATATCATATCGACAAATCTCGTGGTGTAAAACAGGGGGACGTGTATAGTCAAGTTTTGTTTGTTAGGGTTTTTGTTGTTTTGTTTTGTTTTGGGGTGGGTTTTTTTCGTTTGTAAATGAACTCGATCAGGATATAGCTCATGGTAGTAAGTACAGGGCAAAACTATCTTTGACTGAATGCATGATCCATTTTGCAGACAACATATAGTTTTTGTTTTATTCGGAAACACCGAGGACTACAAAAACAAAGCTCATTCTTTTATTCTGCTATAATGACCCCGGCCACAAAAGGCTAAGCAACTGTCATGGAAAGATTCGGAGCGACCTATCCTGAAATATTTGTCAAATTGGCTGTTAAGTACAACCAGGGTTGTATGGTGCAGACATCTAAGGCTTATATAAGTGTTTCTATACGTGCACAGAAACAATTCAGAAATTTGCCTTGAAACAATTTCTTAGTCTGCTGAAAAGAACACCAAACGCAATGATATATTTCAGTGGGGGGTTTTTTTATTACTTTTTTTTTTTTTGTCACAGTGGATTTACTACGTGAAACTCGGGCTGCTCTCTCCGTTGAGAGTGCGTCGCCACAGTGCAGCGCCCCCCATTTTTTCTTTTGACCAAGGCTTGATACGGCAAGAAGATTAATTGGTTTTCAAGGTGAGGAACCTGGGAAATCAACGTGTCTGTCCAATGTTTTTACCAGGTCAGCTTTGGGATCTTTAGCATGCGCAGGTCAGAAGGCACACGGGTCCGACTCGTTTTTCATCCCCTTCTGAAGGACTATACGTTCAGTTCAATTTTTCAGTCAAACTGAGGAGAAAAGCCGAGGCCTCAACGGCGGGCGAACCACTTAACCACTTTGCCACTCCTCTCTTGTAGATTTTGTTGTTGCTGTTATTTATAATGCCCATTAAATTGGACGGACCTGCAGGGTGGCTGAAGACAGAGAGGGTGGGAGATGTACTTCCAGCGACAGTGGATAGATTCGTATGGAGAGCCATGATCGCCAGCACCATGCGGCAGGGCACATGATGATGATAATTAATGCCCGAATCGAAACGAACAAGTCATTGATGAATACTACTCGCATGGATACGAAGCCTTTACCTTAAAAGCCTACTAAAGGCCGTTTAAATGAGCAGGGAAAATATAACTGGGCCAGTTCTTTTTCTTACTCTGTTTCAAGCATGACTGATAGATTGTTGATGGTACAACCAAAGAGACTGTTCTCTTTGGTACAACTACGCTGATAGCATCCACATAAGTGTCGGGTTTAGATTCTTCAAAACATTTACAACAAACTGGGTACAGGAAACGTATCTTAACGGTGATATGATCTGATATACAAGAAATGCTCTCATCAAATTCAGACTTGATGTTGGCAATATTTCTGTACTTACAGAAGGCAGGCAGATATGGATAACTCAAAACCTTTGTGTAGATGTTCTGTTGAAAACGAAATACACTGCAGTTTACGTTGTATATATATGTTTGTTGAAAACGAAATACACTGCAGTTTACGTTGTCTGGCACTTGATGCTTTACGCCAAAAACTCTGACAAAGTCCATAGATAGCTGAATGCCTTCAGATTTGCCATGCTGTGTGTCATGAAAATATATATGATACATATAGACTTTTGCAAACTTAGCAATGCTTCTACATTTAACGTTTCACAAACGAGAGATTGTGTGCAGTTGAAGCCTTTATTTGGGGGCGGATGCGCGACTGTTCACATTTATACTTGATAATTTTGTTGCACAATTATTTGCAAATAATTATTTCTTCATAGAGATATACAAACAATTGTTCAACCATTTTGTAAAAAACAATGGCCATACAGCTAAAACACTTTGAGTCTTGACTCTCTCTCTCTCTCTCTCTCTCTCTCTCTCTCTCTCACACACACACACACACACACACACACACACACACACACACACACACACACACACACGTACACACACTATCTTTCTCTGTCTCTGTTTATCTGTCTGAACTTCTTCAAGTGTATGTACCATCCAGAACTCTCCGATCCTCTACCGACACAAGAACTTTCTGTGTTCCCCGTTTCAACCGGAAACTGCATGGTCAGAGAGCTTTCTCCCACTCTGCTGCCATGACCTGGAACTCCCTTCCCTATCATATTCGCCATAAGCAATGTCTTCCTTCTTTCAAGTCTAGTCTGAAGACCTATCTTTTCACTCAATACTTTCATTGATCTTCTCTTTCTCTTCTCTCTCAGCCCTGATCATCGTTCCTACATATATGTGTGTGTTTGTGTGTGTGTGTGTGTGTGTGTGTGTGTGTGTGTGTGTGTGTGTGTGTGTGTGTGTGTGTGTGTGTGTGTGTGTGTGTGTGTGTGTGTGAAGCATGTTTATGCGAGCAAGAGAGAGGGAGAGAGGAAAAGAGAGAGAGAGAGAGGCTGTGCGGGAGAGAGAGAGAGTGAGCAAGGAATATCGGGAGCACGGTAGAGAGCGAGAGTATGGTTGGGGTGGGGCAAGAGAGTGAGAGTATGAGTAAGAGTATGTGTAAGCGTGATAGAATTTGATAGTAGAGAAACTGAGTGGTTGAGAGAGGGAGTGTGTTTGGGTCTGTGTGTGTGTGTGTGTGTGTGTGTGTGTGTGTGTGTGTGTGTGTGTGTGTGTGTGTGTGTGTGTGTGTGTGTGTGTTGTGAAGAGAAAGAGAGAGAAAATATTTTTGTATGATTGTTACTACTTTTAGTAATATTTGAATTTACTATGTTAATATGTCTTGTTGAACGTAAATTTTATGTTTATGTTATATAGTGTTAGCAGCGGTATGTTTGAATTTTATGTTGGTGTATCTATTTGTATTTAGTTATATACTGATTTTATGTGAAGCGCTTTGTGCTCTGGAAAGCGCTATATAAATTGCCTTTATTATTATTATTAATTGTCTGTCTGTCCCTCTCTCTTGCTCTCTCTCTCTCTCTCGCTCGCTCTCTCTCTCTCTCTCTCT
>JAPXFY010000015.1:39840869-39843369 GCA_030674185.1 Monoplex corrugatus
AGTCTCCAGAAGAAAGTTTGACCACCTTTTGCTGTAACAGTGCCGTATTCTGCTGAATATTTGTAGTCATCATCATAAAGAGAGTCTTACTATTTATCGTGGCAACATGTCGGACTAGCAAAAATATTTGCGGGATAGTAGAAAATTGTAATCTTCTTCAGGCATATATATATATATATAATGTCTCTGTCTGTCTGTTTGTCTCTCTTTATACATACATATATAGACACACACACACACACACATAGAGAGAGAGATATATATATATATATAATATAATATATATATATAATATTATATATATATATATATATATATATATAATTATATATATATGTGTGTGTGTGTGTGTGTGTGTGTGTGCGTGCGTGTGTGTGTGTCTCTGTGTCTGCGTCTGTCTGTCTGTGTGTAATTTCATATAAAACTTTTTTTTTTGCCTTTGTCTAACGCAGCGACAGAAAATAAACGCATGTGGTTGTAGATGTCTAGATCTGTTTTAATAAGTCACCTACTCTGAGATTTGCAATGATAAATGCCCGCGTTGGACACGAATCTTATGTTTGTGTTTAGTAATTTTTGTAGTAAATGCCTATCAATTAACACCAGGAAGAGAGTTCTTGATGTTATATAGAACCGATAATGTTATACGGTTGTGAGGTGTGGACTCGACAGTCAACAAGCAAAGCCAGAACAAGATTGAGGCAGCCAAGATGTGGTTTCTTAGAAGAATGTTGAGAGTTCCATGGACAGCAAAGAAAACAAACGCGACAGTCTTGATGGAGACAGACACAAGAAGATCATTCATAAGGAAGATTAGTAAAAGACAAGCAACATTTATAGGCCATTTTAGGAGGAAAGGGAAATTGGAGCACCTGGTTACAACAGGAAAGCTGGAGGGAAAGAGAGCATCAGGTAGATCCAGGAGAAAATTTTGGACGAACTTGCAGAGTGGCTGAAGACAGGGTGGAAGAGGTGCTTGCGGCAACAAGGGTTAGAAACATATGGAGGGCCATGATCGCCAACGCCATGTGGCAAGGCACTTGATGATGATGATGATATAGTAAATGGGAGATTAAAGAATGGATTGATTGGGGTTTTTTTCTTTGTTTCTTTCTTTGTGTTTTTGTTGTTGTTGTTGTTGGTTTTGTTGTTTTGTTTTGTTATTGTTGCTGTTGTTGTTGTTACTGTTATTATTATTATAACTATTACTACTATTATTATTATTATTATTATTATTATTATTAAAGAGAATGACAATTTGGGTCAAGGATTACATGCCTAGAAGGGAGTGTACCCAGCTCAGCGTCCTCTGTGTGTGTGTGTATGTGTGTGTGTGTGTGTGTGTGTGTGTGTGTGTGTGGTGTGTGTGTGTGTGGTGTGTGTGTGTGTGTGTGTGTGTGAACATGCATTACTTGTCTATCCTTTTTAAGTGCGACACATATGCTTCTGACATAGACTGTTTGCGCTGGTAAAGTGAAATAATTATTGTTCTGTTGTTGTTAATATTAGTAGTAGAAGTAGTAGCAGTAGTAGTAGTAATAGAGAGAATAACATCTTGGGTCAAGGATTACATGCCTAGAAGGGAGTGTACCCAGCTCAGCATCCTGTTTGTAGGGCGGGAGTGTGTGTGTGCGTGCGCGCGTGCATGCGTGTGTGTGTGTTGTGTGGACATGCATTACTTATTCTATACTTTTTAAGTGCGACGAGCATACTTCTGACATGGGCTGCTGGCGCTTTAGAAGTGAAATTATTATTATTATTATTATTATTATTATTATTATTATTATTATTATTATTATTATTTCATCATCATTATTATTAAGAATTGTTATGAAAATTGTGTTGGCAGAACGACAATTTCAAGTTCGCGATACTATCTCTTACATCAACGAGCAGAAATTCGGTGTACCACAGTGGAATGTTCTCTGTCCTGCTCTGCTCAGAATTAATATCAACTCTTTTGTGAACTCAGTAGAGCAGGGTTCTGACTCTTTTCTATTTGTGTATGAAAACTCGTATAGATTTACCGTCTGGACGCTCTGTTGTAAAGGGAGATAAACGTGCGACAAAGTTTAGGTAAAGCAATTACGACAAGCACGCTTCGTATTGGAAGATGTAAAGTCGTCAGTCAGACATCTAAAATCATACCTTTGTGAACAAGATTTGAGTCATCATGACATTGATCATCTTGCTCAAAGAAATAGAGGAAGTGGCTGAAAAATCAACGTGAAAATGAAAACAGAACCCACCATCAATCAATCAAACATGGTATCGATGAAAAAAAGTAACCCTGCACAGACTCCTTCAGCATGGATTGGAAAGTTCCCGGGATTTTCCAAAATCAAATCTCGAATTCAAAGAAATAAATAAAAAAAATTTAAAAAAAGAAATGACGAAGTGGACAAAGATTGGAGAAGTCTGTAAGTAAAATGACCTACACCTGTAGACCTGTCGGCGTCACCGGGTTCAGTGTTGGCCGCTGCACTCTTTGACACCATCA
>JAPXFY010000015.1:39848369-39868369 GCA_030674185.1 Monoplex corrugatus
GGGCCACAACAGTCGTAATTTTATTTCATTTTGTTTTATTTTTCAATTTTTTAACAAGAATAAAACAGTGCGTTTCATGTTCGTTATGCTGTCGGCAGGCTTCCTATTAGGCCTCGATGAGGAGTATCTGTAAGCATGTTAAGAACTGTAAGAGGCTGGCAGCTGTATAGGTTTGATTACCTATCTGTTTCCTCTTTTCTTTCCTCGGAAGTGAACGACAGACCGGCGGGACTGTGATGAAGGAAATATTGTCTTCACTTAGTTGATAGACAGCTGAGGCTTTGTGCACTGACTGGGGGGGGGAGGGGGGCTTTCTGTCATATGAGACGAGTTTATACAGAGTAGCTAGTTGTGTCGTGGTTTAGACCTTTAATCTTTTGTTTATTTACTTTGTATGTATGTTTTTTGTTTGTTTGTTTGTTTTTTGAAGATAAGATATCCATGTCATTTACATGTAACCAAGACTGTTCCAGTGATAGGCTGATATAATATTAGCGAAAACATATTGACTAAGTAAAACGTAGGCTAGTTAGGACCTCAGGACCTGACCAGCTCATGGGTTTATGTGGAGGCTTAAAGCTTGCGGCATTATTGTGCCACGATTACCATACATATGACACCTGTAACGTTAGTGCATATGGAATTCGTTCCAAGCGCGGAGGCACGGTCTTGAGAAACAGAAACAGAAACTGAAAATTGTGAAGAAAATGTGTGAGACATTCACTTGTGAAGAAAATGTGTGAGACATTCACTTGTGAAGAAAATGTGTGAGACATTCACTTGTGAAGAAAATGTGTGAGACATTCACCTGTTTTAACCTGATTCGTAATTATAACGAGAAGTGACTCCCAAAGGAACATGTTAAAAGAGTGATTAACGAAAAGGTGTAAGGTGGGGGAGTGGAGTGTGGTGTTGGTAGTGGTGATGTACGTTGGGGTGGGTGGGGAGAGGGTGAAGATTCCCAGACTTGGCTGGAGTGCACGGTTATCTGCCTTGGTCAACTCTGACCTCTTTGACCAGAGCAGACAGCTTGCTTTCCCTCTTGTGAAATCCATTGCCCTCCACTGACCATTTACTTAGTTTAATCAACAGTATTGTCAGCCCATCATTTCCTCTGCCCCCCCCCCCCCCTTCCGCCGTGAGGATGCCGGGGACTCTTTCAGTATAAACGGTATCCCCACCTGAAAATTTTGTGCTAGAAATTCCCTCTGTACTATCACTCTCTGTGTTTCTGTCTTGTTCCTTTGCTTTCTGTCATTTCTTCCTATCATTTTCTGCTTTGCTGGTCCATTCACCTGTATGTGTTCGATTAAAGTCTTACGTACTTTTTCTTAGGATTGATGATTGATACATGTGTTAAATGCATTTTTGGCTCCAGGGAAGTGAGATAAGCGGAAGCAATTTTAGGTAATTTAGGTGTGTTTTTATTACATGTTTTGGTGTCTTTAGGTATGTTAATATTTGTATCTTAGGTGTGTTTTTATTACATGTTTTGGTGTCTTTAGGTATGTTAATATTGTATCTTAGGTGTGTTTTTATTACATGTTTTGGTGTCTTTAGGTTGTTAATATTTGTATCTTAGGTGTGTTTTTTATTACATGTTTTGGTGTCTTTAGGTATGTTAATATTTGTATCTTAGGTGTGTTTTTATTACATGTTTTGGTGTCTTTAGGTATGTTAATATTTGTATCTTAGGTGTGTTTTATTACATGTTTTGGTGTCTTTAGGTATGTTAATATTTGTATCTTAGGTGTGTTTTTTATAGCCCCTGTGCGATAAATTGGACAGGGTGGTCAATGCCAGGGGCATGTTCTTAGACTATGTGCGCGAATGCATAGGTATGTTGAAGTTTTGTATGTTTTGAAACGGTTATAATCCTGATGTGGCTCTACGCAGTCGGCTGGGCTTTAAACAACAATAGCAATAACAATTTTTTCCTCTCTGTCTCTCCTGTCTTATTTTTTCTTGCACTATTCCTTGATTAACTGGAAGATGATCTAAGAAAGCTTTTTACCGGACTTTGTGACGTGTCTAGACTTTCTACGTTGGAGGATGACCAGGCCTCTGAGTGCTGGTCCAATAATCTGAGTCTTTAGCGGGTCCAGTCTGCTGTCTCCCCAGAGCTGTTCTTCTATTTTGCCACCGTTCGATTCTTTTGTTTCTGAACAGTGGGGGGAAAACCTGTAGCACGTGCTCTGGAGATAGTAACCCTGTCTGACGTGGGCTTGTAATGGTATAAGTCATCCACGTTCATCTGAACCAAAACCCTTTTTTTTTGTCTCAAGCGGACCGTTGAGTTGGTTGAGTCTCGGATTCGCATGCTAATGGTTGTGGGTTCGAATCCCGGGGATGCGCACATTAAAACTGGCCTTCTCACTATCCCATCTTAACACCCTCGTTGTTCTGGTGGTGTCGGTGGAGGATTAGATAAGTTCCCTCCCCCCCCCCCTACTCCAATTATCCTTTCCAGCCATATCACCTAAGGTGGGTGCCCACGTAAAAACAGAGCCAAATCAATCAATCAGTCAGTTTCTTTCTCAAAGTTGACCTCCTTTCGTAACATTTCATACCCTTTACAGAATGGCCTGAGGTCAAGTCAATGCAGAGGAAATGCCATAAATGAAATTTTAACAGAATTGCATCTTTCTTTTCAACACACGAATGCTGATGTTTCTGTCTTGGCGTTTATATCTCGCCCCATCTGTGAACTCCAGGCTATTAAAAAGACATCAGATTGAGTCACATCGCTGTATATTCATTTCAGCCGTTTCGTCTTGCGTGTGTGCAATCACGATATGCACAAACAAAACAGCTTGCTCAGTTCTTACCCGGACTGTGTCTTCGTGTGTCTCTTCCCTTTCAGCTGGGGCTTTAGTAGCATTATTGACTTAAGTTCTGACTTTAATTCTGTCTTCTGTCTCTGCATGTTATCAAACAACAATATGAATTCATATAAATCACATGATTTCTTGCAAACTTACAAAATAAACAGAACTCTCTCCGTCTGTGTCTGTCTGTCTGTCTCTTTCTCAGTTTGTCTATCTTTCTATCTGTGTCTATTTTTCTATCTTCTCTCTCTCATATATATATATATATATATATATATATATATATATATATATATATATATATATATATATATATGTTGTGTGTGTGTGTGTGTGTGTGTGTGTGTGTGTGTGTGTGTGTGTGTGTGTATGATATCAGTCTGCCTCTTTCTCTCACACTCTCTCCATCTATCTATCTGTCTGTCTGTCTGTTTGTCTGTCTATCCACCTCTGTCTCTGTGTCTGTCTATCTACCTCTGTCTCTGTCTCTCTTCATGCCTGTCTGCCTCTCTGTCTCCCCCTCTCTCTCTCCCTCCCTCCCCCTCTCTCTATCTTTATCTCTCTCTCTCCTCTCCCCACACACACACAAACACAACTCTGTGTCGTCTGTCTGTCTGTCTGTCTCTCTCTCTCTCTCTCTCTCTCTCTCTCTCTCTATATATATATATATATATATATATATATATATATATATATACTATATATATATATATGTACATGTTCATACATATATATACCAGTCTGCCTCTCTCTCTCTCTCTCTCTCTATATATATATATATATATATATATATATATATATATATATATACACATACATATAAATATATATATGTATATATATATATATGTACATATATATATATATATCAGTCTGCCTCTCTCTCTCTCTCTCTCTCTCTCTCCATCTATCTATCTGTCTGTCTGTCTGTCTATCTACCTCTGTCTCTCTCCATGCCTGTCTGCCTCTCTGTCTGTCTGTCTGTCTGTCTCTCTCTCTCTGTATGTCTCTCTACTATATGTCTCTCTCTTTCCCTCTCTCTTCTTTTCTCTCTTCCTCTCGTCTCTATTCCACCCTCTGTTGAAGCCTCAACATAATGACAGCAGGTCCCCACAGAAATCATACACAGATGACACTTTAGCACCATATTATCAGGGACAGTGAAAAATGCCATCCTCGCGCGCGCGCCAGACCAAGAACAGTTAGTTGTCTGCACCGGCACACCATTTCATCGGAGCGATCAATACGATCGATGTTCCTCCTATGGCACGCACGCACGCGCAAGCGCACGCGCCTTCTGCGCGCGCAGTCATGGTAACGCAGCGTCTGAACACTAAGTTTGTGAGTATGTAATGACCGCCCACCTCGTGGCAGCGCTGAGACGGCAGGAGGCGGAGGGAGGTTTCAAAGAGGTAAGTGTGGGGCTTCGTTGATAAGATTGTTGTGTTGTTAGTGGCTGGTGGCGTAGTGATAAGGGAATGAATTGACAACTCCCCTCTCCACTCCCTGTGGGGATGCCGGGGGATCTTCCAGTATAAACAGTATTTCCAAATGCTGTGCTGGAAATTTCCTCTCTTCTGTTATTCTCTTTGTTTCTGCCTTGTTCCTTTGATTTCTGCCATTTCTTCCTATCATTTTCTGCCTTCCTGGTCTATTCACCTGTACTTGTTCGATAAAGTCTTACGTACTTTTTCTTAGGTTTGATAATTGGGTACATGTGTTGAGTGCATTATTTTGGCTCCAGGGAAATGTGATGTGCAGAGGCACTTTTAAGTAATTTAGGTCTGTTTTTGAATCCGTTTCATTGTCCTTAATTACGTTTATATTTGTATTCAGGTTTGATTGTTTAAATTCCCTGGTGTTAAATTGAATGGACCGGTCAACGGCAGGATCGTACGGTATCTTCACATTATGTGCGCGAATGCATTGATACGTGTACTTAATTTCCTCTTCCAGGTGTTCTTGTTTTTCTCCAGCGAGGTATGTCTACTGTTTATACATTTTGAGATGGTTATAGTCCTGATATAGCTCTGCACAGACGAGTCATCGAGTCTTTTCACGAGGATATGCATAGCACTGTGTGCTATAATGGTGCCACATCAGAGCCTTTTAGAATCAGCAGCGGAGTGAAACAGGGATGTGTTTTGGCCCCAACTCTGTTCGGGATCTTCTTCTCGATGTTGCTGACCTATGCCTTCTGCAGGTCTGAAGAAGGGGTATATCTTCATACAAGGACCGATGGAAAGCTCTTCAACATTGCCAGGCTTCGTTCCAAAACTAAGGTGGAAAAGAAGACCATCAGAGAAGCTCTCTTCGCAGATGATGCTGCGCTGGCTTCCCACAGTGAACAAGATCTCCAGAGGCTCGTTGATCGCTTCGCCCACACTTGCAGAGAGTTTGGTCTCACAATCAGCTTGAAGAAAACTGAGATCTTAGGCCAAGGCTGTGAAGAACCACCATCTCTACACATTGGAGACTACGACCTCAATACTGTCCACCAAGTTCAGTACTTGGGGTCCACCATAAGTGACAACCTCTCTCTGGACGCTGAAATCGGCGCCAGAATTGCAAAGGCCTCATCTGTTATGGCTAAACTGAACAATCGGGTCTGGTCCAACAGCAGTCTCACTGCGAACACCAAAATGCAGGTGTACAGAGCATGTGTGTTGAGCACACTTCTCTACTCAAGTGAAGCCTGGACCACATACGCCAGCCAAGAAAAGAGGCTCAACATTTTCCATCTCCGCTGCTTGCGACGCATCCTCGGCATCCAATGGCAAGACAAGGTGACCAACACAGAGGTCCTCCGTCGTGCGGGCCTACAGACCATCTTTGCCCTTCTAAGCCAACGCCGACTACGCTGGCTTGGCCATGTGCGTCGAATGGAGGATGGACGCATACCAAAAGACGTTCTCTACGGCGAACTGGCAAACCGGAAGCGAACTCCAGGACGCCCACAGCTACGCTTTGTAGACGCATGCAAAAGGGACCTTAGAAGCTCAGGGATTGACCCAGGCTCTTGGGAGACTCTGGCGGAAGACAGGGCAGCGTGGCGGACAGCCGTTCAGCAAGGCATTGTGAATGCGGAGAGGAGGAGAGCAGAAAGCGCAGATGAGAAAAGGGCTCTTCGCAAGCAACGTTCCAGAAACCAGACAATAGCGACTCAGTTTGTCTGTGGCAGATGTGACAGAGATTGCCACTCAAGAATCGGCCTGCACAGCCACAGCAGAAAGTGCACGTCATGACCACAACGCCTCCCGGTGCAGACTATCATCTCCTGATATGTAAAGAGGCCGACGACGATAGCTCTGCACAGACGGCTCGGTTTAGACAACAATGACAACAATCTATTAATAACTGGCATAGTGGACGTTCGAATACCATCAGCCCAAATCCTATCGGCATCATTCGGCCCAGTTCGGCTCCTACACAGAGTAGGCCATGCTGTTGATTGAACTTGGAAGACTGGGACCTCACAGTAGAGAACCACTTGCTTCACGGATGTGTCACTTAAGATTATTACTTAAATTTCCTGACCAACACTGCAGATGCCTGCTTCTCTCAGGCCTGGTCGATAGCCAGATGTAAACTGTTATACGAGGAAGAGCAGAATACCGCGCTGACCGTCACAAGAACGGTTGTATTTTAGACTTGCAAGGTTAACGGCGAGCATGGTTTTTAACTGTTGTCTTTTATCTTAACCCGGTTGTCATCGTTTTTGACGTGATGTTAGCCCTGATGTGGCTCTAGTAGTCGGCTGGGCCGGAAGCAGTATGAACATTCTGAACATCACAAGAATGGAACTCCGTAGTGTTATCATTACCAGTCTCCATGACTCATCGCACCATTCCAGAAGATTGTTTCAGGTTCTGTTGTCCTTGATGTAATGATCTCATGGTGACCAGGTTTTTGTTGTTGTTGTTTGTGTGTGTGGTGTGTGTGTGTGTGTGTGTGCGCGCGCGCGCGTGTGTGTGTGTGTGTGTATGTGTGCGTGTGTGTTTTATTTTTTTAAGCGTTTCTGTACCTGAGATGATGTTTGCCGTTGATAGTCATCAGGGACTGTCGTTAGAGGGACGTGGTGGCGGCATTTTCTCTATCAAACAGATTCACGCTCAGTTCCGGCTTCACAATTTAACTGAGCAGTTACTGATGTTAGTAGGGAATCAGGAAGGCTGTATTCTGTGCACCATAGTACGCAGTGTGTCTTAACCCTTTCACTCCCTCACCCTATCTACCAGCTGCAAAAAATGTACCCTTTCCCTTTGTTTGATTCGCTGACAGTTCAAGACGCTGGTGGATAGGTATGGGAGTCAAAGAGTCAGGTACACTGGATCAGAGCAGACGCCTCCACACTCCATCAACATTACCCTCTCAGCATTGCACGTTGTCCTTATGGTGGGTAGTTCTTGGTGGGTTACAATCGATGGCTCTTATAGACCCGACATGGAATATCATTAACAGACTGGCAGTGTGTTGGATAACGGACTGTGACGGCGACTACATTAACAAAAGCTGATCAGATCTTGCCCTTCCTGTTATTGCTGCCACCAGCTGCTGTGTTGATGAGTTGCCATGATATCACGTAGGCTCCACTGTAGGTTAGGTTGGATCATAGCCGAATGCAGGCTTGTAGACTTTCCCCCTTTGTGGATGCCGGGGGGTCTTTTCTTATAAATGATATTCCCACCTTTTGGAAATTCTGTGCCAGTAATTTCCTCTTTTCTGTCACTCTCTTTGTTTCTGCCTTGCTTCTTTGTTCTGTCATTTCTTCCTATCATTTTCTGCTTTGCTGGTCCATTCACCTGTATGTGTTCGATACACTCTTACATTTTTCTCTTAGGATTGATAATTGGGTACACGTGTAAGTGCAGTTTTGGCTCTAAGGAAATGTGATGTGCACTAGCAGTCTTAGGTAATTGAGGCCCTTTGTTATAGATGTTTTAGTGTCCTTAGTTATGTTTATATTTGTATTCAAGTTTGATTTATTAAATCCTCTGTTGATAAATTAGATGGAGAGGTCAACGCCAGGGGCATATCCTTGGATTATGTACGTGCATGCATGGATATATGTACATGTACTTAATGTTCTTTTCCAAGTGTTCTTTTTTTCTCTCCAGTGAGGTGGGGCGTACATTTTGAGATGGTTATAGCCCTGATATGGCTCTGCGCTATTGGCCGGGCTTTAAACAAAAATAACAGCAAGAGGCTGAGAGAACCATGCACTCGAAACCTGGTATCTTGAGTTCAATCCAGGACCACAGTTTATAAAAAAAAAAAAAGCTGTCATTTCTGTGTCGATTATACTAAATATTCTAGTAGTGTCAGCTTAAATGTTTCATAGGCCTTTTCTTCCTTTCCCTCCCATTTCAAGACTTTAGCAGGGCATTGGGCTGTGTACACACTCAAGAAGTCTGACAGATAATCACTGGCAGATTTGGGTGGAGCACAATATGGAATTGTCCATGTGCAATGAATCATTCACCTCTGATTAAAATCAGGTTTTCAAAATCAGATTTCAAATTCCAATTCCAGGTCAAGTAAGGAGCTTATAGATACTATCAGGCTTAAAGGGGTCAACCTACTGTCAGGCACTGTTGTATAACACTGCAGTGTGAGACATACCCAGCACAGTTGTCTGATACACATTGATTGGTCCTCGTTTAACTCTTTAGGGTCCTGCACCCTGTCTACCAGCGTCTTCCATCGTCGGCCATGCTAGCAAAAGAAAAACTTGAACCCTCTGACTCCCTCACCTTATCCACCAGCTTCCTGCAGGAAGACGATAGGGTGAGTGAGTCAGAGGGTTAAATTTTTGCAGTTGGTGGATAGGGCATAGAGTCAAAGGGTTAATAAATAGCATGAGGCATTGTTTGACAGGTAAGATTGTGAAGAAAAAAAGCTACGTCAGCGAATTAAACTTTATTTTTCCAATCACGCAGTGACGTAAACACGCAGTCTGGATTGTCACTAGGCTTTTGCTTTTAACCCTTGTACTCCCGCACCCCATCCATCAACTGCAAAAACTTAACTCTTTGATTCCCTTACCCTATCTACCAGGTTCCTGCAGGAAACTGGTGGATATGGTGAGGGAGTCAAAGGGTTGCAGGAAGCTGGCGGATAAGGTGAAGGAGTCAAAGGGTTAAGTTTTTGTTTCGTTAGCATGGTTGACAGTGCCGGATGCTGATGGACAGGGTGCAGGAGTCAAAGGGTTAATGTTCTAGCACTTGTATCATGGCAAAGTGGTATCCCCAAAACTTTGTGGGTGTACAGGAACAAATTTCATCAAGGTTTGACTGTTTGCGCTGTCGAAAAGGTCCACATTTTTGCTGGGGAGAAAAGTCACACGAATACGTCAACACAGGGACGAGTCATACAGTTTGATGTGTTATCACATGTTTGTGTCTTACAGCATGGGAAACCCCCATCACACACCAGACACTGCTGAATGGTGACGTCATTATTCTGCCGGTTACTTCGGAAACGGACATTGTTGTGAGACTGTCACGCAACAGTAACAAGGACTCCCTCTGCCTTATGCAGGAAGCTGGTGGACAGGGTGAGGGAGTCTAAAGGGTTAAGATTTTGCAAGTTGGTGATAGGGTGCAGGAGTCAAAGGGTTAAGCTTCTCTTCCAGTCACCAGTAAGCGTAGAGCAAAAAGGGTTCATTATGTTGAGGCAGACATCGATTCACCACTGCCCTGTCAAGGTACGTTTCCTTCTAACGTGGATAACGATCATGATCCGTGAAGGAAATGATGTGTTCAGGATGATAAATACATAATGAGGAAGATGGTAGCACGAGCACGACCATATATCATTTCCTGTGTCCAGCGTGTTGGCTGGCTTTCTTTTTTATTTCATTTTTTTTTTAGGATCATCGCACTCAGGGAGGTTACCTTTGTGCTTGCCTTTTTTTTTTCGTGCCATTTTCTACGCCACCTTAATGGCCACAGAAGCTGGCACAGTTTTTTACAATATGATGATGATGATGTCGATGAGGGTGATAATCATGATGCTATGGAGTTCCATCTAGGATTGAGACTGCGTGACAGAGCTGTACTCTACGCTTACTATCATAATATATCCTGGCGTGAGCCAGGCCCGAGAGGTACAAACATTGCGGTGCTGGTCAGAAGATTTGAGCAACCCCCTCAGTGACGCATTCGTGAAGTGGATGAAACTCGACTGTGTGGTCCCAGTCTTCCCAATGAGCCCATAGCACGCCCAACTGTGGGTAAGAGTTGGTTAAAGCCGAAAAATCCCACAATGATTATTGAAGGGACTGATGAGGGGATTCGAACCCACAACCTTCCAGTCGGTTGTCCGTTGCATTAACCACTACACCACGGCGACTGGTGCTGGCTGGCTCTTTTGATAGAGCCGTGGACTCAAGGTCGCGGTTTCAAGGTCAGCCTTACGCCACAAGATAAAAATTGACTTGTTCGCTGCCCATATTAACCCCTTTGACTCCTGCACCCTATCCACCACCGGCAAAATTTTAACCCTTTTGATTCCTTCACCCTGTCCACCAGTTTCCTGCATAAGCCTTGCCAGCGCGTAGGGTTTTATACAGGTTTACAGAGTCTTGTCAGGTAACTGCTGGCAGACCTGGGGGCAGTCCATAAGGAATTTTTCAGCTCCAATGAATCTTTCTGAATAGCAATCCAGACTTATGACTCAGTGTGACGTAAAACTAAACATCCGTCTCTCTCTCTCTCTCTCTCTCTCTCTCTCTCTCTCTCTCTCTCTCTCTCTCTCTCTCTCTCTCTCTCTCTCTCTCTCTCTCTTCTCTGTATTATCTATCTCTGTCTCTGTCTTTCTGTCTGTCTCTTTCTTTCCCCTCCCCCACCCCCGTACCTCTTGTCTGTCTGTCTCTCCTCTCTCTTTCTCTGTCTGTTTCTCTCTGTCTCTGTCTCTCTCTCGCTCTAGCTCTCTCTCTCTCTGTCTGTCTCATACACACAACACACACACACACACACACACACATATATATATATATATATATATATATTATTATATATATATGTCCAAATGAAATGAATCATTATGTAATGAGGATGATGGCAGTGCCTAGTGATTTCCTGTGTCCCTTGTCTCCGGACGATAAAACTAAGGATCCATATCTCTCTCTCTCTCTCTCTCTCTCTCTCTCTCTCTCTCTCTCTCTCTCTCCTCTCTCTCTCTCTCTCTCTCTCTCTCTCTCTCTTCCTCCCTTTTCTCTCTTTTTTTTCGATCTTGATCTTGGGTAGAGGTCTCACGTCTCTGATTAGTCACTGCCGTCGCAGCAGCAGTATCGGTAGCAAGTAGCACTCCGTAACACAGAAAGAGGAAGAGGAAGAAGACGAGAGAGCAGTATAGAGAGCGAGAGGCCTAGTCTAGCGATCGTTCGTTCGTTCAATCGTCTGCTGGAGACTGGTTGCTGCTGAGAGTCTGTTGCGACGGGGGCGAGGCAGGCTTTGACAAAACAAAATTTTGCCTGTGAGCGCTGGAGCCAACAGAGAGAGAGCGAGATTCCAGCAACCATTGACCGACTGATCGGGAACCGGCGACAGAGACAGAGACTGGGACTGGGAGAGGGAGACAGAGGAAAGGACAGAAGGTAAATTCTAATTTGATCGAATGACTTTAAACCCTGGTCTCTGTTAAGCCTGCTTTATGTGTGTGTGTGTGTCTTTCTCGCTATGGCTTCGTTTCTACTGTCTCCCCAGTACCGTCGAGACTGGACGACGTGCGTGGGTATGAACGGTGGCTCTGCCATATGGAACACAAACCTCGGGGTACCGATAGAGTCCTATGGGGGGTAGGTGTTCACTGTAGCGCAAAATTCGCTGCATCTGGGCCCTCCATATGGTAGCGCTGTTCATGCGTTTGTCGTTATGTCCATGCCTTGTTTGTGTTTTCGTTGATGAGGCTGTAGGATGCTTTAGTAAATAATATGCTTCCGAATCGCTAGTGATGATAGTAACTGCAATACTGGAGGTGGTTTTGGTAGCTGTTATAGTAGTAGCTGCAGTAGAAGCAGCAGCAAATAGTAGTGCTTAGATATTAGTAACAGTGGTAGGATTAGTAATATTAGAAGTAGTAGCAGCAGCAGTAGTAGCAGTATTCATTCTTGTAGTGATAGCGGTAATTGTTGCTGGAATAGCAGTTGGTCTTATTCCTGTTGTTGTTGTTATTGTTGTAAACGTACTAGCAGTTGCAATAATAATGATTGCTTTAACAGTAGTAGTGATTGTTATAATAGTAGAAGCAGTAGTTGTTGTTATTGTTGTTGTGATAGTATAAGTGGCAGTTACATCAGTAGCTGAAAATATAGTTGTAATAGTAGTAGTAGTTATTATGCAAGTTACTTGGGGGTGACACATTCTACACTCACTCATACTATATAAAAAACAAAGAAACGCCATGGCGCATACCGCGCGAGGAGCCAGTCAGCATCAAAACATCTTCTTAATGAATGCTTAGACATGCAGGATGTGAGACATAAGAATGATACAGCAGACTCCTTAAAAAAACCTCTTCAGAGATGTTCCTGCAGATGCCATTTTCAAGTTTTAACAAGAGATCAATAAATTTCATCTTATATGATCGTAGGTACGGGGAAATTTGGAATGCATTTTAGTCTTGAAAGGGTTACTGTGATCTTGGTTTTTAACTGTTGTCTGTTTAAATGAGTTTGGGAGTTCTTTTAATGTGATGTTATCTCTGATAGGGCTGTAGTGGTCGGCTGGGCCACAAGCAATATAAACTTGAACTTGAAAGTCGTAGTTATTGTTGTGATAGTAGAAGTAGTTGGAGTTATCATTTTCATTGTTCCTTCCCCCCGTGACGATGCCAGGGGCTCTTTCAGTATAAATAGTATCCCCACCTTCTGGACATTCTGTGCTAGAAATTTCCTCTTTTCTGTCACTGTCTTTGTTTCCGCCTCGTTCCTTTGCTTTCTGTCATTTCTTCCTATCATTTTCTGCCTTAATGGTCCATTCACCTGTATGTGTTCGATAAAGTCTTACATACTTTTTCTTAGAATTGGTAGTTGGATACATGTAGTAAACGCATGTTTTGGCTCTATGGAGGTGAAATATGCAGAAGCAATTTTAGGTAATTTATGCCTTTTTTTATATATGTTTTGGTGTCCTTAAGTATGCTTATATTTGTATTCAGGTGTGTGGTTTTTTTTAAATCCCCTATGCGATAAATTGGACGGAGTGGTCAACACCTTGGGCATGTCCTTAGATTATGTGCGCGAATGCATTGATATGTGTGCTTAATTTTCTTTTCTTTTTTTTTTTTTTTTTCCTGTTGAAGTTTTGTATGTTTTGAAGTGGTTATAGCCCTGATATGACTCTACGCAGTCGGCTGGGCTTTAAACAACAATAACAATAACAATCATTATTACTGTCGTCGTTGTTATCAGTATATGAGGCCCAGCTGACTGCCCAGAGCCAAAACAGGACTTTAACCATATCAAACAGAACACACACATCTAAACACATAGATTATCCTGGGAATAAGAAAATTGAAAAGGAAAATTGATTATAGATTTCATTGCAGTTACGCAGATAAACTAGGGGTCAGACCCTGACAGTAGCCATTCTGCCAAAATCATCAGCATGGATTAGAAAAATAAACCTGAATACAAATGCATGAAAGTAACTTGGTACACACACACAATGCATAAAAACTGGCCCATAGTGTCTAAACTTTCCACTGAATACTTCATATACTCGTATTGTTTAAGCTGAATGCGTAATTAATATATATTCAAATCATCAACCTTAATAGACAGAAATTATGTGAAGTGTTATGAAAAACTTAAAGATGGCTGAACCATTAAGGCAGAAAATGAAAAAGAAGGAGATGACAGAAAGCAAAGGAGCAAGTCGGAAACGAAGAGTGACAGAAAACAGGACATTTCTAACAGAGAATTTCCAGAAGATTGGGGATACTATATATACTGATAGAGCCCCCAGCATCCCCAAGGAGGGCAGGGGGGGGGGGGGGAGATGAGAATGTTGTCGTAGCAGTTGTAACAACAGTAACATTGTGTAGTTATAACAGTAATAGTAGATCTTGTTGTGTTAGTAGGAATTGTTGATGTTGTAACAGTAGGATGAGTGGTGGTTGTTGTAGTGATAGCGGTGTGTGTGTGTGGGGGGGGGGGGGTTATTGTAGAAGTATAGTAGTTGTTCTTATTGTAAAATTTGTAGTAGTTGTTGAAATACTAGTAGTATTGTTGTAGCAAAAATTGTTTTGATGGTAATAGTTGTTGTTGCTGAACTAGTAATAGTTGTTCTTGTTGTAATAGTAGTGGTGGTAGTTATTGTAGTAGTAGTAGCAGCAGCAGCAGCAGTAGTTGTTGTTGTTGTTGCTGCTGCTGCTGTTGTAATAATAGGAGTAGTTCTTCTTGTTGTAATAGTTGTAGTTATTGTGATCTCGTGATCTCTCTCTGTCTCTCTGTCACTTTCTCTCTCTCTCTCTCTCTCTCTCTCTCTCTCTCTCTCTCTCTCTCTCTCTCTCTCTCCTCTCTTTCTCCCCCCTCCCCTTCTCCTCCCTCTCTCTGTTCGTTTGTGATAAATCACACATAGATTCATTTCCTTGTACTGTTTTTCTGATGAAACAATAAATGACAGGAATTAATTAGCATGTAAATGTGATAGATATAAATAAATGTAAATGAAACGTTATGCCGTTTTCATAACTGTATATGCTGCGGAATATAAAAAACATACACATTAATGTCAAGCTGTGTGTGTGTGTGTGTGCTCGCGCGCGTGCCTGCATGTGTATGTGTATGCACGTGCGCGCATATGTGCGTGACAGAGTGACAGTGAGTCTGTGCCTGTGAACGCGCAGTATGTGTATGTGTGTACATTTACACACTTTCACTTTCATGGTAATAGTAATGGTGATGGTGGTGGCAAAGAAGTATTCCAAGCAGCAGGTGTAGTAGTGGTGGTAGTAGTAGCAATAATAGCAGTAGTAGAAGTAGTAATAATGATATTGCTAATCATTGTAATGGTAATGATAATAATAACATTATTATTACTGCTGCTAATAATAATGTAATGATGATGGTGATAATAATAATTAGTTATTATTATAATTATTATTATGAGAAAGAGTAATGATGGTAATAATGATAGTAATAGTAATACAACTACCACTGTCGTTAACAATATGATAACATTAATTGTAATGAGAGATGTATACAGCGCTATGTCCCGGTAAACAATCTCCTCAGATCTTTGCACTTTACAGAAAATATATACATAAAGATGTAAATCAACGATAAACTCAGTGATGTAAGCATAGAATGATATAGAACAAGAAAGGAAAACTACACAGAAAAAATATGATATAAAAGCATATGTACACTCCGTCACACAAACACACATATGCATACTCCACCACACAAACACACATATGCATACTCCATTACACACACACAGACACACACACACACACACACACACACACACACACACACACACCGTCATACAAACACACACATGCACACTCCACCACACAAACACACATATGCACACTCCATCACACAAACACACATATGCACGCTCTATCACACAAACACACATATACACACTCCATCACATAAACACACATATACACACTCCATCACATAAACACACATATGCACACTCCATCACACAAACACACATATGCACACTCCATCACACAAACACACATATGCACACTCCATCACACGAACACACATATGCACACTCCATCACACAAACACACATATACACACTCCATCACACAAACACACATATGCACACTCCATCACACGAACACACAATATACACACTCCATCACACAAACACACATATGCACACTCCATCACACGAACACACATATGCACACTCCATCACACGAACACACATACATGTATACACACTCCATCACACAAACACACACACACTCCATCACACAAACACACATATACACACTCTGTCACACAAACACACACACACTCCATCACACAAACACACACATTCGCACTCCGTCACATAAACACACACACTCCATCACACAAACACATATTCACACGTCATCACACAGACATATGCACACCCAATCACACACACACACATGCATACTCCATCACACAAACACACACACACTCCATCACACAAACACACAACACACACTCCATCACACAAACACACATATACACACTCCGTCACACAAACACACACTCCATCACACAAACATACATATGCACACAAACACACACTCCATCACACAAACACACATGCACACTCCGCCACACAAACACACATACGCACACTCCATCACACAAACACATTATACACACTTCATCACACATATGCACACTCCATCACACAAACACACATATGCACATGCCAACACACAAACACACGTAGACGGACACAAGAGACGCAAGCACGTATGCGACACAAACAAATGCATAGGAACTCTACTAGCGAATACACATGCATTGACACAGGCTTGCTAACAAATCGATGAAACTCACACATTTAGCATTGTCTCACACGACCAGTCATACGAGGACGATACGGACAGGAGGATTATTACTACTATACAGTAAGAAAACTAAGACAATACGGACAGTAGGATTATTACTAGTTATAGTATAGTTTAGAAATATGTTTCTGGGACTGTTTTAACCCTTTGGATCTCGTTTTATCTCCACCAGCATCATGCACTGTCATCCATGCTAGCAAAGCAAAACTTTATCGTTTGATTCCCTCACTCCGTCCACTAGCTTCCTGTAGGAAGCTGGTGGACAGGGTGAGGGAGTCAAAGGGTTACGTTTTTGTAGTTGATGGACAGAGTGCAGAAGTCAAAGGGTTAAAAAAGGACAAAAACAGTACGGACAGTGGGATTAATACTAATTATAGTATAGTTTAAAAAACATATGTATCTAAGGCTCTCTTAACCTTTTGACCCCTGCAACCTATCTAGCAACTGCAAAAACTTAACCCTTCGACTTCCTCACCCCTTCCACCAGCTTCCTGCATGAAGCTGGTGGATAGGGTGAGGGAATTAAAGGATTAAGTTTTTGCTTTGTTAGCATGGTTGACAATGCAGGATGCTGGTGGACAAGGTGCAGGAGTCAAAGACAATACGGGACAATAGAACTAATACTAGTTATAGTATAGTTTTGAAAAGATACATTTGTAGGGTTCTCTGAAAGAGAGGACGAAGACAATAGGTACAGGAGGATTAATACTAGTTACAGTATAGTTTTAAGAAAGATACATTTATAGGACTGTTAAGAGAGGACGAAGACAATAGGTACAGGAGGATTAATACTAGTTACAGTATAGTTTTAAGAAAGATACATTTATAGGACTGTTAAGAGAGGACGAAGACAATAGAGGTACAGGAGGAGTAATACTAGTTACAGTATAGTTTTAAGAAAGATACATTTATAGGACTGTTAAGAGAGGACGAAGACAATAGAGGTACAGGAGGATTAACACTGGTTACAGTATAGTTTTATTAAGAAAGATACATTTATAGGACTGTTAAGAGAGGACGAAGACAATAGAGGTAAAGGAGGATTAAAACTGGTTACAGTATAGTTTTAAGAAAGATACATTTATAGGACTGTTAAGAGATGACGAAGACAATACTAGTTATGATATAGTTTTTAAAAAGATGTGTATCTCGGGCTCTCTTAAAAGAAGACAAAGAAAATAACGACTGTAAGACTAATACCAGTTACAGTATGGTTCAAAAAGATATGTTTCTAGGCCTCTCTTAAAAGAAGACAAAGAAAATAAGGACAGTGGGCCTAATGCTAGTTGTAGAATAATTTAAAAAGATACATTTCTAGGGCTCTCTTAAAACAAAACAAAGACAATACGAACAATAGGACGAATACTAGTTGTACTTTAGAAAGGACACGTTTGTTGGGCTCTCTTAAAAGTGGACATAGACAATACAGACAGCAGGACTGATACTAGTTATAGTATACATGTAGTTTAAAAAGATACGTTTCTAGGGCTCTCTTAAAACAGAACAAATACAATACGGAAGATATGACTAATACTGTTACAGTACAGTTTAAAAAGGTACGTTTCTAGTTCTCTCTTAAAACGGAACAAAGAGATAATACGGACAGTAAGACTAATACTAGTTTTAGTATAGTTTGAAAAAGATACGTTTCTAGGGCTCTCTTAAAAGAAGACAAATATTGATAATGACGAATGTCTGATGAAAGCCTTCTTTTACACTGTTTAAGTGCACTGAAAAAGAATGAACGCTGGCCAAGAGTCTTAATCATTTTTTTCCCGGAGGATGACTGGAGCTGTCTAGGTGTATAACAGTGATGACAACAGAAATGTAGGCAGGGATGGTTTCAGAGAAATCAGCCTGGGTTTGCGGGAAACCCACGTTTCGAATCACTACCAAGAATTTCCTCAATACCCCCATCCCCTGTTTGTTCAGACTTTGACGATAGGCTTGGTAGGGTGACGATAGGCTAGGTAGGATGACGATAGGCTAGGTAGGATGACGATAGGCTAGGTAGGATGACGATAGGCTAGGTAGGATGACGATAGGCTTGGTAGGGTGACGATAGGCTAGGTAGGATGACGATAGGCCAGGTAGGATGACGATAGGCCAGGTAGGATGACGATAGGCTAGGTAGGATGACGATAGGCTAGGTAGGATGACGATAGGCTAGATAGGATGACGATAGGCTAGGTAGGATGACGATAGGTTAGGTAGGATGACGATATGCTAGATAGGATGAGGATAGGCTAGGTAGGATGACGGTAGGCTAGATAGGATGATGATAGGCTAAGTAGGATGACGATAGGCTAGATAGGATGACGATAGGCTAAGTAGGATGATGATAGGCCAGGTAGGACGACGATAGGCTAGATAGGATGGCGGTAGGCTAGGTAGGATGACGGTAGGCTAGATAGGATGACGATAGGCTAAGTAGGATGACGATAGGCTAGATAGGATGACGATAGGCTAAGTAGGATGACGATAGGCCAGGTAGGATGACGATAGGCTAGATAGGATGACGATAGGCTAGGTAGGATAACGATAGGCTAGATAGGATGACGATAGGCTAGATAGGATGACGATAGGCTAGGTATGATGACGATAGGCTAGGTAGGATGAGGATAGGCTAGGTAGGATGACGGTAGGCTAGGTAGGATGATGATAGACCAGGTACCGGTAGGATGACGATAGGCCAGATAGGATGACGATAGGCTAGGTAGGATGACGATAGGCTAGGCAGGATGACGATAGGCTAGGTACCGGTAGGATGACGATAGGCGAGGTAAGATGACGGTAGGCTAGGTAGGATGATGATAGGCCAGGTACCGGTAGGATGACGATAGGCTAGGTAGGATGACGATAGGCTAGGTAGGATGACGATAGGCTAGGCAGGATGACGATAGGCTAGGTAGGATGACGATAGGCTAGGTAGGACCTCAGCACCTGGCCAGCTCGTGGGTTTATTGTGTGCAGGCTTAAGGCTTGTGCCATGATCATTTTGGATTGTCTCCATTACATTGCACCAGTAACTTCAGTGCATATGGAATTCATTCCGAGCGCGGAGACGTCTTCTTGAGCAACTGGAACTGAAACTGAAACCTTGCACTTCGAGATGTTGGTCTGATGAATGAGATGGGAACCTGAGGCCCCATGTTCCACACGTTAAAGATCTCACGACAACAGCACGTGAAAAATCTCATGATAACAAAAGAGTCGTCTTTCTAGAAAAACCCACTAACATACGATAACAAAAGCACACAAATATTGGAAGGAATTTTTTAAGAGAAAATCAATGGGAGGCGCCTGACTTTGGCGATGTGCTTTTAGCAGAAAGAGCAGCCGGCATCTTTTTACACACGTGCACACACACGCACATATACACACAGACACACGCACACACGCATATATGTATACACACATCCACGCATACATGTACACACACACACGCACGCATACACGTACACATATAACCAACACACACACACACACAAACATACATGCATACACACACAGACACATTCACACTCATACACACTTACACACGCACGCATACACACACATACACAATATACACAGACATACGCACACGCACGTACGCACACACGCACGCACACACACATACACAGACACACACTCGCATGCACA
>JAPXFY010000015.1:39875869-39905869 GCA_030674185.1 Monoplex corrugatus
CAGAACAAGATTGAGGCAGCCGAGATGTGGTTTCTAAGAAGAATATTGAGAGTTCCATGGACAGCAAAGAAAACAAACGAGACAGTCTTGATGGAGGCAGACACAAGAAGATCATTCATAAGGAGGATTAGGAAAAGACAGGCAATATTTATTGGCCATTTGATGAGGAAAGGGGAATTGGAGCACCTGGTCACAACAGGAAAGCTGGAGGGAAAGAGAGCACCAGGTAGACCCAGGGAAAAAATATTGGACGGACTTTCAGAGTAGCTGAAGACAGAGAGGGCGGAGGATGTGCTTGCAGCAACAAGGGATAGATACATATGGAGGGCCGTGTTCGCCAACGCCATGTGGCAAGGCACTTGATGATGATGATGGCTGACGAAACAAGAAACAAGAGAAGTAACAAAACGGGTGGTAAGTTGTGTGAAGAACACAAACAAAAACGGAAACTACAGAAATCACTATTCACTATTTTATCGAGGTTCTATTTGATTTTATGCATTGAATTTTTATATCAGTTTGTTCCTTTTGAATCTCGAGGTGTGGTGATGTGGATACTTTTTCGGAATTTTGAGTGTTTTACCAGATACTCTGACTTTGGAGTTTTAGATACCTACTTTTCATCATTTTGGTTCAGCCGCACGGGTCTGACATTTTATCTGTGAACTGTGTTTACATTTTTGGCCTATTGTGTTGGCCCCAACACTACAGCTCCTAAACCTTAGTCGACTGTCGTTTGTGCATGAACAATTCTCCTGTTGCTTGTAAGTTTGCCGTATGCATAGACTGCACTGAATTTTCTTCTTGTCTCTCTGAATCAAGTGTATCGTGAACTGACCAACCCACACACCAACCTACAAATATCTTCCTTTTCCGACTGGCTTGCAACAATGGACGCGTCCCGCATTAGAAAAATTGGACTGTCACTTCTTAAACACAGCAAGTGCTATCTCGGTGGAGACGGTTACCTACGCATACGCGAGTTGGGGCTGTGTTGTAAGCCCCGCACTGCGCGATCATGTCGTGCTGGAGTTCTCCACCGTCTCTGGCACAACCTGCCTCCAGCTGAACCAGTCTCCCCTCCACTGCCCCTGCCCTCGACCTTGCTGCTGCAGACCTCGCCTTCTCCTCTGTCATCTTCACCTTCACCTTCTGTCCTGATGGTGCCGCCTTCATTTTCTCTCCCGCTGGTGCAGCCTTCATTTTCTGTCTCGTCGATGCCGCCTTCATCTTCTGTCTCGTCGATGCCGCCTTCATCTTCAGTCCTGCTGGTGTCGCCTTCATCTTCTATCCCGCTGGTGCCGCCTTCATCTTCTGTCTCGTCGATGGCCGCCTTCATCTTCTGTCCCGTCGGTACTGCCTTCATCTTCTGTCCCGCTGGTGCTGCCTTCATCTTCTGTCTCGTCGGTACAGCCTTCATCTCCACCTCTGCCACCGCCATGTGACTCTGGTAAATTGAAATTATGTCTGTTTAATGCTCAGTCAGTTTGCAAAGACGGCAAAGCCGATGTCATTGCTGACTTCATCACAGACGAGCATATTGACATTGTATTTATCACCGAAACTTGGCTTAACCCCCTTGGTCATGAACCCATACATGCGAATCTCACTCCGAGTGGATATAGGCTTGCTTCTCTCCATCGCCCATCCCGAGGTGGTGGTATCGCCATCCTCTACAAGGACTCACTCCATTCCCGCCTATCTTTCTCACAGTCTCTGCCTTTCTCCCATCTTTCTTTTGAGCACGTTGAAGTATCCTTCCAATCCACCCCTCACCCCATCACCTTCTCCTGTGTCTATCGACCTCCACCTAGCTCTGCCAACAAGCTCACCACATCCATGTTTCTCTCTGACTTTGACCAACTAATTGATTACTACTGCCTCTTTACCTGGAAATCTCATCATTCTAGGTGACATCAATGTCCACTACGACAACACTCACCGTTATGACACAAGACATATCATCAACTCTCTGTCCAATCACAATATGACACAACATATTTCTGAACCAACCCATAAAAAAGGTCACATTCTTGACTGGATCATTTCTCGTGATCACCACAATTCAGCTACTGACAACTGCCTAGTTCTTTCTACCCGTCTAACTTCAGCCCTTCCATCTGACCACTCTGCAATTCTCTGTTCTCTTGATATTTCTCCTCCTTCCCGTACCACGCGCACAGTGACTCCACGCAATCTCAAATCTATTGACCTCTCCACATTTTCATCTGATGCCTCCCGCCTCCTTTCTGAAAAGTCACACAACCTTGCCGATGAATTCTATACTACTCTCCACCATCTTCTGGACACTCATACTCCAGCCACAACCCGTCTTTTACCTGACCGACCCCCTACCCCCTGGCTCACTCATGAGATTGCCTGTGCAAAACGTGCCCGCCGCAGAGCAGAGCGCTGCTGGCGCAAATCCAAACTCACTGTACATAGGCAACTTTTCCAAGCCTCTAAAACAAAAGTATCCACCCTCATTGCATCTGCAAAAACAAGCTATTTCCAAACCAAAATCCTGAATGCCTCTTCTTCAAGAGAACTCTTTACAACCATGAATCATCTCCTTGGCACACGAAAAGATTTATCTCTCCCAACAAAACACACAAATGAAGAACTCCCATCTGTATTCTCCAAGTATTTCACCACCAAAATACAAACTCTTCGTGACAGGCTTGACAGGACACCCTGTCAACCATGCCCACCTGACCCTTCCTTCTCTGGCACACCTCTTACTACTTTTACCCCAGTCTCACAAGAAGAAATTCTCAACACAATCAGATCCATGTCGTTCAAAACCTGCGAACTGGATCCTCTTCCAGGTTCTCTCTACTCTGACTGTCTCCCTACTCTCCTCCCATTCATCACTGACATCATCAACACTTCTCTTCAAACTGGAACTGTCCCAGATTCTTTCAAGTCTGCTATTGTTCACCCTCTCCTCAAGAAATACAATTTAGACCCAAATGAACTGAAAAATTACCGGCCTATCTCTAATCTCTCTTTCTTGTCAAAACTCATCGAAAAAGTTGTCCTCAATCAGCTGAACTCTCACCTGTCTGCCAACAATCTTCTCAATCCTTTCCAGTCAGCCTACCGCCAGTGCCATAGCACTGAAACTGCCCTGCTACACATTCTCAACAATCTTCTCCTTGCAACTGATACTGGCAAAGTCTCTCTCCTCACACTCCTTGATCTGTCTGCAGCCTTTGATACCATTGATCATGGTATTCTCCTTTCTAGACTTCATCATACTTTTGGCATCTCTGACATTGCTCTCTCCTGGTTCACTTCATATCTGTCAAACAGAAAACAAACTGTTCTCATTAATGGCACTTACTCTCAACCTGCATGCCTGACCTGTGGTGTTCCACAAGGATCTGTCCTTGGCCCTGTTCTTTTCACTCTTTACACCTCCCCCCTGTCCACCATCATCAACTCCCACTCTATAAAACACCACTTCTATGCTGATGACACCCAACTTCTAGACAGTGACACACCAGACAATATACAGCGCCTCTTGACTCGCACCACTGAGTGTTACTCGGACATTAAGAACTGGATGACGTTCAACAAACTTCAGCTTAATGACGACAAGACAGAAGCTATCCTCATTGGCACCCGTCAGAAACTTTCTCAGCTGCCTCCTCTTTCTCTCCATTATGTAACACATCAGTCCCAATTTCTGATTCAGCTAAAACCTTGGTGTCTGCATTGACTCTACCCTCTCCATGAACAACTTTGTTTCTCAAACTGCCAGATCTTGCTACTATCACCTCCATCGTATAAGCCTGATCAGGAAGTATCTCTCTGTCGAAACAACTGCAAAACTCGTTCTCTCCTTCATAATGTCTCGCATTGACTATTGCAATTCACTCCTGTCTGGTCTTCCTGCCTCCACCATTCACATCCTACAGCGCATTCAAAACAATGCTGCACGCCTTGTACTCAAAAAGAAAAAAGCTGACCACATATCTCCTCTCCTGGCACAACTTCACTGGCTCCCTGTATCAAAGCGCATACAGTACAAACTAGACACCATGTGCTACAAAAGCCTCAATAACGCAGCCCCCGATTACCTGTCAAGCCTACTTGAGATCTATGTTCCCTCACGTACCCTCCGCTCTGCCTCCGATCCTCTGACTTTTCGCTTTCCACGCACTAAGCTCAATACCTATGGTCCACGAGCCTTCTCTGTTTCTGGTCCACTCTCCTGGAACAAACTTCCTCTCTCAGTCCGTCAGCAACCTACTTTTGTCTCCTTCAAGTCCGCTCTCAAAACTCACCTTTTCTCCTCTGCATAAAATCCTGACCTCACTCATCCCCCCTCTGTAGCCTGTCTCCACTCGGAGGGGAATCACATTGTAATATATATTTGTATGCTCTCTATAATTTTCCATTGCTTTTATTCTTTTTCCCCATTTATAGCCATGCGTGAGTGTGCGTGTGTGTGCGCGCGTGCGTAAGTGTATGTTCAGCGCTTAGATTTGATTTTTATCGAGATTTTGCGCTAGATAAATATTGTAATTATTATTTATTATTATTCAACATATATAAAACAGGGAGATCTAAAGAGTGAGACAAACAGACAGACCAGGAAATTTATTTATATCGACCAGTGAGAGACAGACAGACAGACAGAGACAGAGAAGGCGGTAAACCAGTGATACATGGAAGATGACATCAGATGACTTATCGCTTCTTCCAATGGTCCCAAGATGTCTTTGAGATTGAGTGCATCGTTTGAAGCTGAAATCGTTTTTAGAACACCCATCAGTTTGAGTTTTTCTGTTTGTTTGTTTGTTGTTGTTTTTCTCCTAGTGGCTGCTGGAATCAAACCCGCCCATTTTCCTGTACTGGCTGAATCTGAATTCCAAGTTGCAAGTCTGAAACGTGCCAAGCGAAACATATTGAAACTGTTTGTTTGTTGTTGTTGTTTTGTTTTTTTTGCAGAAAACAGTCATTTCAATGAATGTAACCAGAGTGTGCATCAGGGCTGTCATTGTTTCAGTGGAGAGGGTCCCTTGTCTTGGTCTTAGGTTCAATTTCTGCCAGTCATGAAGCCACGTTATAACTTTAGCTATGAACTGCATGTTTTTATCTGAAGAAGACGCGATGCTTCTGCAATCTTTCTTTCCTAGTCTAATGCTCTTCAAGGGGTGTTTAACATTTAAATGTCCCACAATTTAACAACCGTGTTCAGAAGTGCCCTGGTTCATTCTGCAGTCTTCCTTTCTCAGTCTAATGCTATTGAAAGGGACGATTAACATTTAGAATATCCTACAATTTAACAATTGTGTTCAGAAATACCCTGTCTCCTCTGGTATCTGTCTGCCATGTTTTATCAGAATGCGCCAGTGCGGTAATGTTTCTTCCGCCAAAGAGTTCTAGCATTAATTTGACTTTTTTTTTTCCAGTGGACGGTATGACACAAACACTTGATTTAAAGCAGGGGCGAGTTTCCTGGTGGAAGCTTTCTCTTTCTCTTCTGTGGTAATTTGTCTCTACATCTAGGCACACAGCACTTTTTAGTGCACGTTCACTTTACCCACTCACTAAATAAATTCCCGAATGTTGTCAGTAAAAACGCATTAGATGAAGAAGAAGAAGTACTCCCAGAAGGCCGATAATCAACACATGGTAAGCACGCAAGTTTCAAACGTGGCGCTTCTAACAAGCTTATCGCCTATGTGTGTG
The DNA here is from genome assembly GCA_030674185.1 of Monoplex corrugatus. Lineage (NCBI taxonomy): Eukaryota > Metazoa > Mollusca > Gastropoda > Littorinimorpha > Ranellidae > Monoplex > Monoplex corrugatus. The sequence goes on from JAPXFY010000015.1 coordinate 39,881,573, forward strand.
ACGTCACCTGCTAAGTCAGCGGGCTTGGGTCTGGCCATCTGTTTCGCGAAGGCCGCGCACATCCCCATAGAAAGGGAATGCGCATAACAATAAAATAATTCACAACCATATAAACATTAAACACACACACACACACACACACACAGACACACACACACACACACACACACGGAGAGAGAGAGAGAGAGAGAGCTTGAAACGTGAAAACGTGATTGCACGAGGACAGTGTTTAAGTCCATTGTATCACAGCTAAGTCTTTGTTATTTTACAGTTACATACTAAATAAGCACATAAACATAATGACGAACTGGTTTAGTTGACAACATAGGCAAGGAAAGTGTGTGTGTGTGCGTGTGTAATAATAATAATAATAATGTTTATTTGTATAGCGCATATTCCATATAAAAACATGCTCACCAGCGCTTTACATTTCGCAAGAAAGGCAAAAGATGATAAAAAATGTTCACAATTACATACACAATAAGATAACAACAAACATTAAAGCTATACAAGTAAGAAGACACATAAGAAACCACAGAATATGAAAATTTAAACATTGACTTATGTAATGAAGAAAGATTAACAGATTTTTCATATGAATAAAGAGGCATACTGTGTTTATATATTGCTGCGTGTGTGTGCTTGCGTACGTGTGTGTGTGTACGTGTGTGTGTGCGTGCGTGTGCGTTGCTGTGCGCGTGTGTGTTTGTAAGAATGTGTGTGTGTGTGTGTGTGTGTGTGTGTGTGTGTGTGAGTGTGCGTGTGCTATGTTTGCATGCGTGTGTGTGTTTATGCATGCAATGGTTGTACATAAAATTATAATCAGTATTTTGAATGAAGATAAAAACAGAAAAATTCTAATCCATATACAGGAAAAACATTATAACTTCAGTATTACAGCATTAACACCTTGACAATCAAAATTACCTCACAAATTATAAACTATTCGCATATCATACATCACAATTTACATACAAACAAAGATTTTAAAAAGTTTCTTAAAGTATTTCAGTCTCTTTCCCACTCAATTTCTACCCTATCCCCTCCTCAGCTGTACACATACAGTGATACACACACATGCTCACTCAAGCACACACACACATACACACACACACACACACACACACACACACACACACACACACACACACACATGCACGCACACACACACCTTGCTCTATAGGCCCTTATACAAAATACTGTTATACAGGCAGGAGAGATTAGTCTGATGACAGACTTGCAAACTAAAGCTCTTCAGGTTAGATGAGTTTGAAAGAGGTGGGTTTTCAGGTGCCGTTTGAATGTTGAGAAACACTTAGTTTTTCTGAGAGACAGTGGTAGAGAGTTCCATACATTTGGGCCAAAGACAGAGAAAGATTTTTTACCAAAGGTGTCTAGAGAGAAGCGAGGAACAGTCAACAGTGAGGTGTCAGAAGAGCGGAGCGTTCGAGAAGGTTTGTAACCCTGCAGGAGGTTGGCAAGATAGGATAGCATGTTCTCGTGATAGATACACTGAAAGCAGAGACAGGCAACTTTATATTGAATCCTAGCCTTTACCGGGAGCCAATGAAGTGTTCTAAGCAGAGATTTTGCACTCTCACGCCTGGGCTTGCGGAGAACAAGGCGAGCCGCGTGGTTCTGTATGCGCTGAAGTTTAGATATTTGATTGTCATGGAGGCCTGCGAATAGAGAGTTACAATAGCCCAGTCTAGATAGTATGAAAGAGATAGCAAGCGTGTTGGTAGCATCAGTGGAAAAGAAGGAGCGAATCTTACCTATTCTGCGTAGCTGATAGTACAGAGTACGGATCAACTGTTTGACATGGGCTTCCATAGACGTGTGTACCCGCGCAACGCAAGGGCGTGTGAATGTGGCTAAAATAGTTTTGATCTCACATTTTTAAAAACAGCAGGAAAAATTCATATCAACCAGACAGAGAGAGAGTGGGGGGGGGGGTGCGTGTTTTGTGATTGAGGACCTGTGTGTGTGTGTGTGCGCGCGTGCATGCATGCATGCATGCATGCGTGCGTGTGCGACACAAAATTGTATGAATAAGATTTTTCGAGCTCTGTATGGGTGGATCCTTAACATAGTTTGATTAAAGCGTTGGACTAATGAGGAGTCGCTAAAACATAAAGTCCAGGTCACACGTAACAAGAAAGTGCCAAAAATCAGCACTTTTGGAGAAAGAAAAGGTCTCTGAACAGCACTTTCTCAAAAACTTTCGAGAATATTTTTTTTATTTTGAGGATCATCGCACGCAGGGAGGTTACCTTTGTGTTCACCTTTTTTTTTTTTTTTTTTTTTTCGTCCCGTTTTTCTACGCCATCTTTAATGGCCACAGAAGCTGGCACAGTTGTTTTTTTACAATGCGATGATGATGATGTCAATGAGGATAAATCATGATGCAATGAAGTTCCATCTAGGATTGACACTGCGTGACAGGGCTGTGCTGTATGCTTACTATCATAATATATCCTGGCGTCGAACAGGCCCGAGAGATACACACCTGCGATGCTGGTCAGAAGATTTTGAGGAACACCCTCAATGACGCATCCGTGAAGTGGATGAGACTCGACTGCGTGGTCCCAGGCTTCCCAACGAGCCCATAGCACGCCCAACTCTGGGTAGGAGCCGGTTAGAGCCGAAAATTCCCACAATGATACATAGTTTTGAAAGGACTGATGGGGGATTCGAACCCACAACCTTCCAGGTGGTAGTCCGTTGTGTTAACCACTACACTACGGCGACTAGTACTTTTCAAAAATATTTAAAACATGTTTTGTCAGTTATGACAGTCTAATGTGGGTCTTGATGCACGTCCAGTTGTATTTTGTTTCATGTGAACCTTACTCATGATCACAGTGGCCTTCATCAGAACTAAAGTGTGGATATGCTGTGATATGGAGTGGCTTAGCCATCTTGTTTTCTTTTCAGGTCCATGCTCGAACACAGGCAGCGACAGCTGCTCTCTATTTCTATATGTATTATATATGTATAGATCTGTTTATTCCATTTGTGTGCACACAATATACGGCTGTTGGCGCACTTGGCGCATAAAAAGCGCTATGATTTCCCACACCTGACATTTTTTTTGTTTTGTTTTGTTTTTGTTATTTATGAACTCTCTCACTGTGTCTCTCTCTCTCTCTCTCTCTCTCTCTCTCTCTCTCTCTCTCTCTTTCTTTCTCTCTCTTCCTTCCATCCCTCCCTCCCTCAGTCTCTGGCTGTCTCTGTCTTTTCCTCTGTGTCTGTCTCTCTACCTATCTATCTATCTATCTATCTATCTATGTATCTATCTATCTATCTATCTGTCTATGTCTTTTTGACTCTCTCTCTCTCTCTCTCTCTCTCTCTCCTCCATCCTCCCCCTCTCTTTCTCAGTCTCTGTCTCTCTCTGACTTTTCCTTTGTGTCTGTCTATCTACCTATTGTCTATTTGTCTACCTATCTATCTATCTGACTATCTGTGTCAATCTATGTCTCTGTCTTTTTGACTCTGTCTCTCTCTCTGTCCCCTCCCTCCTCCTCCCTCCCTCTGTTTGTTTAGTATGAACAAAGAGAACCTCTTTGGTATGAATCATACGTAGAGTCGTGTAATGATTGTTCTGATGAAACAGCAAAATGATGGAAGAATGGTGTTAACGTGTCACTGTGATTGACGTAAACGGAAATGAAACGTTAAATTGTTTCTGTAACGTGTAAAAGCTGCTGCCGAATTGAAATGTACACATTGAAAACTTTGTGTGTGTGTGTATGTGTGTGTGTGTGTGTGTGTGTGTGTGTGTGTGTGTGTGTGTGTGTGTGTGTGTGTGTGTGTGTGTGTGTGTGTGTGTGTGTGTGTGTGTGTGTGTGTGTGTGTTGTGTGTGTGTGTGTGTGTGTGTGTGTGTGTGTGTGTGTGTGTGTGTGTGTGTGCATGTGTTTGTGTGTGCATGTGTATGTGTGTGTGTGTGTGTGTGTGTGTGTGTGACTATGTGTTTGTGACTAAGCCGAGCGGTTAGGATGTTGATCTTCAGTCGAGATGAAGAAAGTAATGAATAGAGAAAGAAAGACAAAGGATAAAAAGAGCAAAGGAAAAGAAAGATAAGAAAACGAGAGATAGAGAACGATTTTGTATGCGTGGTGTAGTGCGTGTCCGTCTGTCTCTGCCTGTCTGTCTGTCTGTCTGTCTGCCTGTCTGTCTGTCTGTCTGTCTGTGTGACTGTGTGTGTGAGACTTAGGAGTAAGAGCCGAGTAATTAGAGTGTCGATCTTAGGTCGAGATGAAGAAAGGAATGAATATAGAAAGAAAATAAGAAGGAAAAAGAAGAAAAAAAAGCACAAAGGAAAAGAAAAGGCAGAAAAAAAACCTAGAGACAGAGAACGATTTTGTGTGCGATGTGGTGTGGTGTGATATGGTGTGTGTGTTATGTGGTGTGATGTGGTGTGTATGTGATGTGGTGTGATGTGGTGTGTGTGGTGTGGTGTGTATGTGATGTAGTGTGTGTGATGTGGTGTGTGTGGTGTGGTGTGTATGTAATGTAGTGTGGTGATGTGGTTGTGTGTGAGTGTGTGTGATGTATGTGTGTAGTGTGTGTGTGTGGTGTGTGTGTGATGTGTGTGTGTGTGTGTGTGTGTGTGTGTGATGTGATGTGTGTAGGTGTGTGTGATGTGGTGTGGTGATGTTGTGATGTAGTGTGTGATGATGTGGTGTGTGTGTGTATGTGATGTAGTGTGTGTGATGTGGTGTGTGTGTGATGTGGTGTGTATGTGATGTAGTGTGTGTGGTGTGTGTGTGATGTGGTGTGTGTGTGATGTGGTGTGTGTGTGATGTGATGTAGTGTGTGTGATGTGGTGTGGCGTGTATGTGATGTAGTGTGTGTGATGTGGTGTGTTTGTGATGTGTGTGTGTGATGTGATGTAATGTGTGTGATGTGTGTGGTGTGTATGTGATGTAGTGTGTGTGATTGTGTGTGTTGTGATGTGGTGTGTGTGTGATGTGATGTGTGTGTGTGTGGTATGGTGTGTGATGTGGTGTGTGATGTCGTGTGGTGTGTATGATGTGGTGTGATGTGTATGTGATGTGATGTAGTAGTGTGTGTGATGTGATGTGTGTGTGTGTGTGAGTGTAGTGTGTGTGTGATGTGGTGTGGTGTGGTGTGAGTGATGTGGTGTGTATGTGATGTGATGTAGTGTGTGTGTGATGTGATGTGATGTGATGTAGTGTGTGAGTGATGTGGTGTGGTGTGAGTGATGTGGTGTGTATGTGATGTGTGTATGTGTGAGTGATGTGTGTGGTGTGAGTGATGTGGTGTGTATGTGATGTGATGTAGTGTGTGTGTGTGTGATGTGGTTTGTGATGTATGTGTGTGTGTGTGTGTGATGTGTGTGTATGTGATGTAGTGTGTGTGATGTGGTGTGGTGTGTATGTGATGTGATGTAGTGTGTGTGATGTGGTGTGTGTGATGTAGTGTGTGTGTGTGTGATGTGGTGTGGTGTATGTGATGTGATGTAGTGTGTGATGTTGTGTGGTGTGGTGTGTATGTGATGTGATGTAGTGGTTGTGATGTGGTGTGGTGTGTATGTGATGTGGTGTGGTGTGTACGTGATGTGATGTAGTATGTGATGTGGTGTGGTGTGTATGTGATGTGGTATAGTGTGTGTGATGTGATGTGAGTGGTGAGTGATGTGGTGTGTATGTGATGTGGTGTAGTGTGAGTGATGTAGTGTGTGTGATGTGGTGTGTGTGTGTGTGTGTGTGTTGTGTGTGTGTGTGTGTGTGTGTGTGTGTGTGTGTGATAGGCGTAGAGCCGAGTGGTTCGGATGTGAATCTTTGGTCGAGATGAAGAAAGGAATGAATATAGAAAGAAAGAAAGAAAGAAAGAATAAAAAGAACAAAGGAAAAGAAAAGGCAGAAATGAAAACTGGAGACAGAACGATTTTGTGTGTGTGGTGTGCGTGTGTATGTATGTGTGTGTGTGTGTGTGTGCGCGCGCGCGCGCACGTGCATGTGTGTATGTGTATGCGCGCGTGCATGTGTGTATGTGTGTGTGTGTGAGAGAGAGAGAGAGTATATAAGCAGAACAGATTGCAATAGGGATGCGGTCTAATGCCCACACTGTTCTCCATCCTCTTTGTGGTAATGCTGATTGACACATGCAGAGAGTTTGACTAGAGGGGGTGTGCACCAAGGTCCACGTCAAATGGAAAACGCTTCAACCTGCAAAAAGTCCAAACCAAAACCAAAGAGCTCAAACCCGTCCAGCAAGGAGAGTCTATCGCCACAGGTGACTGTGCATTTGCTGCACACACCTACTCGAGGACATCCAGCCTGTCACTGACCTGTTGGCCGAGGCCTGTAAACGCTCTGGCCGTGCAAGTTAAAACCTTTTCACTCCCGCACCCTGGCCACCAGCATCTTGCATTGTCAGCAATACTAGCAAAGCAAAAACTTAACCCTTTGACTCCCTCAGACACCAAGGTTGCAGCACACACAAAATCCGTCTAATATCACTTATAGTGAAAAGACGTTAAATCAAACACGAACGAACATCACACACACTTACTCACACCCGCACACGCACACATCTATTTATCCATGTATATGTCTGTCTGTTGTGTGTACACACACACACACACACACACACACACACACACACACACATATATATATATATATATATATATATATATATATATATATTTTATATATATATATACATGTATATATGTATACATATGTATATGTGTGTGTGTGTGTGTGTAAGTATGTATGTATGTAACACCACTATTTAAGCCTGCATTTCAGAGACGCACGCGCGCGCGCGCACACACACATACACACACACTCACGCGCACACATGTACATTCACACAGGCAAGAGCACACTCACGGACGCACACATATTCACCCACACAAAGCACACAGGCTCCAGAAAGACACACACACACACACACACACACACACACACACACACACACACACACACACACACACACACACGCACGCACACACACACACACACACACACACACACACGTGTGTGCGCGCTCACACACACACATACACACACTCGCGCGCGTAAAAGACAGATATACAAAGATCAATGATGGTCTGCGAGTCTCTATATGAACACACCCAGCCTCGCTACGGCTACGGCGCTTGTAAATTGCGTGGATTCTCTTTCGGTTCGATATTCTTCTCACTGTCAGTCATACGTGCGTGAGAAAAGACTGTGAACTATTTGCGCTCTCAGTGGGGTCGATTTCGGAGAAGTTTGTGGGTATGTACATATACAGATCTGGTTCCACATTCTGCAGTTCATGTTGAGCCTTTTTCTTTTGTTCTCATGTGTTTTGTTTGTTTGTTTTTAGTGTGTTTGTGTAGTTTTGTTTGTTGGTTGGTTTCTTTGCTTGTTTGTTTTGTAGTGTGTGTGTGGTTTGTTTGTTGGTTGGTTGGTTTCTTTGTTTGTTTTGTAGTGTGTGTGTGTGTTTGGTGTATGTGTGTGTACGTATGGTTTGTTTTTTGTTTGTTTTGTGTTTGTTGTTGTCTTGGTTTTGTTCTTGTTGTTGTTATTTTTTCAGCGCGGGTTGACTGGCTCAGATTTCTTATACTCGAAATTTGATATTTACATTTTAATCTTAAGCCGTCAAGCGTTCCGTTGTTGTCCTCTCAGTGTTTCATGTTTCCCCCATTCCATCCTCCCAGTTCAAGACCGTCAGCCTGTGGGGATGCCGGGGGCTCTTTCAGTATAAATAGTATCGCCCACCTTCTGGACATTTTGTTCTAGACATTTTATTTTATTTCATTTTGTTTTATTTTATTTATTTATTTATTTTATTTTATTTTATTTTATTTTATTTTATTTATTATTATTTTTTATTTTACTTGATTTGATTTGATTTGATTTTATCTTAGATGTTCATTCATTTATTTCGTGTCACCGATTTTGAAAATTACTCAAGAGGCATTCGATTTCTGTTCTTTTCGATTCATTGATTCTTTTAGCTTGCCAGCTGGCCGGTCAGTCAATCGTTTGGTTAGTTAATCAGTCAGTCAGTCAATCCGTCACTGTCAGTTACTTACTTACTTACTTACTTACTTACTTACTTACTTACTTACTTACTTACTTACTTACTTACGTACTTACTTACTTACTTACAACACACAGTCAGTCAGTTATCCAAAACAAGCTTTTCTCCCACTGAACGAAGAAACGGAGAAGTTTCAGTCTTTTCTTCCTAATTTTTGTATCTGATGTTTATTCGTTTGTGATCTTACGTCTACGCTTGACAAAAGCCAGTTGGCCGGAAATTTGTGCCTGTCTTGTCTGACGCGTTCTGAATCTTTGTTCGTGGGGTTTTTTTGGTTTTTTAAATTTTTTTTTCTGGTTCCAGTCAGTCGTTTAGTTAAAAATTAGTAAAAAAAAAAAAATATAATAATATCAGGACATAAATCCAAGAACAACAGCTTAACAGACCAGAAATTACCCCACTGGAATGAACGGCCGTTGAAGAAAAATACCATATGCATAGTTATCAGTTTTCCAGCCACCTCTCTCTCTCCCTCCCATGTCTGGGCCTTTGCCAGAGCATACAGCTTTGCGCAAGCTCAAGGCGTTGGCAGAGTTTGGTGGAGGGCTCATGGATTTGCATGAGCGCAGATAAATCTCGTGAACTAGTTCTAGTTTCTGTGTCCAACTCCTTGTTGCTATTGTTCACTTGGTAATTGTTATTGTTACTGTTATTGTTGTTTAAAGCCCAGCCGACTTCGTAGAGCCATATCAGGACCATAACCGCTTCAAAACAAACAAAACTTCAACAGGAAAAAAAAAAAGAAAATTAAGTACACGTATCAATGCTTTCACGCACATATTCTAAGGACATGCCCCTGGCGTTGACCACTGCGTCCAATTTATCGCACATGGGATTTAAAAAAACACACCTGAACACAAATATAAGCATACATAAGGACATCAAAACATGTGAAAACAGGCATAAATTACCTGAAATTGATTCCGCATGTCTCACCTCCCTAGAGCCAAAAATGCACTGAATACATGTACCCAATTATCAATCCTTGTGTTGGTTGCTAGTCTGTGTGGTATTTGGCGTGGGAGTAGAACAGTAGAAAGAAAATGTGTTTGTGTACGTGCGTGTGTGTGTCTGTGTGTGTGTGTGTGTGTGTACGCGCGCGCGAGCGCGTGCATGTATGTATGTATGCATGTATGTATGTATGTATGTATGTATGTGTACATGAGTTTGCTAAACGTATATATTCATGAGGTTTCTAATCGTACATGTACACATGTACATGTCTGTGAATTCATTCATTGTATATGTAGAGTTTACTTAATGTACGTGTGCACAAGCAAAGTCAAGTGAAAGTTTACCCACACAGTTGGGAGGCAGCATCATTGCTTATAATTTGAATCTCTTGCAAACCCACAAAGATTGTTGTTGTTTAAAGTGATACAGCAGAGCACGCGTAAACCAAGTTGAAACTTTTTTTGCTTTGCTAGCATGGTTGACGGTGCAGGATGCTGGTGGACAGGGTACGGGCGTCAAAGGGTTAAATAACTGTTCTTCATATAGAAACCAGTGTTTACTTAATACATCAAGTCTCTGTACCGTGAATAACTGTTTGGAAAAAAAAGCAAGCAAACAAACATACAAGATGAACCATATGTCTACAATTCTTTCATGTTACTTTGAAGTGTAAAAATACATTTTTAAAAATGTAAACAACCACGATTTGTTACATCTATTAAAAAATAGAAAAAAGAAAAAAAAAAAAAAAATCCAAACTGTCCCTGCTGATTTTTCCATTTGTCAACGGATATATTGTCATACAACGTATGTCGATTTTAATCTTGCTCACATTCTTTTGTTTTTTTGTTGTTGTTTTGTTTTGTTTTTTTGATTTTTGTTTTCTTGTAGCAGAATCAGAATTGGTTATGAATGTAAACAAACGGGCGAACGAAAACAACAAAAAGCACAGCTTCATGTATTTCGGTGACACGTTTATTTTAGTTAAAATTTCTCGTGCATTTTGTTGGTTATAATACATGCATGTTAGTACACACACACACACACACACACACACACCACACACACACACACACACACACACACACCCCACACACACACACACACACACACACACACACTCTCTCTCTCTCTCTCTCTCTCTCACTCACTCACACACACACACACACACACACACACACACACACACACACACACACACACACACACACACACACACACACACACACACAATAGTATAACAGAAATCCACACACATAAACACACGTACACTCATACATACATGGACAGGCGAACGCACACACGCACGAACACGCAAGTGCCTGCGCGCTCACATGCTTGTACGCGCTCTCTGTTTTCAACACACATTTTATTTTGATGCATTTGTTTTTCGTTTTATTGTTTTGTTTTATGTGTTTTTGATGCTGCGAGAGAGAGAAGCCCTTATCGGTAGTAGAAGTGCAATGTTACCAGATCTTCCCACTTCGACTCGATTTAGTGTCTGTGTGTATGTTAGAATGTGTGTGTGTGTGCGTGTGTGTTTGCCTGTCTGTGTGTATGTTTGTTTTGGGATGGGTGTACATGTGTGTGTGTGTGCGTGCGTGCGTGTGTGTGTATGTGTGTGTGTGTGTGTTTTGGAATAGGTGTGTGTGTGTGTGTGCGCGCGCGTGTGTGTGTATGTGTGTTTTGGAATAGGTGTATGTGTGTGTGTATGTTAGCAGACCTTCCCACTTAGACTCGATTTGGTGTCTGTGTATATGTTGGAGAGAAAGAGAGAGAGTGTGTGTGTGTATGTGTTTTGGAATGGGTGTATAAGTTAAGTGTGTAAGTGTGTGTGTGTGTGTGTGTGTATGTGTGTGTGTGGGTGTGTGTGTGTGTGTGTGCGCGCGCGTATATGATACCAGCGACGGTATACATAACTTGTACCGTTTCATTGACCTTTATGCAAATACATCATACTGTATCATGTATGTATATTTATCTGCACACTAAATTCCCGTCTTTAAGAAAAGGGAAGGGATATTTTCCAACAGTCTTGACTTTTGCAGGATTGTCATTTTCAATAAGAGCTCCCTTCACTCCACCCAGTTGTGAATGAACAACTGATTCTGTCAGTTCAGGATTTCATCATCATCATCATCAGGTGCCCTGCCGCATGGCGTTGGCGATCATGGTCTTCCATCTGTCTCTATCTCTCATTGCCCCTAGCATCTCCCCCACCCTCCTCGTCCCCAGCCACTCTGCAAGTCCGTCCAGCATTTTCTCCCTGGGTCTATCCGGTGCTCTCTTTCCCTCCAGCTTTCCCGTTGTGACCAGGTGCTCCAAATCCCCCTTCCTCATAAAATGGCCTATAAATGTTGCCTGTCTTTTCCTAATCTTCCTTATGAGTGATCTACTTGTGTCTGCCTCCATCAAGACTGTCTCGTTTGTTTTCTTTGCTGTCCATGGAACCCTCAACATTCTTCTTAGAAATCACATCTCGGCTGTCTCAATCTTGTTCTGGCTTTGTTTGTTGACTGTCCACGACTCGCATCCGTACAACAGTATTGGTACTATATAACATTCAAGAACTCTCTTCCTGATGTTAATTGATAGGCATTTGTTGGTAAGAATGCTTGTCATCTTCTTGAATGCTGTTTTGGCTTGGCCGATTCTGCCGGCTATTTCTGGACAGAAACAAAAAGATCAAAGACAACGACGTAAATAGGTGCTCCTATGGAGCAGCTTCGTCCGGTAGGGACCGTCATGCGGCGCAGATGACATCAGACCGTCAGTTCAGGATTGGGGAAGATAAAGCGGGCGTCCTCCAGTCCTCCCATTTGTGAAAGAACACCTGACTCTGCCAGTTCAGGGTTGGGGAAGGTAAAACTGCGAAGAAGAGAAAGATTGGCTTTGTTCTTGTGAGTCTTGAGGCAATCAAGGAAAATAGAGGTGTAAATCAAATTTCATCTACGACCTCAGCGTTATGTGACAACCTCTACCTTCCACGTGAGACCTACGGTTCAGTTGCTGGGGCACCGTGCGCATTGGGAAGGTCGTGGATTCGATCACCCCCCACCCCACCCACCCACCCCCACCCCCGTCCTCCCACCCTATTGTTGGTCACTGATTGAGATCATTTCTGGTGTAAAACTTGGATATTTACATTTGTGTTTATTCTGGGGGCCAAAAAGAGGAAGGTCACAGTGGTTTTACCATGTGAACTTTGGCTGCTCTCTTCAGCCACAGAGCATCGCTGCATTGCAGTGCACCTTTTTTTTTTTTTTTTTTTTTTTTTTTTTTACCTGCACGCGTTTTCTTTGTCCTATTGAAGGTGAATTTTGCCAAGGGCAATCCTTTGCGGCTGCGAAATGTTTAATTTAAGCCTTTGACTCCCGCACCTTATCCACTAATCGCAAAAACGCAATCCTTTGACTCCCTCACCCTATCCACCAGTTCCTTCACCAGCTTCCTGCAGGAAGCTGGTGAATAGGGTGAAGAAGTCAAAAGGTGAAGATTTTGCTCTGCTAGCATGATTGACAGTGCCAGATGCTGGTGGACAGGGTGCGGGAGTCAGAGGGTTAATGTGCACTGAGCACTAGGTGCACGCGAGATCGCGGTTCAATGTCTCATCCTGAAGACTCTTACCTTGATCCATGACTTAAGATCTAATGGAAGGCGGAGAGAAATTTCTGTCCGATCCGGGATCTGAGCCTTGGTTTCTGGCGTTCTGTGCAGATGGTTTAACCCTTTGACTCCTGCACCACCAGAATGATTGGAACATTAACCGTTTGACTCACTTTGTGTTTACCGGCATCCTGTATTGTCAACCATGCTAGCAAAGCAAAAACTTAACCCTTTGACTCCCTCACCCTATCCACCAGATTCATGCAGGGAGTCAAACGATTCAGTTTTGTAGTTGGTGAATGGGGTGTCGGAGTCAGGCCACACACTTAACAAATATGGTTTTGTTTGAGTGCTGTGAACCCCTGTTGGAAAAAAGTCTTTTCAAAATTCAATAGTAATGTGTTTGTGTTTGTGTGTGTGTGTATGTGTGTGCGTGCGTGCGCACGCACACACACACATGTGTGTGTCTGTGTGTGTGTGTGTGTGTGTGTGTGTGTGTGTGTGTGTGTGTGTGTGTGTGTGTGTGTGTGTGTGTGTTGCAGGAAAGGCAGAGACAATTTCCACACAGCCTTGAGACCTAGCCAGGCAGAGAACCATGGAGCGTGCCAAGCAACTCCTGCGAAGGATCACGCGCGTAAAGACGATCCCTGAAGACCTGCACGAGACGTCTTTGAGACGATGCCTCACCACCTTCGACATAACCTTGCTGGGCATCGGGCACATGATTGGAGCGGGCATCTACGTTCTGACGGGCACGGTGGTGAAAAAGAAGGCCGGACCTTCCGCTGTGCTCTCCTACCTCTTCGCTGGCATCGCCGCTCTCTTCAGCGCTCTTTGCTACTCGGAATTCGGAGCTCGCATCCCCAAAGCGGGCTCGGCGTATTCCTATACCTACGTCACCATCGGCGAGATCTGGGGCTTCGTTATCGGCTGGAACATCATCTTAGAGCACATGATCGGGGCGGCGTCTGTCGGTCGCGCGTGGAGCGGGGCGGTGGATTCCATGCTGAACGGAGCCATCCGGAACGGGACTCTGACTCACATCGGGTATCTGAGTTACAAGAACGAGTGGATTTCCGAGTACCCCGACCTCATCGCCATGGCCATCACCATCATCGTGTTCGGCGTCGTGGCCACCGGCGCCAAAGCGTCCATCCATTTCAACTCCGCGTTTACCATCCTCAACGGCGTCGTCATCGTGTTCATCGTCTGCGCCGGATTCAGCCACGCCAACGGCGCCTACTGGACCAACAATTACTACGGCGGTTTCTTCCCGTTCGGTTTGAAGGCGCGCTGGCTGGGGCTGCGTCCTGCTTCTTCGCTTACATCGGCTTTGAAGGGATCGCCGTGTCTAGCGAGGAGGCGAAGAATCCGGAGAAATCCGTTCCCTTGGCGACCCTGATTTCCTTGATTGTTGTGGCCGTTCTCTACATGTCTGTGACCTCAGCCCTGACCTTGATGATCCCCTATTACGAAGTCAACTTGGAGGCGGCCTTTCCGGACGCCTTTGCGACGATAGGAATGGATTGGGCCAAGTACCTGGTTGCTGTGGGGACATTGCTGGGGATGACTTCTAGTCTGCTGGGATCTGCCTTCAGTCTGCCGAGGTGAGTGTGATATTTGAAGAACTCACAGAGACAGGCAGACAGACAAACAGGTAGAGGATTAAAGGACACGGGCTTTTTCGCTGGGGTCGAAGGGAAATGTAAGTCGTACTTGCCTGCCACTCTCAGAACAGCCCCTCACTCTTCTCTCCATCGATGCTTTACCTTCCACCAAGCTGAAAATGCTAAGATACCAATTTAATCATAATAATAATGATAATAATAAATCGTAAATTATTCTTGTGTAGCGCTTTACTCCAAACCCATTTTGCGGACTCACCGCGCATTACAGAGTGTATAAAACACAAAGTGCAGAACATACAGAAGCTGCTAATGTATCACACCACACATATAGACACACACATCAGAATGCATGTTATTATACGTGCACAAATGAATATACACTAACAATGTCTAACTGCACATATTATCCTACGGTCATAACAGTACATGTACATGATGGATCATAAGCATGTACGTCCCCCGTGGGAATGCCGGGGGCTCTTTCAGTATGAATAGTATCCCCACGTTCTGGAAATTTTGTACCAGAAATTTCCTCTTTTCTGTCACCTTCTTTGTTTCTTCCTTGTTCCTTTGCTTTTTATTATTTCTTTCTGTTACTTTCTGCCTTGCTGATCCATTCATCTGTATGTGTTTGATAAAGTCTTTCTTACTTTTCTCTTAGGATTGATAAGAGCTTTCAAAAATTAAGTGCATTTTTGGCTCTAGGGAAATGAGATATGCGGAAGTAATTTTAGGTAAATTAGGCCTGTTTTATATATACATATGTTTTAGTGTCTTTAGTTATGTTTAAATTTGTATTCAGGTATGTTGTTGTTTTTTAAATCCTCTGTGTGGTAACTTGGACAGAGTGGTCAACGCCAGGGGCGTTTCCTTAGATTATGTGCGGAATGCATTGATGTGTGTACTTAATTTTCTGTTTCCTTTTTTTTTTTCATGTTGAAGTATGTGTGTATTGAAACAGTTATAGCCCTGATGTGGCTCTACGTAGTAATCTGGGCTTTAAACAGCAATAACAACAATAACAACACAGTTTCCAAACACACACAGTGCAATACATACAGAAGCTGCAGATATGTCACGCCACACATATATACGCACATCAGAATACACATGATATAATATTATACTACACGTGTGCAAATGAATATACACTAACAATGTCTAACTGCACATACACATTATCCTATGGTCATAAAAGGTACATGATGGATCATAAACGTACACTTACTCGAATTATACGATGCCACATGGTGGGTAAGTTAGAAATGGAAGTGCCTATTGTTGAATGAGCAACTATGATATCAACAGTGGAAGGGCTGGCTGAATATGTAAATCTGTTAGCTGAGGCTTGAAGCGCGAAAGGATGGACGCATCCCTCAAATCAGCTGGCAGTGAGTTCCAAAATGATGGTGTGTGTGAAACTGCAGGTAACGCACGTCAGGTTTTCTTTAGCCTGTTTGATACTCATGCAGTCAACCGACTGGAAGTTTGTGGGTTCGAACCCCCATCAGCCCCTTCAAAACATTGTGGGAGTTTTCGGCTCTAACTGGCTCCGACCCAGTGTTGGGCGTGCTATGGGCTCATTGGAAGACTGGGACCACACAGTCGAGTCTCATCCACTTCACGGATGCGTCATTGAGGTTGTTGCTCAAATCTTCTGACCAGCACCGCAGGTGTCTGTATCTGTCGGGGCCTGGTTGATGCCAGGATATATTATGATAGTAAGCGTAGAGTACAGCCCTGTCACGCAGTCTCAGTCATAGATGGAACTCCATAGCATCATGATTATCATCCTCATCGACGTCATCATCGCATTGTAAAAACACTGCCAGCTTCTGTGGCCATTAAGGTGGCGTAGAAAATGCATGGGTGCAACTTTTTCCATTTGACGACGGAATCCGTTTTTTCAAAAGAGTCAGAAACGGAAAATCCGTTTTCTGAAAAAGTTTCCCCCCATACAGGGTGCTGCCCCCTGAACCCCTTTCAGTTTTTTTGACTTTTTCTAAGTTGTACCCCTGAAAATGGGACGAAAAAAGAAAAAAAGGTGAGCACAAAGATAACCTCCCTGAGTGCAGTGATCCTGATTTTAAAAAAAATCCATGCAGTGGAAGGCTGGAACTGCTGCTACACCAGTGAGGCCTCTTGCCGTATAGAATCACTACAACCACAGTACTTTCCAGAATATTAGGGGGCAGTTGGTAGCGCCATGGACTCAAGATCTGATATCATGAGTTCAATCCCAGCCCGCAACATTGAAAACTGGTCTGATTGTTGCTCATCTTAACCCTGTGACTCCCGCACCCTGCCCACCAGCATCCTGCATTGTCAACCATGCTAGCAAAGCAAAAACTTGACTCTTTGATTCCCTCTCCCTGTCCACCAGCTTCCGGCAGTTGGTGGAAGAGAGTGTGGGAGTCAAAGGGTTAATATTTCCATCATTCTGATGGCGTCAGTGTAGTGTTTGATAGGTCCTTGTGGTTTTGTGCAGGCTCAGGAAATCTGTCAAATGATTGTTGGTGGATTTGGGTGGAGCGCATATGGAGCCGTCCGAGCGCTGTGATTCCCTCTTGAAATAACTCAGTAAATCCAGCATACATTATAACCAACGTCAACACGTAATGAGGTACAAATAAAACCATAGAGCGCAAGGCACATACAAAATCCATCCAACATTATATCCATTCTGTGCAGTCAAAACTTTCAAACGCGTAAGTACTACGTTCGTATGCATCATTTTGAGATCAACGTTAACACACCATCAGTGCAATGCTTATGACCCAGCCGACTGTAAAGTTCGTACAGGGCGATTAAACATCACCATTTTCCATTATTTTAGAAGCCATTACTTTTTTTTATCGTTACATCTATGTAAGTATACTACATTAAAAACACAGCTGTTACTGATATGTCAAGTGACAGTTACATTTTCTGTTTATATGTTTACAAGTTATTACGATCTGAATTAAATGACAACAAGAGAGTACTGTTTTTCTTTTTGGCTCCTTGCTGCCTTTCTAGCGTATAATCACTGACATTGATAGCTTTCTTAGTTTTTAAGGTTGTTTAAAAAAAATTCGATCACAGAAACCTGAAAAATCAGCAAAATAGAAAAAATGGCACACCTCGTCTGTAAGTTGTTGCAATTTCATGGATGCACGTCCGTCGTTTCGCTGAAACTACCTGTACATTTTCGGCATTTTGCAGTAATTGGGCAGTGGTGTTGGTGGGGTGGCTCGATATTTTGGAACTGTTTCAGTTATGGCACGTATCCCCAGTGTGTGTCTAGGTGTCCATGCCACATCGAAAAATGACCTTTTGTGCCGCTTTCTGCTTAACCCTTTGACTCCCGCATCCTGTCCACCGACTGCAAAAATTCAACCCTCTGGCTCCCTCATCCTAACCACCAACTTCCTGTAAGAAGATGGTGGATAGGGTGAGGTAGTCAGAGGATCAAGTTTTTGCTTTACTAACATGGATAGGGTGAGGTAGTCTGAGGGTCAAGTTTTTGCTTTACTAACATGGATAGGGTGAGGAAGTCAGAAGGTCAAGTTTTTGCTTTACTAACATGGATAGGGTGAGGAAGTCAGAAGGTCAAGTTTTTGCTTTACTAACATGGATAGGGTGAGGTAGTCTGAGGGTCAAGTTTTTGCTTTACTAACATGGATAGGGTGAGGTAGTCTGAGGGTCAAGTTTTTGCTTTACTAACATGGATAGGGTGAGGTAGTCTGAGGGTCAAGTTTTTGCTTTACTAACATGGATAGGGTGAGGTAGTCTGAGGGTCAAGTTTTTGCTTTACTAACAGGATAGGTGAGGTAGTCTGAGGGTCAAGTTTTTGCTTTACTAACATGGATAGGGTGAGGTAGTCAGAGGGTCAAGTTTTTGCTTTACTAACATGGATAGGGTGAGGTAGTCAGAGGATCAAGTTTTTGCTTTACTAACATGGATAGGGTGAGGTAGTCAGAGGGTCAAGTTTTTGCTTTACTAACATGGATAGGGTGAGGTAGTCTGAGGGTCAAGTTTTTGCTTTACTAACATGGATAGGGTGAGGAAGTCAGAAGGTCAAGTTTTTGCTTTACTAACATGGATAGGGTGAGGTAGTCAGAGGATCAAGTTTTTGCTTTACTAACATGGATAGGGTGAGGAAGTCAGAAGGTCAAGTTTTTGCTTTACTAACATGGATAGGGTGAGGAAGTCAGAAGGTCAAATTTTTGCTTTACTAACATGGATAGGGTGAGGAAGTCAGAAGGTCAAGTTTTTGCTTTACTAACATGGATAGGGTGAGGAAGTCAGAAGGTCAAGTTTTTGCTTTACTAACATGGATAGGGTGAGGAAGTCAGAAGGTCAAGTTTTTGCTTTACTAACATGGATAGGGTGAGGAAGTCAGAAGGTCAAGTTTTTGCTTTACTAACATGGATAGGGTGAGGAAGTCAGAGGATCAAGTTTTTGCTTTACTAACATGGATAGGGTGAGGAAGTCAGAAGGTCAAGTTTTTGCTTTACTAACATGGATAGGGTGAGGTAGTCAGAAGGTCAAGTTTTTGCTTTACTAACATGGATAGGGTGAGGAAGTCAGAAGGTCAAGTTTTTGCTTTACTAGCATGATTGACAATGCAGAATGCTGGTGGAGAGACTGCGGGAGTCAAAGGGTTAAATATCACTGTAATCCTGACCAATTGTTGAAATATCTGTGTGTCAAGAGAGATTGTAGTTGGGATGAAATTCCATCCAAAGTGACTACGTTCTTTCCAGCACGGTAAAAGACCAGCCTCTTGTTTCGCTTTCAGTGAGAGAAGTTCCTTAAATCATGAATGACTGAACAACTGTTTATGTTAACAGTCTTTTGTATTCATTTTGAATTTATTTCAGCTTACGTCTTTTGGTGTAATATTGAAGCTTGTCGTCTCAGAGAGATTGTTTTTGTCTTGTAATAAATGGTGTGTTTGTTTGTGTGTGTGTTTGTGAGTGTGTTTGTGAGTGTGTGTTTGTGAGTGTGTGTGTGTGTGTGTGTGTGTGTGTGTGTGTGTGTGTGTGTGTGTGTGTGTGTGTGTATGGTTGTGTGTGTGTATGGTTGTGTGTGCATGCTACGTGTAAAATTCGGGTTGCTGTCCTTGGGAAGATGGCGTCGTCACAACACAGCAGCGTCAAACTGTTCTGGTTACGAACATCTGTTTTGAAACAGACACCATTTGGATAAAATGACAAGGGATTTATTTTTGTCCAGATGTGCCAGTGCCATGACCTTAAGCGTCTGTCGTTCCATTTTCTCCATAGATTCCTCGTGATTTATGTCATGAAAATCTTAAATGACTATTGTTTTGGATGATATGTGTCTAACAACAGCAAATGGCACAACTTTGAGACAGGTTGATGCGTTTAAATATCTGGGAACATCATCTCATCAGAATGTAGATGCACATAAGAAATAACCAGCAAAATCGGCCCAGGCCAAAACAGCATTCAAGAAGATGATAAGCGTTCTTACCAACAAATGCCCATCAGTTAACATCTTGAATGTTATATAGAACCAATACTGTTGTACAGTTGTGAGGTGTGGACAGTCAACACGCAAAGTCAGAACAGGATTGAGGCAACTGAAATGTGGTTTCTAAGAAGAATTTTGAGAGTTCCATGGACAGCAAAGAAAACAAACAAGACAGTCTTGAAGGAGGCAGACACAAGAAGATCATTAGTAAAGAAGATTAGAAAAAGGAAGCAACATTTATGGGACATATATGAGGAAAGGGGAATTAGAGCACCTGGTCACAATAGGAAAGCTGGAGGGAAAAGGTACACCGTATAGACCCGGGGAGAAAATATTGAACGGACTTGCAGGGCGGCTGTAGGCAGAGAGGGTGGAAGATGTACTTGCAGCAATAGCCGATAGATTCGTTTGGAGGGCCATGATCGCCAACGCCATGCGGCAGGGCACATGATGATAATGTGTCAAAGTGAATCACATTTTCACTAAAATGTAACAAGGATTACGTTTTTTTCCAGATGTGTTTACGCTATGGCAGAAGATGGTTTGTTATTCAGCTTTCTAGCGACGTTTCATCCGAAGTATGATCGCCAACGCCATGCGGCAGGGCACATAATAATGATGTGTCAAAATGAGTCACAATTTGACTAAATAAAAAAAATAACAAGGATTACGTGTTTTTTTTTTTCAGGTGTGTTTACGCTATGGTGGAAGATGGTCGGTTATTCCACTTTCTGGTGATGTGCCAAAATGAATCATAATTTGACCAATAAAAAATAACAAGGATTACGTGTTTTTGTTTTTTTCAGATGTGTTTATGCTATGGCGGAAGATGGTCTGTTATTCCGCTTTCTGGCCACGGTTCATCCGAAGACTCAGACTCCTGTCTACTCCATCCTCATCTTCGGTCTCCTGTCTTCCGTAATGGCTCTCCTTTTTGACATTGACACTTTAGTGGAATTCATGTCCATCGGAACTTTATTCGCTTACACCATCGTCGCTGCTAGCATCATCATCATTCGCTATCTACCGGTCGACAGGTGCCAGTTCCCACTCAAACCGGAGGAAACGGCGAACACGGAAACTACCGAAGAAAACACGGAAAAGTCTTCCATTGTCAAAAAGTCTAAAAGCCATGACGATTTCGGAAAGTTACGGCAAAGTTTACGGGAGCTTCCTGTGTTGAGACGGTTCGATCCCGGTAACGGAGTGATTTGGTCCGTGGTGGTTCTAGGTCTGTTAGTGGCTGGGTTAAGTGCTATGATGATCTATGGGTACGAATATCTGAAGGACGGAGTGTGGTGGGCGGTGTTGGTGCTCGTGCTTCTCATCGCTCTCATCATCTTCTTCTACATGGTTATCGTCGCTCACGAGCAGAACGACGCGTTTGTCACTTTTCAGGTGAATGAGAGTTCATTGTAGTTCATACTGGTCTTTTTTGTTTGTTTTGTTTGTCTGCCTGTTTTCCTGTCTGTCTTCTCTCTCTTTGCTTGATTTAATGTCAGAGTATGTCTGTTGGTTTGTGTAGGTGTTGCTGGTTTCCTCCTCATCATCATCATCATCATCAAGTGCCCTGCCGCATGGTGTTGGCGATCATAGTCCTCCATATGTATCTATCCCTTGTTGCCGCAAGCACATCTTCCACCCTCTCTGTCCTCAGCCACCCTGCAAGTTCGTCCAATATTTTCTCCATGGGTCTACCTGGTGCTGTCTTTCCCTCCAGCTTTCCTGTTGTAACCAGGTGCTCTAATTCCCTTTCCTCATAAAATGGCCCGTAAATGCTGCCTGTCTTTTCCTAATCTTTCTTATGAATGGTCTTCTTGAGTCTGCCTCCATTAGGACTGTCTCGTTTGTTTTCTTTGCTATCCATGAAACTCTCAGCATTCTTCTTAGAAACCACATCTCGGCTGACTCAATTTTGTTTGGCTGGTTGGCTGAAAGAAGGTTTTTCTCCCTGTGCATTTTGTTCTTTTCTGCTATTGCTTCTTCTTCTCCTCCCTCTGTTTTTGTTTGTTTGTTTGGGGTTTTTGTTTGTTTGTTTGTTTGTTTTGGGGTTTTACTCCTTTCCTTTTTCTTCTTCGTTCCAGCCAGGTTATACGTCGATCTAGTTTCTATGGCAAATATTCTACTGTCTGTAACAGACATGCCCCTCCGACTGTCCATCCACACAGTTTATCCCTCTCCCCCCGTGGGGAAGCCGGGGGCTTTATCAGTTTCTGGAAACTGTGCTAGAAATTTCCTGTTTTTTGTCACTCTCTTTGTTTCTGCCTTGTTCCTTTGCTTTGCTTTGCTGTCATTTTCCTGTATCAGTGTATGTGGTCTATAGAGTCTCACGTACTTTTTCTTGGGATTGATAATTGGGTACATATACTAAGTCATTTTAGCCCTATGGAGGTGAGATATGCGGAGATAGTTTTATACACGTTTTAGTGTCCTTAGGTGTATGCTCAAATTTGCATTCAGATGTGTTCTTTCAATCCCCCGCGCGATAAATTGGACGGAGTGGTCAACGCCAGGGGCACGTCCTAAGATTATGTGCGCGAATGCATTGATATGTGTATTTAATTTTCTTTTCATTTTTTTCCTGTTCAAATTTTGTGTTTTTAAGCGGTTATAGCTCTGATAAGGCTCTACGCAATCGACTGGGCTTTAAACAACTATAACAATAACAGTAACAAGTTTCTATGGCAGATATTCTACTGTCTGAACAGACATGCCTCCTCCAACTCTCCATCTACACAGCTAGTCCCTCGAGTTCTTGGAAAGACGCACATCCAGTTCCGTCATGCAAGGACCATCCCCAGCGAAGCTGGTCACTTGTGGCAAATGCCTTTCAGATATGAGAGGTTAGCAGCGATACAAGCCAGACTTGTCCGGACGAGGAAGCAGCCCAGGACCATCTGGCGATAGTTTCTGTAATGATGGGAAGGGGTGGCCCTTCTCAAGGCCATAGTTACAAAGTACCCTGTAATCATGTCCTGTGAGCAGCCGTTGTTCTTCA
Organism: Monoplex corrugatus; assembly: GCA_030674185.1. Taxonomy (NCBI): domain Eukaryota; kingdom Metazoa; phylum Mollusca; class Gastropoda; order Littorinimorpha; family Ranellidae; genus Monoplex; species Monoplex corrugatus. The sequence goes on from JAPXFY010000015.1 coordinate 39,904,311, forward strand.
TTGTTATATCGAACTGATATTGCCATGCGAAGCGTTGACAGTCAACACGCAGAGTCAGAACAAGATTGAGGCAGCTGAAAATAATGTGGTTTCTAAGAAGAATGTTAAGATTTCCATGGACAGCAATAGAAACAAACGAGACTGTCTTGAAAGAGACAAATACAAAACGAACATTAATAAGGAAGGTTAGGAAAAGACAAACAACATTTATATGACATTTTATGAGTCAAGAGAAATTACAGCATCCAGTCACATAATAATAATAATAATAATACCTAGGACTTATAAAGCGCACTAAGCCACTGGGTCTAGGCGCTGGGGAATGGGAGATATAATAGGAAGTCAGTAAATACAAGACTACACAACAACTTACACATCATCAAATGACAATCAAATACATACATACATCATAATCACATAACATAATGATTTACATTCGCAATCTTCAAAATATGCATACCACGCAATTCAATCAAATATCAGATTCATTCCAATTAAACACTTTTCACTCAGTTACTCCATATAAACTATTATTCCACCCCTTCCCTACTACCCCCCACCCCCACGCGCATACACAAAATCCAATTACACATATCAGCCAGCCGACAAGGTGATGTGGGGAAAAGTGATCAGATGTCGAAATACTGCTGGAAAAGGTGTGTTTTCAAGTTTGACTTGAAAGAAGAAATGGACGGAGAGTGGCGTAATTTCTTGGGAAGAGAGTTCCAAAACTGGGGACCGAAATGCGAAGAAGAAAAAGCTGGAGGGAAAAGAGCACCAGGTAGACCCAGGGTGAAAATATTAGACGGATTTGCAGAGTGGATGAAGACAGAGAGGGTGGGAGACGTACTTGCAGCGACGGAAGATAGATTCGTATGTAGGGTCATGATCGCCAATGCCAAGCGGCAGGGCACATGATGATAATGATAATGATGATGACGAGCCACTAGGTGAATCAGGGCTGCTAAAGACCTACCCTATGAACACCGGGGGCTAGGGCTCAAGACCTACCCCCTTGTGCTCACAGGGTAGGTCTTTTAGCTATGAGCTGAGGTCGGGGTAACACCTACAGAAAACCTAATGGGCTGAAGTCAAAGGCTCTAGGCCATAGGGTAGGTCTTCTAGCTGAGATCTGGGTAAAACCTACAGAAAACCTAATGGGCTGAAGTCACAGGCACTAGGCCATAGGGTAGGTCTTCTAGCTAAGATCTGGGTAACACCTACAGAAAACCTAATGGGCTGAAGTCACAGGCACTAGGCCATAGGGTAGGTCTTCTAGCTAAGATCTGGGTAACACCTACAGAAAACCTAATGGGCTGAAGTCACAGGCACTAGGCCATAGGGTAGGTCTTCTAGCTAAGATCTGGGTAAACCTACAGAAAACCTAATGGACTGAAGTCACAGGCACTAGGCCATAGGGTAGGTCTTCTAGCTAAGATTTGGGTAACACCTACAGAAAACCTAATGGGCTGAAGTCACAGGCACTAGGCCATAGGGTAGGTCTTCTAGCTAAGATCTGGGTAACACCTACAGAAAACCTAATGGGCTGAAGTCACAGG
>JAPXFY010000015.1:39910869-39913369 GCA_030674185.1 Monoplex corrugatus
CACATTGTACATGTAATGTCCACAGCACAGATCACAAAGGGTCCTGCATGGTTAGGACAAAGGGAGAGTAGCCCTGCATCTTTTGTCTCCATATTATCTGGGAGCCTATCGTAGCACTGACGGAACATTTGAATTAAGTGCTATAGCCTCGGCTCGGCAAGGCAATATCTGATATTACGGTGTTTGTTTATCTTTTGTGTTTGTTTCTTTGTTTGTTTGGTCGATTTTTTTTTTTTTAATTTGCCAGTAATCATAAAATGCCCCTCCCTCGATAGAATGGCTAGGATGACTCACTGTGCAATAAACTGACACCGTCTGAAGATTATTCGATAAGCGGTCGCCATATTTATTTAACCTTTTGACTCCTGCACCATATCCACCAAATGCAAAAACTTAACCCTTTGACTCCCCCACCCTATCTACCAGTTTCCTGCAGGAAGCTGGTGGAGAGGGTGACGGAGTCAAAGGGTTAAGTTTTTGCTTTGGTAGCATTGTTGACAATGAAGGATGCTGGTGGACAGGCTGCGGGAGTCAGAGGGTTAATTGATAATAGATAACAGCACCCGTTAACATATTGATGACATACCTCTCCAGCACAGACATACATATGACCACCCACCTTAAAAAGAGTCTTAAGTGAGACCTTTCGATAACTGGTGGTCATTTTATTAACTAATTCAGTGACAGGATATATTATATACGTGTAATAACTAATATTGATGTTATCTCCCTTCCACAGATACATGTGACCACCTACCCTAAAACGAGTCATTAGTAAGATCTTTTGATAACTGGTGGTCATTTTATGAACTGATTCAGTGACAGGATATATAGCCTACATGTAATATTGACGTTATCTCACTACCACAGACATACATGTGACCACCTACCGTAAAACGAGTCTTAAGTAAGATCTTTTGATAACTGGTGGTCATTTTATTAGCTAATTCAGTGACAGGATCTATACATGTAATATTGACGTTATCTCACTACCACAGACATACATGTGACAATCTACCCTAAAACGAGTGTTAAGTAAGATCTTTTGATAACTGGTGGTCAGTTTATTAACTAATTCAGTGACAGGATCTATACATGTAATATTGATGTTACCTCCCTGCCACAGATGTACGTGTGACCACCTACCCTAAAACGAGTCTTAAGTAAGACCTTTTGATAACTGGTGGTTATTTTATTAGCTAATTCAGTGACAGGATCTATACATGTAATATTGATGTTATCTCACTACCACAGACATACATGTGACAATCTACCGTAAAACGAGTCTTAAGTAAGACCTTTTGATAACTGGTGGCCAGTTTATTAACTAATCAGTGACAACGTATGTACATGTCACATTGATAAGTTGTCTCACACAACAGACACACATGTGATAGACAGAGAGATAGATAGGTAGGTAGGTAGATGGGTAAATGGGTCGATAGGTAGATATAGAGAGGTAGATAGATCGATAGGTAGACAGATCGGTAGGTAGGTAGGTCGACCCATAACCCTCAGGTCGTAGAGGAGTGAGGTGGTAGAGACCTTAACCTCTCTGGGGACCAGCACTATGAGGGCGATGCCCATCTCCTATCCCTCTGCTCTTCCTGTCGATAGCAGATCGCCGCAGTGCAGCGCCAGCCATTTTTTTTTTTACCAAGATTTCAGAAAGGCAAGAAGGCTAATTGGTCTTCAAGGAGAAGGACATGGGAAATCAGCCGACCTCTCCAGTGTTTTATACCAAGGCAGTATGATAGATAGTAAGCGTAGAGTGCAGCCGTGTCACGCAGTGTCAATCCTAGACGGAACTCCATGGAATCATGATTATCATCCTCATCGACATATCATCTCATTGTAAAAACTGTTCCAGCTTCTGTGGCCATTAAGCTGGGGTAGAAAATAGGACGAAAGAGGTAAAGGTGAGCACAAAGATAACCTTCCACGGCGCACAAATCCGAGATTCTTTAGTTGGCCCTCCAATGACATCTAAGATCGTTCTGCCCTGCTGGTTATCAATAGCGTGCACCTTTCCCCTTCAGTTGGCGCACTTTTTGGTTCTGCCCTGCTGGTTATCAATAGCGTGCACCTTTCCCCTTCCCTTCCTCTATCCAATTTCAGCTAACCATAGCGAGGTACAGGCGCGCATGGAAGTACTCGTTTAGACCTACAGATTGACCTAGATTCCAGTACTTGGTGCTGATCTCAATCATTTTCTATATTCAGTCCCTCTAAAAATCTTGAAAGAACGCAGCAGTCTCACACACACACACACACACACACACACACACACACACACACACACACACACACACACACACACACACACACCACACACACACACACACACACACCCACACCCACACACACACACAATGCATGCAATAGTGGGAGGGGAGAGAGAGAGAGAGGGAGAGAGAGAGAGATATGCGTTCCTCGTGCGAACACACACACACACACACACACACACAGACACGCACATACACAGACACGCACACACACA
>JAPXFY010000015.1:39923369-40005869 GCA_030674185.1 Monoplex corrugatus
GGTGGTGGTGGTGTGTGTGAGTGTAGTGTGTGAGTGTCGTGTGTGTGAGTGTAGTGATTGAGTGTGTGTGTGTGGTGTAGTGTGTGTGTATGTGTGTGGTGTGTGTGTTTGTTGGTATGTGTGAATGTGTGTGTAGTGTGTGTATGTGAGCGTGGTGTGTAGTGTTGTGTATGGTGTGGTGTGGTGTGTGTGTGTGTGTGGATGGTGTGGTGTGGTGTGTGTATATGTGTGATGGTGTGTGTTTGTATACGTGTGTGTTTGTGTGTGGTATGTGTGGGGCGGTGGTGGTGTGTGTGTGTGTGTGTTGTGTGTGTGTGTGTGTGTGTGTGTGGTGTGTGTGTGTGTGTGTGCATGGTTGTATGTGTATTTTTCATGTACCTTTTTGTGTGTGAGAGAGCAAGAGAGAACAATAAAGTCAGGTTTCATTTTTTTAAATTCTCCTGTTATAGCTGTTATGCGAAAAGATTACACTTGGGGGGGGGGGGGGGGGGCGTATAGATGTTTGCGTGTGTGTGTGTATGTGCATATAGATAGATAGATAGGTAGATAGGTAGATAGACAGATAGATAGATAGATATACAGACAGATAGATATACAGACAGATAGATAGATAGATAGATAGATAGATAGATAGATAGATAGATATGTGTGTGTAGGGGGGAAAGGAGGAGTGAATGAGAATATGTTGGAGAGAGGAGAGAGAGAGAGAGTGTGTGTGTGTGTGTGTGTGTGTGTGTGTGTGTGTGTGTGTGTGTGTGTGTGTGTGTGTGTGTGTGTGTGTGTGTGTACAGGCGGAGAGGGGAATGAGTGAATGGGAATATGTTGAAGAGAGAGAGAGGGTGTGGGGGGGGGGGGGGGCGGAGGAGGAGTTAATGGGAATAGATTGGAAAAAGAGAGAGTGTGTGTGTATGTGTATAGGGGGTGAGGGGAAGGAGTGAATGGGAATATGTTGGGGGGAGAGAGAGGGTGGGGGGGGGGGCGAGGAGTTAATGGGAATAGATTGGAAAGAGAGATAGTGTGTGTGTATGTGATAGGGGGTGAGGGGAAGGAGTGAATGGGAATATGTTGGGGGGGGGAGAGAGAGAGAGAGAAAGTGTGTGTGTGTGTGTGTGTGTGTGTGTGTGTGTGTGTGGTGTGTGTGTGTGTGTGTGTGGTGGGGGTGTGTGTGTTTGCTGTTTCGCTAGGTCTCTCTGTGTGTATCTCTGTCTGTCTGCCTGCCTCTCTCTCTCTCTCTCTTTCTCTCTCGCTGTTTTTCTCTGTTCCTCTCTCTCTCTCTCTCTCTCTCTCTCTCTCTCTTCTCTCTCTCTCTCTCTCTCTCTCTCTCTCTCTCTCTCTCTCCCCTCTCTCTCTCTCTTCTCTCTGCCTGCTGTCTTCTTGTTTGTTGTCTCTTCCTCTCTCTCTGCCTCACCTTCCCTTCCCCCTCTGTCTCCTCTCTCTCCCTGACCCAGTCTGCTGTCTCTCTCACACATACTTACTCCCAGACTGTTTGTTGCCCAACCACAGGTTTACTAGTGTACTTCGTCTACGGGATGCACTTCAGCCGGGAGAATCGATTGCCATTCGGCTACGGACTGTGGTGGAGTACCGCGGGACGCGCGCTTTCGGACGCTAATCTGGCCACCACCATAACCAGCGATATCAAGGAACAACAGCCAGCCCGCAAAGAGGAAGGCTATTACTGATGTCACGAGGATCCAGATGAATCGGTTGTCGTTTGCAGGCAAAAGGCAAGATTGTCAATCAACGCTGCATGCATTGTCACAGGTTCTGATACGATATTGTGAAAAAAAAATGTTTCCCAGGTTTTTTTGACAGCATTTTGAAAAAAAGCTTTCTGTTTTCCGCGACAGTGGTTTGACAAACATTTCTCAGATTCTGTTGCAGCGTTTTGACAAAGATGAAAAAAATGGTCTCAGATTCTGCGAGAAAGTTTAAAGAAAAAAAAGATGTCCCAGATTCTGCAATAAGGTTTTGAAGAAAAAAATTGTACAAGATTTTGCGGCAAGATTTTGAGGAGAAAAAGAACATAGCAGTTTCTGCTGCAAGGTTTTTGGAAATACAGTGTGGCAGACTCTCTGACAAGGTTTTGATAAAAAAAAAAAACCTCCCATATTTTGCGACAAGGTTTTGAAAAAAATGTCCTAGATTTTTTCTTTCAAGGTTTTGACAAAATGTCTCAGATTTTGCCACAAATTTTGAAAAAAATGTCCCCCATTTTGTGAAAAGGTTTTGAAAATATGTGCTACAGTCTTTTACGAGGTTTTGACAAAATGTCCCAGATTTTGCTGCAAAGTTTTGAAAAAAATATCCCACATTCTGCTACAAAGTTTTGAAAAAATGTTCCCCATTCATTGTCCCCAAATTCTGCTACAGGCTTTTGATATAAAAAAAAAGGCGTATAAGATTCTGCAACAAGATTAAAACAATACACCTGTTTCTGCGACAAGGTTCTGAAACAACAGTCACAGATTCTGTGACAAGATTTTGAAAAAATTTTACCAAATTATGTGACAAGGTTGTGAGGAAAAAAATGTTCCAGATTCTGTGACAAGGTTTTGTAAAAAAAAAATGTTCCAGATTCTGCGACAAGGTTTTGAAAAAATATATCCCAGATTCTTGACAAGGTTTTGAAAAACATGTCTCAGATTCTGTGACGAGGTTTTGAAAAAAAATGTCTCAGATTCTGTGGCAAAGTTAAAAAAAATGTTCCAGATCCTGTGGCAAAGTTTTGAAAAATGTTCCAGTTTCTGTTGTTAAGTTTTGAAAAAATGTTCCAGTTTCTGTTAAGTTTTGCAAAAATGTTCCGGACTCTAAGACAAGATTTTGACAGAAATGTTCCAGATTCTGTGACAAGATTTTGGAAAAAAAAAAATCTCAGATTCTGCGACGAGGTTTTGAAAAAAATGTCTCAAATGGTTCGGCGATGTTATGAGAAATGGTCCTAGATTGTACGATAACATTGTAAAAAGTTGTCCCAAATTGTGCAAGGCTTCATGCTTTGCTATCAAAACGGCTTTACCTTCGGTGAGTTTGCAATCATATTGAACGCCAAAACTAGCGGCTTGGAGTCCAAAATAAGTATGACTGCCGGCGTTCAAGCAGACAGGAACCGAGAAAAAAAAACACGAAAAAAGATTAAGAACGCGTATTTCATACAACTAGACAAGACAGGCGCAAATTTTCGACCAACTGGCCTTAGTCAAGTGTAAGATCACAAACAAACAAACACCAGACACAAAAATCAGGAGAAAAAGACTGAAACTTCCTTGCTGCTCCGTCTAGTGTGAGACAGCAAGAGATAAGAGCGGAGGAGGAAGAAGTTGAAACTTCATTTTTGTATATGGTGTTTGTTCGTTTGTCTGTGATCTTACGCTTGACAAAAGCCAGTTGGCCGAAAGTTTGCGCCTGTCTAGTCTGGTTGTATCAAATACGCGTTCTGGGTCATTTTTGTGTGTGTGTTTTCTGGTTCCCAGTGGCACGGAGGCAATGATAGTGAGACGGTGCAGAGTGTGGGTGGGAATAAAAAAGATTATCTAGTAAGATCAGATTACAGAATCCTACTTAAAAAAGAAAAAGAAAAATGTTTTCTGTGCGTATGATGAAAAGATTTTTAGTAGTTGTTGCCGTTGTTCTGTGTGTGTGATGAAAAGATTTTTAGAAGTTGTTGCTGTTGTTGTTGTTGTTGCTGTTTTTGTTGTTGTTACTTAATCATTAATGGTTTTGATGTTTAAGTGTCAGATTAAGAGATACAGTTTGCTAAATTCTAAAGCGAAAAAAAAAGAGAGAGAGAGAGAGAGCTGTAATGAAATGTGTATTGAGACACAGGGCAGAATTTAAAAAGCAAAACGTGTGTCTGTTATGGAGAGAGTTATTAACCTTTCGACTCCCTCACCCTATCCACCGGCTGCGAAGACTTTTCACTCTCTCACAATGAAAAACTGATGGATAGTGTAAGGGAGTGAAAAAGTTGAAATTGTTACTTTGCTGTCATGGCTGACGTTGCTGGAAGCAGGGTGGACAGGGTGAGAGAGTCAAAGGGTTAAGATAAGTAATCAATCATGATGCGTTGCTTCAATATGAAAAGATTAAATGACAGCTAGAGACAACAGTGCTATGGTTTAGGGCTAAGACCGGACACAGGCGTCTTCTTAACCCTTTGATTCCCGCACCCTATTCACCAACTGCAAAAAAAAAACTCGACCCTTTGACTCCCTCACCTTATCCACCAGCTTCCTGCAGAAATTTCTGTCCACATAAATTTGTGTGACGCTCCACTGAACCGTTTGATGTGTACAACGTGTCCGAGGCTCTTGTTCAGGAACGTTTGTATCTTTCTTGTGCTAGAGTTTGAGAGTTTGTTGTTGTTGTTGTTATTGTTGTAGTTGTTTTGACGACAGCACGAGAAAGCCAGCAAAATTTGTTGAAATGGAGTGAGGGCTGATTTTATCTGTAAGACAAAAATATAAACATGCCTATCGCAAGAAAGACATTTGATCAAGACGATGTACAAATATATTGTTTGTTTATTACAATGTCATCAGATAATATGTTATCGTTTGTTTATTAATAATTATAATAATAATTACAATATTTATATAGCGCAAAATCTTGATAAAATCAAATCTAAGCGCTGAAGCAGACACACACGCACGCACGCACGCACGCACGCACGCACGCCGCACGCACGCACGCGCGCACGCACGCACCACACCACACACACACACACAACACACACCACACACACACGCATGGCTATAAATGGGGAGAAAGAATAAAAGCAATAAAAGCAAGAATAAAAGCAATGGAAAATTATAGACAGCATAGCATATACAATTATATATTATAACCATGTGATTCCCCTCCGAGCGGAGACAGGCTGCAGAGGGGGGGGGGGGGGTTGAGTGAGGTTAGGATTTTATGCGGAGGAGAAAAGATGAGTTTTGAGAGCGGACTTGAAGGAGACAAAAGTAGGTTGCTGACGGACTGAGAGAGGAAGTTTGTTCCAGGAGAGTGGACCAGAAACAGAGAAGGCTCGTGGACCATAGGTATTGAGCTTAGTACGTGGAAAGCGAAAAGTCAGAGGATCGGAGGCAGAGCGGAGGGTACGTGAGGGAAGATAGATCTCAAGTAGGCTTGACAGGTAATCGGGGGCTGCGTTATTGAGGCTTTTGTAGCACATGGTGTCTAGTTTGTACTGTATGCGCTTTGATACAGGGAGCCAGTGAAGTTGTGCCAGGAGAGGAGATATGTGGTCAGCTTTTTTCTTTTTGAGTACAAGGCGTACAGCATTGTTTTGAATGCGCTGTAGGATGTGAATGGTGGAGGCAGGAAGACCAGACAGGAGTGAATTGCAATAGTCAATGCGAGACATTATGAAGGAGAGAACGAGTTTTGCAGTTGTTTCGACAGAGAGATACTTCCTGATCAGCCTTATACGATGGAGATGATAGTAGCAAGATCTGGCAGTTTGAGAAACAAAGTTGTTCATGGAGAGGGTAGAGTCAATGCAGACACCAAGGTTTTTAGCTGAATCAGAAATTGGGACTGATGTGTTACATAATGGGAGAGAAAGAGGAGGCAGCTGAGAAAGTTTCTGACGGGTGCCAATGAGGATAGCTTCTGTCTTGTCGTCATTAAGCTGATATTAATATATAACCCTCCTTACATGAGAGGCTTTATGACAGAGGTGACATTTGTTGAAGCCATGTGCAAATATATTGTTCAGCTTATTTATTATAATATCAACAGATAATTCCTGTGGCGTGGCAGAAGATTCAGATTCAGTTGCTTTTATTCAATGAAGGCCATGGAACCTCATGAAGGGGTGAAATGAACGTAAATCATAAAATATGAACTGCCTTGAAGACAAAATGAATCAACTGAACAAAACAAATGAAAACATTTGAGGAAAACTAAGCTCCTGATTTTAACTGCTCTATTCAGATACAAACTAAATGGCAAAATTGAACAGAACAAAAGAAATATGGATATTCAAATAGTATTCAGGCTTCTGAATGTTTTAAATAGATAAAAAGAATTAATGAAAAGACGTTCAGCGTAATCATCCGTGGTGTTTGCCGGAAGCAAGCTCAGTCCAAAGAAAGAAGTCAGTTTATAGTACTATAGGGGAATCAGTTCATCTGTCTGGGAAAAAAGAAAAGAAAAGAAAAAAAGAACAGTGGAAAAAAAAAGCCTCGATAGAGTGCAAAAAGAAAAACATCTTAAAAATCGCTATAAAACCTTGCTTCATTGCTAAGTCAAAAGTAAAGTTTACTTCTAACAAAATTGGAAATTACATCAATTTGTTGAACAAGAAATGGAGATGTTATTGCCGACACTCAAAGCCAGAAGACGCCCAGTGATATGACACAGGGGTGAAAAAACGTTCTACTGAGGGAGGGGAATGAACTCTCGAGGGGGTAATGGTTAAGCATAATGAACGTTCGTTGGTTTGGTCGGTTGGTTGGTTGGTTGGTTGGTGTGATTGGTTGGTTGGTTGACTGGATGGTTTGTTGGTTTGGTTGGTTGGTTGGTTGTTGCTAGTGCATGCGTGTGTGTGTATGTAAGTGTGTGCGTGTGTGTGTGTACGTGTGTTTTAACCCTTTGACTCCCGCACCCTGTCCGCCAGCATCCTGCATTGCCAACCATGCTAGCAAAGCAAAGACGTAGCCCTTTGACAGGAAGCTGGTGGATAGGGTGAGGGAGTCAAAGGATTGATCATTTTGCAATTGCTTGATGGGGTGCGGGAGTCTAAGAGTTAATCAAATCAGTGTGCTCGTTGGTATTTGGGTGCACTCTTAATTAATTACCAGCAACACTTAGCTGTAACCAAGCCAGTTTCGGCAACACTAATGTAGCAAAATGTAAACTGTTAAATGTCACGCAACTCACGTTCGAACTTGTATAGTGAGACATTGTAAGCCTTACAAACCAAGGGAATTGTTTGATATGGATGGATCGGAGAGAGCGCGTGTGTATATGTGCGTGCGTGAGTGTGTATATGAGAGGGAGAAAGAACGCAAGAAGAAGAGAGAATAGGAGTTTAATTATACTATTCTCTCTTTCTTTCTTCTTCTTGCTTTCTTTCTCCTCTCACATACACACTCAGCATGTCTTCTTCTCCTCCTCTTCACCTCTTTCTTTTTCTTCTTCTTCTCCTTCTCCTCCTCCTCCTCCTCTTCTTCTTCTTTTCATTCCCTCCTCCTCCTCCTCCTCCTCTCTTCTTCTTCTTTTCTTCCCCTTCTCCTCCTTCTTCCCTCCTCCTCCTTCTCCTTCTTCTTCTTCTTCTTTTCTTCCCCTTCTCCTCCTTCTTCCCTCCTCCTCCTTCTCCTTCTTCTTCTTCTTCTTTTCTTCCCCTTCTCCTCCTTCTTCCCTCCTCCTCCTTCTCCTTCTTCTTCTTCTTCTTTTCTTCCCCTTCTCCTCCTTCTTCCCTCCTCCTCCTTCTCCTTCTTCTTCTTCTTCTTTTCTTCCCCTTCTCCTCCTTCTTCCCTCCTCCTCCTTCTCCTTCTTCTTCTTCTTCTTTTCTTCCCCTTCTCCTCCTTCTTCCCTCCTCCTCCTTCTCCTTCTTCTTCTTCTTGTTCTTGTTCTTCTTCTTCTTCTTTTTCTTCTTCTTCTTCTTCTTCTTTTTCTTCTTCTTCTTCTTCTTCTTCTTCTTCTTCTTCTTCTTCTTCTTCTTCTCCTCTTCCTCCTTTTCCATCTGCTCCTCCTTCTCCTCCTCCTCCTTCTCCTCCTCCTCCTTCTCCTTCTTCTACGTCTTCTTCTTCTACTTCTTCATCATCTTCCTTTTCTACTTCTACTTCTTCTTCTTCTACTTCTTTTTCTACTTCTTCTTCTGCTTTTCTTCTTCTTCTTCTAACGCAGGCTGAGACTCCTGTGAGCACTACCTTTTTAAGCATATAAATTCATAAAAACCTACCTGCCTAGCAGAAGGAACATATTTTTGCGTGTATGGCCGTTCTTTATCCCGCCTTTAAGGCAGAGTCACATTCCGTTTTGGGGGAGCTAAGGAAAGAATTGGGGGAGGGGGAGGGGGAGGAGTACAGGTGAATGATCTGGAAGGCAGAAATGAGAAAGAATCTTATGAAGAAGTAGAGAGAACAGGACAGGAAAGAGGAACCCTTAACTACTAGAAGCAAACTAGAGAGCTCCTGTCATTCCCTAACAGGTGGAGACCTTTATTATTCTCTGCATCTACAGTACCGGTGCTCGCACTGTGGGCATACTAATCTGTGATGGTTGCAGTAAAACTGAACGTATATCATGATGTGAGAAAGGGAGATCGTTTTTAAACGGCTTGACAACCTTAAGTTGATTTCACTCAGCTTCTGCTCAACGTTGACTCTACATGTTATATATGCTACATGATTTAAAATCTGAAATCTTACTGCCAAACTCTACCCACCGACTTTGCTGAAAAAGAATCATTAGAATGTACCGTTGTTAACGCAGCAAGTGTCTATATCCCAGGCCTGTTTGACGCCAAAACACTGTACTAAGTACATTAACATAGCAAATTTGCGATACTGCTCCGTCAGGTAACCCAATCGCAAGTCCTACAGAAGAAATATACTATATTTTATTTTAATGTTTATTGTGTTCGTCACTGCGTCGATCATTTACTTGGGGGAAGTCTCGGATAATTAATACATTGATGTTGTGACAGTAATGATGTATATAGCATAATACGTATTTTATGATGACTGTAAAATGTATTGCATTTTGATTCTAATCTCAAACTACTATTGTTATTATCCTCTTTAAGAAAATGGGACACAGCAATAAATGATTAAAACAAAACAACAAATACAACAAATAAATAAAAACGAAAGATGTAAACCTACACACAGTCGTACGAAGAAGCAATAATATATATATATATATATATATATATATATATATATATATATATATATATATATATATATATATATATATATATATATATAACAGCGCATACTGCTAAATTTATTCTCGTTGCGTGCTGGGTGTGCTAACATATGATAACTTATCTACGTTCAGATGACCCACAAGTTTGCAAGTCTGCATAGTGACCTTCCTTGTGAAAGACCAAGTGAGTGGCAGAGCTCTCTGGAAAGGTCATCAAAGACCTTTTTTTTTGCTCACCATCCCTTCTCCATTATTATTATTATTATTATCATCATCATCATTATTATTATTATTACTATTGTTGTTGTTGTTACTATTATTATTGTTGTCATCATCATCATCATTATTATTGTTGTTGTTATTATTAATAGTAGTAGTATATTTGTTGTTATTGTTACCATCTTTATCATCATCATCATTAGTAGTAGTAGTATCATTATTATTATTATTATTGTTATTGTCGTTTTTGTTCTTGTTATCATTAATATTATTATTGTTGTTGTTGTTGTTGTTGTTATTATTGTTATTATTATTATTATCGTTGTTGTTGTTATTATTGTTTTCTGACATTGCCTGTCTCAAAGATCTCAGTTTCGTTTTGTGTTGCTACAGACCAGACTGTCCAATCTGTCGAGTAAAATGTGTGTTGTTGTTGTTGTTGTTGTTGTTGTTGTTGTTGTTGGTTACTTGTTATTCTGCATTTCTTTGGGATTGTGTTGTTGTTGTTGTTGTTGTTTTCAGTAACACAGCAAGACAGACATCCTGCTTGTCTTCTCCCAGACCCGAGGACACGTACCTACATTTACTGTACACTAAGTCGTTAAATCTCTAAACAGACGTACTGATAACGATCGTTTGAATAACTCAACAAGCAGGTGTATCGTGTAGAGTGGAGTAGGGTAGGTGTGGGCGTAAGGTGTCTGAGGCCTTTTATCTGTTGTGAAAACGGGAGGTCGGAAACATTTTGTATATCATCTAGGGGAGATTACTGGAACATGAAAGAAAAATTGTCTGTCTTCGCTGAGCCCTTGTCCTGGTTTCAGTGTAATGATGATGACGACGATGATGATGATTATTTGTTTGGGATTATGATTTTTTGATTATTACTTATTATTTTGGATTATAATTATTATTATTATCATTATCATTATTAGTATTGTTGTTGTTGTTGTATTCATTTATTCATTGATTTGTTTGTTTTATTTATTGATTTATTCATTCATTCATTTATGCATTTATTTATTTTAATGTGTAGAATATCAATTGTTGTGCAATGTCAACATTTCATCTCCAGATGTTCAATTTCGTTACATTCACAAGCTGGAGTCGGGAAGCTGCCGAAACGTGGACGAACGAATGAAACAGAGAATGAATAAACGAAATAAATAAGTAAATAAATAAATGAATGAATAAATAAACGAATGATTAAATAAAGGAAGGGATAATAGATTGCAGCCCTTTGCAGACATGTCAGTGTCGTCACTGGGTTTTGTCTTAAAGAGAACAACATTAAGTGTGTCTCAGTGTTTTTCCATAAAAGCTAAATATTTGTTTTCAAATACGAGCCATATTTTAGGGCATGTAAGTGTCTGGACTGCCGACATAACAAACGTAAACATTCCTCGTTGTAAATGAAGTATTTACATGTTTGTTGTCGTAATAAATCTGATAATGAAATTACATGTGATTATGCAGAGATTATTATTTGCAATGAAGACTGGTATTTACGTGTCAAACTCGTGTTTGTGATCATGTTTCAGTGTATTTACGTTCCAAGAATGAAATATACATGGGTATATATACAATATAATAGCGTTGATATCTCTGTTGAGAAAAAATAAGCAAAACCATAACCACGTGCTTTGTGTACATAAATGTTGTTTGAAAAAAAAAGATGTGTACATGTGATATGTTTCTGTGTACTTAGTGAAATTATTGATGATGTATTTCTGTACACTACCTTCTAGTGAAAACAAAAAATAGTGATGATACATTTCTCTGTAATTTAGTTGAAACAAAAATTGTGATGTCACATTTCTGTGTTGTTCAGTTGTTTCACACACAAAAAAAGATATAATTATGATATACACTTATCTGCTACACTTATGTCCATTTAAGTTGGCCCAAAATGTTAATTACTGATCATGAAATATATTTATGATCGTGTCTTTTTGTGCATTTTTGTTAAACCAAAAGTATGATTATGGTTCAGATGTATCTAGTGGGTTTTTTTTCTTATGTGTATATCAGATGAAAAGCTCCCGTAATATGATATTGTATTACTCTGCTCACACATAGCAATCAAACCATTCATTCCTGTGATAATGTTGCAATTTTAGTGACTAGTGAACTTGGTTTCATCGATGTGTTATGTTCTCATGTATCTTCATCCCTAACCCACTCTCACAGAACGGATCGCCAAAAAGAATGATTTAGTTAACCGATCTTTCCACAGTCATCCCCCCCCCCCCACTCCCCGTGGGGATGCCGGGGGCTCTTTCAGTACAAATAGTATCTCCATCTTCTGGAAATTCTGTGCTAGAAATTTATTTTTTCTGTCAGTGTCTTTGTTTCTCCCTTATTCCTTTGTTTTCTGTTATTTCTTCCTATCTTCTGTTATTTCTTCCTATCATTTTCTGTTATTTCTTCCTATAATTTTCTGTTATTTCTTCCTATTTTTTTCTGTTATTTCTTCCTATCATTTTCTGTTATTTCTTCCTATCATTTTCTGTTATTTCTTCCTATCATTTTCTGTTATTTCTTCCTATCATTTTCTGTTATTTCTTCCTATCTTTTTCTGTTATTTCTTCCTATCATTTTCTGTTATTTCTTCCTATCTTTTTCTGTTATTTCTTCCTATCATTTTCTGTTATTTCTTCCTATCATTTTCTGTTATTTCTTCCTATCATTTTCTGTTATTTCTTCCTATCATTTTCTGTTATTTCTTCCTATTTTCTGTTATTTCTTCCTATCATTTTCTGTTATTTCTTCCTATTTTCTGTTATTTCTTCCTATCATTTTCTGTTATTTCTTCCTATTTTCTGTTATTTCTTCCTATCATTTTCTGTTATTTCTTCCTATTTTCTGTTATTTCTTCCTATCATTTTCTGTTATTTCTTCCTATTTTCTGTTATTTCTTCCTATCATTTTCTGTTATTTCTTCCTATTTTCTGTTATTTCTTCCTATTTTCTGTTATTTCTTCCTATCATTTTCTGCCTTGCTGGTCCATTCATCTACATGTATATGTGTTCGATGAAGTCTTTTTCTTAGAATTGATAATTGGGTACATGTAATAAGTACATTTTTGGCTCTAGGGAGGTGAGATATGCGGAAGCAATTGTAGGTAATTTATGCCTGTTTTTATATATGTTTTGGTGTCAGATATGCATATATTTGTATTCAGGTGTGTTTTAAAATCATATTGGACGGAGTGCTCAACGCTAGGGGCATATCCTTAGATTATGTGCGCGAATTCATTAATATGTGTAATTAATTTTCTTTTCTTTTTTTTTTCCTGTTGAAGTTTTTTTTGTTTTGAAGCAGTTATGCTTTAAACAATAACAGTAACAATTCCTGCCAAAAGTGGTCTGTAGCTTAAGGGTTACTTGCGGTTACAATACATCTGACCATACCCACTTACTTATTGCCAGAGATGCCATTGCCGTGTAGAACTGCAAAAAGATGCATCGCTCCTGTCTGTTCTACACCTTCTCTGTATGGTTCCCTAAACGTGTTTTAGGACCTTTCGAGAAGTCTGTTGATGACACTGGGAGAAGTCTGTTGATGACACTAAGAAGTCTGTTGACGACACTGGGAGAATCTGTTGGTGACACTGGGAGAAGTCTGTTGGTGACACTGGGAGAAGTCTGTTGATGACACTGGGAGAATCTGTTGATGACACTGGGAGAAGTCTGTTGGTGACACTGGGAGATGTCTGTTGGTGACACTGGGAGAATCTGTTGGTGACACTGGGAGAAGTCTGTTGGTGACACTGGGAGAATCTGTTGGTGACACTGGAGAAGTCTGTTGGTGACACTGGGAGAAGTCTGTTGGTGACACTGGGAGAAGTCTGTTGATGACACTGGGAGAAGTCTGTTGATGACACTGGGAGAAGTCTGTTGGTGACACTGGGAGATGTCTGTTGGTGACACTGGGAGAAGTCTGTTGATGACACTGGGAGAAGTCTGTTGATGACACTGGGAGAAGTCTGTGTATGGTGTGGACACTGGGAGATGTCTGTTGGTGACACTGGGAGAAGTCTGTTGATGACACTGGGTGAAGGGAAGTCTGTTGTGACACTGGGAGAAGTCTGTTGAGTTGTGTACACTGGGAGATGTCTGTTGGTACACAACTTGGGAAGAAGTCTGTTGATGAAATCCTGGGAAGGAAGTCTGTTGATGACACTGGGAGATGTCTGTTGTGACACTGGGAGAAGTCTGTTGGTGACACTGGGAGAAGTCTGTTGGTGACACTGGGAAGTCTGTTGGTGACACTGGGAGAAGTCTGTTGATGACACTACGGAGAAGTCTGTTGATGACACTGGGAGAAGTCTGTTGGTGACACTGGGAGAATCTGTTGGTGACACTGGAGAAGTCTGTTGGTGACACTGGGAGAATCTGTTGGTGACACTGGGAGAAGTCTGTTGGTTGACACTGGGAGAATCTGTTGATCACAGTGGAGAAGTCTGTTGGTGACACTGGGAGAATCTGTTGGTGACACTGGGAGAAGTCTGTTGGTGACACTGGGAGAAGTCTGTTGGTGACACTGGGAGAAGTCTGTTGGTGACACTGGGAGAAGTCTGTTGGTGACACTGGGAGAAGTCTGTTGGTGACACTGGGAGAATCTGTTGGTGACACTGGGAGAGTCTGTTGGTGACACTGGGAGAATCTGTTGGTGACACTGGGAGAATCTGTTGGTGACACTGGGAGAAGTCTGTTGGTGACACTGGGAGAAGTCTGTTGGTGACACTGGGAAAGTCTGTTGGTGACACTGGGAGAATCTGTTGATGACACTGGAGAAGTCTGTTGGTGACACTGGGAGAATCTGTTGGTGACACTGGGAGAAGTCTGTTGGTGACACTGGGAGAATCTGTTGATGACACTGGAGAAGTCTGTTGGTGACACTGGGAGAATCTGTTGGTGACACTGGGAGAAGTCTGTTGGTGACACTGGGAGAAGTCTGTTGGTGACACTGGGAGAAGTCTGTTGGTGACAACACGGAGAAGTCTGTTGATGACACTGGGAGAAGTCTGTTGGTGACACTGGGAGAAGTCTGCTGATGACACTAAGAAGTCTGTTGATGACACTGGGAGATGTCTGTTGATGACACTAAGAAGTCTGTTGATGACACTGAAGAAGTCTGTTGGTGGCACTGGGAGAAGTCTGTTGATGACACTGGGAGAAGTCTGTTGGTGACACTGGGAGAAGTCTGTTGATGACACTGAAGAAGTCTGTTGATGACACTGGAGAAGTCTGTTGATGACACTGAAGAAGTCTGTTGATGACACTGGGAGATGTCTGTTGATGACACTGAAGAAGTCTGTTGATGACACTGAAGAAGTCTGTTGATGACACTGGGAGATGTCTGTTGATGACACTGAAGAAGTCTATTGGTGACACAGGGAGAAGTCTGTTGGTGACACTGAAGAAGTCTGTTGATGACACTGAAGAAGTCTGTTGGTGACACAGGGAGAGTCTGTTGGTGACACTGGGAGATGTCTGTTGGTGACACTGGGAGAAATCTGTTGGTGACACTGAAGAAGTCTATTGGTAACACAGGGAGAAGTCTGTTAGTGACACTGAAGAAGTCTGTTGGTGACACTGGGAGAAGTCTGTTAGTGACACTGAAGAAGTCTGTTGGTGACACTGAAGAAGTCTGTTGGTGACACTGGGAGATGTCTGTTGGTGACACTGGGAGATGTCTGTTGGTGACACTGAAGAAGTCTGTTGGTGACACTGGGAGAAGTCTGTTGGTGACACTGGGAGAAGTCTGTTGGTGACACTGGGAGAAGTCTGTTGGTGACACTGGGAGATGTCTATTGGTGACACTGGGAGAAGTCTGTTGGTGACACTGAAGAAGTCTGTTGATGACACTGAAGAAGTCTGTTGGTGACACTGGGAGATGTCTGTTGGTGACACTGGGAGAAGTCTGTTGGTGACACTGAAGAAGTCTGTTGGTGACACTGGGAGAAGTCTGTTGGTGACACTGGAGAAGTCTGTTGGTGACACTGGGAGATGTCTGTTGATGACACTGAAGAAGTCTGTTGGTGACACAGGGAGAAGTCTGTTGGTGACACTGAAGAAGTCTGTTGGTGACACAGGGAGAAGTCTGTTGGTGACACTGGGAGATGTCTGTTGGTGACACTGGGAGAAGTCTGTTGGTGACATTGAAGAAGTCTATTGGTAACACAGGGAGAAGTCTGTTGATGACACTGGGAGAAGTCTGTTGATGACTGGGAGAGTCTGTTGATGACACAGGGAGAAACCCATTGATGACACTGGGAGAAGTCTGTTGATGACATTGAAGAAGTCTATTGGTAACACAGGGAGAAGTCTGTTGATGACACTGGGAGAAGTCTGTTGATGACTGGGAGAAGTCCATTGATGACACTGGGAGAAGTCCATTGATGACACTGGAAGCCCATCATACGCAGGAGTGGTGATTTATTCTGTTGCTGTTTCTATAACAAGTCTTTCTTTTCAGGACTAGATTGTTATTCCTGTGTCCTCACCCCCCCCCCCCCCCCCCCCACCACCAACCTGGAGGACTAGTGATGGCAGTTTTGTCAGGTGTCTGCCCTTCGGCCTGTCCAGATTTGGTTGCGCTGTCAGTAGACGAAGTGACCGCCTGCATAGCTCGAGGGATCTATGAGGCACACGAAGTCCCTCACAAGGTGGTCTGAGGCAGGTCAGTCTGCACAGCCGTCCTTATGTACTTGAAAGAATTCCCAGTCATACTGTATGTACTTGGGGACAATTCCGAGTCATAATGATCTTTTTTCACCTTGTGCACATTTAATCCGATAGGGTGTTTTTTATGTTTGGTTGGTTTGGTTTTGGTATTTTGGATTTTCGGGGGGGTTTTTGTGTTTTGTTTTGTTTTGTTTTTTGTGTTTTTTCTGTTTTTGTTTTGTTTTGTTTGTTTGTTGTTGGGTTTTTTTTTTGAGGGGGAGGGGTAGGTAGATGGATTCTTAGGTCTAAGTGGACTGGTTAATATACGTTTGCCCATTAAGAGTTCAAAAACACTGAAAGTATATGTGCTCCGTGTGGGCCATGGGGCCTCTACAGTAATGCTCCATCTTTGCTATTGGTTTCTTTGTATCCCAGGTGAGCTGGTACCTAACAGACCATAAGGATTGAAATACGTTTGTTTTCGTCATCAAAATCTAAGAACTAAAATATTTAAGCCTGCAAACAAAATCCAAGAATGGAAAGCATTTATTTTTTGTATGAAGAAACTTGAGTTAAAAGTACTTTTATTCTATTACGAAAACATAAGAATGATATTGACAAAATGAATTTTCCACTCAAAATCGTACATGACTTAATTCTTTCACTCTTATAAGCAAAAGCTCAGAACTTTTTGTTCATAACGGAGAGTAAAGTCTGAAAGTTATGTGAATGCAACAACAACTACAGCAACAGCAACGAAAGAGCCAAAGCATCATAACAGATTTTTGTCCAGAAAGTTCACCAAGAGATCATTGTAAACCATGGGCACTGAATAGGTCTTCCATCATGTTTGCTCTCTGGTTCGGAGGGTAGATGATCACTTATATGCAAACAGTTTGTACCTGAAGGTCATCGCCACGTACATGACATGCAATTTACAGCAGCAGTTGATGCAGCCTTAGCTGTTCTTGTTTGTTACCTTATTGTGGCCTGGCCTTTGGTCATTGCTTGTGTAGCCTTGGTGATCTCGTTTGTTTCATAACATCATGGCCTAGCCTTTGGTCACAACTTGTGTAGCCTTGATGGGGATGTTTGGCCTACCCATTAGTCATGGCTTATGTAGCCTTGGTGATCTCCTTTGTGTCACAACATCATGGCCTAGCCTTTGTCATAGCTTATGTAGCCCTGATCATCTTTGTGTCACAACATCATGGCCTAGCCTTTGTCATAGCTTGTGTAGCCTTAGTGATCTTTGTGTCACAACATCATGGCCTAGCCTTTGTCATAGCTTGTGTAGCCTTAGTGATCTTTGTGTCACAACATCATGGCCTAGCCTTTGTCATAGCTTGTGTAGCCTTAGTGATCTTTGTGTCACAACATCATGGCCTAGCCTTTGTCATAGCTTGTGTAGCCTTAGTGATCTTTGTGTCACAACATCATGGCCTAGCCTTTGTCATAGCTTGTGTAGCCTTAGTGATCTTTGTGTCACAACATCATGGCC
Source organism: Monoplex corrugatus (assembly GCA_030674185.1). Lineage (NCBI taxonomy): Eukaryota > Metazoa > Mollusca > Gastropoda > Littorinimorpha > Ranellidae > Monoplex > Monoplex corrugatus. The sequence continues at coordinate 39,940,648 of JAPXFY010000015.1, forward strand.
TAGCCTTTGTCATAGCTTGTGTAGCCTTAGTGATCTTTGTGTCACAACATCATGGCCTAGCCTTTGTCATAGCTTGTGTAGCCTTAGTGATCTTTGTGTCACAACATCATGGCCTAGCCTTTGTCATAGCTTATGTAGCCCTGATCATCTTTGTGTCACAACATCATGGCCAACCCTTTGTCATAGCTTGTGTAGCCTTAGTGATCTTTGTGTCACAACATCATGGCCTCGCCTTTGTCATAGCTTGTGTAGCCTTGGTGATTATGTTTGTGTCACAGTTCTGTGGCCTAGCCTTTAGTCACAGTTTCTATCATATCGTAGTATTCCTTGTAATATCGCCTTCAGTATGCTTTGACAGCCTTCAGCCACTACAGTAATAAGCAGCGTTGATGTTCTTGTTCATGTCATTTGATATGTCATGATATCCTTCAGTGATTACACAGTGAATGTGGTGTTTGATGCTATTGATGACATCCTTCATTGATAACATGGGTAAAGTGGCATTTGATGTTCCTGGTGACATCCTTCATTTATAACAGGTAAAGTGGCATTTGATGTTCCTGATGACATCCTTCAGTGATAACAGGTTAAGTGGCATTTGGTGTTCCTAATGGCATCCTTCATTGGTAACATAGGTAAAGTGGCATTTGATGTTCCTGATGACATCCTTTATTGATAACAGGTAAAGTGGCGTTTGATGTTCCTGATGACATCCTTCATTGATAACAGGTAAAGTGGCATTTGATGTTCCTGATGACATCCTTCATTGATAACAGGTAAAGTGGCATTTGATGTTCCTAATGGCATCCTTTATTGATAACATAGGTAAAGTGGCATTTGATGTTCCTGATGACATCCATTGATAACAGGTAAAGTGGCATTTGATGTTCCTCATGACATCCTTCATTGGTAACATAGGTAAAGTGGCATTGATGTTCCTGATGACATCCTTCATTGATAACATAGGCAAAGTGGCATTTGATGTTCCTGATGACATCCTTCATTGATAACATAGGCAAAGTGGCATTTGATGTTCCTGATGACATCCTTCATTGGTAACATAGGCAAAGTGGCATTTGATGTTCCTGATGATATCCTTCATTGATAACGTAGGTTAAAGTGGCATTTGATGTTCCTGATGACATCCTTCATTGATAACAGGTAAAGTGGCATTTGATGTTCCTGATGACATCCTTCATTGATAACATAGGCAAAGTGGCATTTGATGTTCTTGATGACATCCTTCATTGATAACGTAGGTAAAGTGGCATTTGATGTTCCTGATGACATCCTTCATTGATAACGTAGGCAAAGTGGCATTTGATGTTCCTGATGACATCCTTCATTGATAACGTAGGCAAAGTGGCATTTGATGTTCCTGATGACATCCTTCATTGATAACATAGGCAAAGTGGCATTTGATGTTCCTGATGACATCCTTTATTGATAACATAGGTAAAGTGGCATTGATGTTCCTGATGACATCCTTCATTGATAACATAGGCAAAGTGGCATTTGATGTTCCTGATGACATCCTTCATTGATAACATAGGCAAAGTGGCATTTGATGTTCCTGATGACATCCTTTATTGATAACATAGGCAAAGTGGCATTTGATGTTCCTGATGACATCCTTTATTGATAACATAGGCAAAGTGGCATTTGATGTTCCTGATGACATCCTTCATTGATAACATAGGCAAAGTGGCATTTGATGTTCCTGATGACATCCTTTATTGATAACATAGGCAAAGTGGCATTTGATGTTCCTGATGACATCCTTCATTGATAACAGTTAAAGTGACATTTGATGTTCCTGATGACATCCTTCATTGATAACAGGTAAATGGCATTTGATGTTCTTGATGACATCCTTCATTGATAACAGGTAAATGGCATTTGATGTTCCTGATGACATCCTTCATTGATACCCTGGTTACTGTGGCAGTTGGTTTTGCCGATGACACTCTTCAGTGAATGTGGCACTCCATAATCCTTATGACATCCTTCAGTGGAAGGCCTACTTACTTTTTCTATCCTCTTGAGATGCAGCTTTCGGACGTGGGTCAGATGGCTAGCGTTTGCTATAGTTTGGTTGATTCTTTCTGTTGTTTTCAGTGAATGTGGCATTTGGTTTCCCTGATAGCAGCAGTGTATTGTAGTATAGCCTTCAGTCTGAACGATTTTAACAGAGCCTTAGTGTTCTTTCAAAAATCACCATGAGTGTTTTGATGCAGCTTTTGGTCAGAACAGCTGAGATAGCTTTGGCGTTCTTGCTACTGTAAGTGTGTTGTGATACGGTCTTCATTGATAACAACTTTAATGTACCTTAGTGTTTCTTTTTTTTTTTTCAGATCTAACATTTTATGACATCTTTCATTCGCAACAGCAGTTAATATAATCTTAGTGGTTTTGCTGGCATCATTGTGTTTTAACATAGCTGTCAATAGTAATTATGGTTTATGTTGTCTTGTGTCAAAGGGTTAGGAGTTTGCTTTACTAGCATGGTATCCCCATGGGGATGCCGGGGGCTCTTTCAGTATAAATAGTATCCCCACTTTCTGGATATTCTCTTCTAGAAATGTCCTCTTTTCTGTCACCTTCTTTGTTTCTGCCTTGTTCCTTTGCTTTCTGTCATTTCTTCCTGTCTTTTTCTACCTTCCTGCTCCATTCACCCGTTTGTGTTCGACAAAGTCTTACATACTTTCTCTTAGGACTGGTAATTGGGTACATGTACTAAGTGCATTTTTGGTTCTAGGGAAATGAGATTTGCGGAAGCAATTTTAGGTAACTTATGCCCGTTTATGTTAGTTGTCTTTATGTATATTTAAATTTGTATTCAGATGTGTTTTTTAAATCCCCTGTGCGATAAATTGGGCGGAGTGGTCAGCGCCAGGGGCATCTCCTTAGATTATGCGCGCGAATGCATTGATATGTGTACTTAATTTTCTTTTCCATTTTTTCCCTGTTGAAGTATTGTATGTGGTTGAAACGGTTATAGCCCTGATATGGCTCTGCATAGTCGGCTGGGCTTTAAACAAAAATAACAGTAACAATGCCAGCATAGTTGGCAGTGCAAGAAGTTGATGGCCAAGGTGTTGAAGTGAAAAGGTTAATGTTGAGTGGCTCATTACATGGTACGTTTCATGAGGCGTCTTCATTTCGTTTGTTTTTTAAGGTAGGACTGACCGTAGAATGTGTGACCGCATGTAACCTACATGACACTGTCTCTTTCCTACAGTTCTCAAGAACGGATGGGAGGAAATGTTTAACCCTTTGACTCCCGCACCCTATCCGTCATCTGCGAAAACTTAACCCTTTGACTCCCTCATCCTATCCCCTGCAGGAAGCTGGTGGTTAGGGTGAGGGAGTCAGAGGGTTTAGTTTTTGCTTTGCTAATATGGTTGAGAATGTAGGATGCTGGTGGACATTCTGCGGGAGTCAAAGGGTTAAGGTGAGGGACGCTTTAGACAAGTTTGTTGTCTGTTTGGTTGACGCAGTCCTCCTGCCGAGGGTTTTTTTTTTTTTTCTCATAAGTTTGTACTTTGGTTTTCAGATCTGTGTAAAGGAGGCAGGGTTGAGACATCTTTCCCATCGTGGCTTTCCCCCATCATCTCCCTTAAAGATAACGCAGATCCCATCATTGTATATGTAGGATCAGCAGATAGTGAAAATAGTTTATGATTTTGATTAGATTCTATTCCAGCCCTGTTTAATTTAACCCTTTGACTCCCGCACCCTGTCCACCACCATCCTGTATTGCCAACTATGCTAGCAAAGCAAAAACTTGACACTTTGACTCCCTCACCCTGTCCACCAGCTTCCTGCAGCAAAGGAGTCAAAGAGTTAAGTTTTTGCAGTTGGTGGATAGGCGGCGAGAGTCAAAGGGTTCATGCTTTTCTCTGCTCTGTCAACTGTTGGGATTTGCTCTGTGAGAATGGGGATCATGATTTTCGTTTTATTATCGGTTCGAGATGGTAATATTGGATACTGTGTGACGTTTTATTGATTTAATAAATTATTTTTTCCTTATCGTCCTGAAGCTGTCTATAGTGGTTTCTCTTTTGTGTGTGTGTGTGTGTGTGTGTGTGTGGCGTGTGAGAATAAACTGTGTGAGTATGTGTGTGTGTGTGTGTATGCGCGGATATGTACGTGTGCTTACGAGCCCGCGCACGTCGTGTGTGTGTGTGTATCTTTGCTTGCATGTGTGCTTGCGTGTGTGTGTGTTTGTGTGTGTGGTGGTGGTGAGGGGGGGGGTAGAGAGACAACGACAGAAGCAGACACCAACACTGACAGACTGACTCAAAAGCAGCTGAACACTTCTTCTGTCCAGGCATCCCATTGTTTGTATGTCTGTTAGCTCACGCAGAGAGCCATGCAGTAACCAGAGAGTCGTGGATTCCATCTTCAAATGGACCACAATGTTTGTGAGCTGGTTGGTTCAATAACTTTGGTAAGAGCCGTAAACTGAAGTTCCAAAAGGTTTAAGTGCGATCCCAGCATGCTTTCAGTTTGTAATTGTATTTCATGCCAGTATTTATGGTACATTGTAGATTATATGATGCATGCAAGTAAAGTTTGTTCAGTTTCATGTATGTTAATCATCTCATGGTTATTGTAAATGAGCTTTGACATTTCTGTTCTTGTATTTGTGTCTTGTCGTAGATGAATTAAATACAAGTTTCAAAAATATGAAAAGTGAAGAAAAAAAAAAAACAGAAATGCTGCTATTTCAAACATGCTATGTATTTGTTTCATCTTCCTAGATATATAATTGGATTATTTAACCCTTAGACTCCCGCACCCTATCCACCAACTGCAAAAACTTAACCTTTTGATTCCCTCACCCTATCCACCAGCTTCCTGCAGGAAGCTGGTGGATAGGGTGAGTGAATCAAAGGGTTAAGTTTTTGCTTTGCTAGCATGGTTAGCAATGCAGGATGCTGGTGGACAGGCGGGAGGTGGCGGGAGTCAAAGGGTTAACTATTTCTACTATGTTCACTTTGCAGTTAGTTTTACTTTAATGCCCGTCTTTGTTGTTTCATTAACTGAACTTAAGTTTTAGTTAAATGCCTGTATTTATTGTTTCGTTAATTGAACAAACAGCTCTCTCACCCTATTTCATCAGCAGCTTCTTACCCCAACAGATGTGTGTGTGTGTTGCCTTAGATTTGTGTTCGTTAAGCACAGACACACACACACACATACATACATATACATACATACATACATACATACATATATACATACATACATACATACACACATACATACATACATACATACATACATACATGCATACATGCATACATACATACATACATACATACATACATACATACATACATACATACATACATACATACATACATACACAAACATATATACACACACTTCTCACAACCAAGGTAAAAAGATAATGCTATAATTCACACACACACACACACACACACACACACACACACACACACACACACACACACACACACACACACACACACACACACACACACACACACACTCACACACACACTGTGACGTGTGTTAACAGTAAACAGCGTGCGGATAACAGCACGGCATGATATTCGTTTAAATGATAACTGATTGCTGTTCACTGTGATATGTATATATACTGTAGTCAATTGAGAATCAGACGGTGACGAGTAAAGACGTAGAAGCATTGCCCTGACTTCCGAGTTGGCTGTAGAAAGAACGAAACATGGTGTCAGAATCGTGATTACGAACTCCAACAAAAATCCAGAATATTGAAGACTAAATTTCAACCATGGAAGATGAACAAGAAGAGAGAAAAGCCAGTCGACGACATGCTAAGATTCCCTTGCCTCCTAAACTTGATGTGAATGGAGGAAACCTGCAGAGCAGCTGGAGGAAATTCAAGAGGCTTTGGGACAGCTATGAAATTGTGACAACGCAGACAGAAGAAGACTCAACATACAGAACAGCAGTTTTTCTTTCTTGCATCGGGCTGGATGCTATGGACATCTATGAAGGATTGGCATTTGCTAATGAAGCTGAAAGAAATGACATTGACACTGTTCTCCAGAAATTCGAAGAATACTGTGTGGGTTCAACCAATGAAACTTACGAAGCATTCATATTCAACTGCAGACATCAAGCAGCAGGAGAATCCATCGAACAGTTTGTAGCAGAACTGCGGAGACTGATCAAGACTTGTAACTATGGTACACTGGAAGACAGACTGTTGAGAGATCAAATCGTACTGGGTGTACATGACGAGACTCTGCGATCAAAATTACTGGAAGTGCGACAGCTGACATTGACTGCATGTATTGATATGTGCAGAGCGCATGAATCAAGTCAACATCAAACCGTCCAAATGATGAGAAAAACGCAGGACACGCAAGAAGTCCAAGCTTTCAAAGAAAAGAAGACATCGAAGCAGTATAGCAAAGGAAACAAACCAGAGTACAGACAGAAATGCGGATATTGTGGTGGAAAGCACCCAAGAGCAAAAGAGAAATGTCCAGCATTTGGAAGAAAATGCAAAGCTTGTGGAGGAATCAATCACTTTGCTACATGCTGCAGAACACCCAAGAAAAATCAAAAGAAAACAAGAGTTCGGCACTTCGAAGAAAAAGAGACTGACACTGAAAGCGATAATGAAATCCTCGGGATCGAAGACAAAACCAGAAAAAAGGAGAGAAACATACGAGCAAAAATGTTGATAAATGAGATGTCGGTAACATTTCTTCTTGATACAGGTGCAACAACAAACGTGATGTCTGAGAGCCTGTACAGAGAAGTCAAGGAGATGAAAGAAAGTCTGACCTGCAAGAGACTAAGAAGAAGCTGGTGATGTTCAACGGAACAGAAATGAAGCCTGTGGGGGAGATAGTGCTGCGAGTGAAAAACCCGAAGAACAGAAGGAAATACAAAGTCAACTTCGCGATCACCAAAAGGGACTGTAAGCCAGTACTGGGACTGAAAGCTGTGCAGACACATGCAATTGTTAACGAGCAATGAAGAGAACATTGCAATGATAGCGGCGAATCAGAAAGAGGAGGAAAATGCAAAAGATATGCTCACAAAGTACAACGATGTTTTTGAAGGAGAAGGAAAACTAGAAGGGAAATTACACCTAGAAACAGACCGCAGTATTGCTCCAGTGAAGATGCCTTGCAGAAAGTGGCCTATAGCAGTGCAAGAGAAAGTGAAGGACGAGCTGAAGAGGTTGAAAAAACTGGACGTGGTCACTAAAGTAGACACGCCAACGGAGTGGATAAGCAGTTTGGTTGTAACAACAAAGAGCAATGGGAAAGTCAGACTGTGCATCGACTCTATGCCACTGAACAAAGCCCTCAGGAGAAACGAGTACCCCATGCCAACCATTGATGACGTACTGCCTCTCCTCAAAGAGGCAAAATACTTCACACACCTGGACGCGAAAAACGGGTTTTGGCACGTTGAACTGGACGAAGACAGCAGCTACCTAACCACATTTGAGACGCCTTTTGGCAAATACCGATGGAAACGAATGCCCTTTGGTATTTCACCTGCCCCAGAAGAATTCCAGAGGAGGATTGACATCGCTCTGGCAGGACTGCCAGGCGTGGTAGCGGTTCATGATGACATCTTTGTTTTTGGCAGAGGACCAACCGACGAAGCAGGAGCACAAAGTTCATGATACCAACCTGAACCGTTTGCTACAACGATGCCGAGAGACTGGAATCAAACTCAACAAGGAGAAGGTTGAGATGAAACGAACAGAGATATCATATTTGGGACACATCTTCTCAAGAGAAGGCTTGAAAGCCGACCCAAAGAAATTGGACGCTGTCCAACAACTCCCAGTGCCAGAAGACAAAGCAGCTGTGCAGAGACTACTCGGTGTAGTCGGATACCTTCAGAAATTTGCACCAAACCTGTCTGAGGCAGCAGCACCACTCAGAGAACTGGTCAAAAAAGACGTCCACTTCAGATGGGATGAAGACGTCCACGGAGAAGCTCTGAAGAAAATGAAGAAGATACTCTCTGAGCCACCGGTACTTCGCTACTTTGACTCTTCCGGAAAGCGTACAACCACCCTTCAGTGTGATGCTTCACAGTTTGGACTTGGAGCTTGTCTCATGCAGGATGGTAAACCGATTCAGTACGCGTCACGAGCCTTGACCGAGACAGAAAAAAGCTATGCTCAAATAGAAAAGATGTTGGCAATACTCTTCGGTCTGGAAAGGTTTGAGAGATACGTCTATGGAAGAGACATCCTGGTGGAGACCGACCACAAACCACTAGAGACCATTCACAAGAAGAGCCTGCTCTCAGCACCTAAGAGAATTCAGAGGATGCTACTCAGAACTCAGAAGTTCAGGTACACGATAGTGTACAAGCGTGGATCTGAGATGCACCTGGCTGACACCCTCAGCAGAGCAGTCTGTGGAAAAGCGGAACAGCAAGTCACCCACAAGGAAGCCGTTTTCCTCACAGAACTGGAGAAAACAGACTCATTACAAGAACTGGCCATCAGCCAAGAGAGACTGAACAGTCTGCAGCAAGCAACTCAGGAAGATGCAACCATGAAAACCCTGAAAACTGTCATTCTACAAGGCTGGCCAGAGGAGAAACAACAACTTTCATTACAGTTACAAGAATACTTTCCTTTCAGGGAGGAACTGTCAGTCCACAACGGACTTGTCTTCAAAAGCCACAGAGTAATTGTACCTGAAAGCGAAAGAGCAGACATTCTTGAGAAACTTCATGCAAGCCACTCAGGAATTCAGAGCTGCATAAGAAGAGCACGTGAGGTAGTCTACTGGCCCAGGATGAACATGGACTTTGAAGATTTTGTCAAAACATGCAGCGCCTGTAACACATACCAACGTGATCAGCAGAAGGAACCACTTATCAGCACAGAGATCCCTGACCTGCCCTGGCAACACATCGCTTGTGACATCTTTGAACATAATGGCAATGAATACCTGGTCATGGTCGATCACTACTCTGATTTCTTTGAGATTGATCGGTTACAAACAAGAGAATCCAAAGAGGTCATCATCTGTCTGAAGAGACACTTGGCCAGACACGGAATACCAGAACGCCTGACAACAGACTGTGGAACTCAATTTACATCAAACCAGTTTGGAAAGTTCAGAAAAACCTATGGGTTTGAACACGTAACAAGCTCACCACACTACCCTCAGTCCAATGGAAAAGCAGAGAGCGCGGTGAAGGCTACAAAGACGTGCATGAAGAAAGCAGAACACAACAATCAAGATCCCTTCCTTGCTTTACTTGAGCTGAGAAACATCCCGACAGAGACTGTAAACAGTTCGCCTGCTCAGAGACTGTTCGGCAGAAGAACACGAACACAAGTGCCGACGCCAAAGACATTACTCCAACCTACAGTTGTACCAATCAAGAAAGAACTTGAGAAAAGGAAACTGAAGCAAGCGCACTACTACAACAGAAGCGCAGTAGAGCTGACAGAACTGAGTCCGGGACAGATTGTGAAATTCCAACCTCCAGGATCCAAAAAGTGGATCAGCGCCAAAGTAGACCAACAGGTGAACATCCGGTCATACAACATTCGCACAGAGGACGGACATCAGTACAGAAGGAATCGTCGTCAACTACGAGACACAACAGAAACGGAGCTTCAGCAGACAATCAACCCTCAACGACTTGTCCAGAGAAGGATGATTTCTGGAAGACATCAGGAAAGCGACACATCAGGCAAGCAACAGCAAATCATCATTCCATCAAAACAGATGCTGAAAGATAACAACAAAACTGGAACTGGAACAGATGTCAGGACGCCAGCATCGTCTGTCTGTGAGAACTCATCTGATCAGTCACCAGTCATCAAAATGTCTGAGACAACCAGCATCAAGGAGCCAGATGAAGTTATCAAACAAACAAGGACAGGACAACCCGAACCAGTTAGTTCTCCTTACAGAACAAGATCTGGAAGACAAAGCAAAAGGCCAGATTTCCTGAAATATGAATGAAACTGAAGACTCTACCACAATCAGATAAACTGAAAGCATTGCGAAATATGGACATCATGATGATGATGGATAGTATAATGATCAGAGATAAAATGAGGTGAATTAATGATTGGGCCCTGTGCGTGAGAATGAGTGTTTGTTAAGTTAATGTTGTGATAAAGGTAGGAAACACATTTATTTCGTATGGACTGAAAGATAGGAAAAATGATTAATTGTTTTTATTTCCTTAAAGAAAGGGAGATGTGACGTGTGTTAACAGTAAACAGCGTGCGGATAACAGCACGGCATGATATTCGTTTAAATGATAACTGATTGCTGTTCACTGTGATATGTATATATACTGTAGTCAGTTGAGAATCAGACGGTGACGAGTAAAGACGTAGAAGCATTGCCCTGTCTTCCGAGTTGGCTGTAGAAAGAACGAAACACACACATACACACATAACATACATGCATGCATACATATACATACATACATATACATACATACATACATACATACATACATACAGTCATACATACATACAGACAGACAGACAGACAGACAGACAGACAGACATACACAAACATATATACACATACTTCTCACAACAAAGGTAAAGATAATGCTATAATTCACACATGCGCGCGCGCGCGCACACACACACACACACACACACACATATATATATATAATTCAAGCAGCATGTGCACAGAAAAGGCAACAAATCAATGTAAAAATTTTCCAAATTTTCGGCGGTACACCCGCTTCCTCAAGGGGACTTTAGTCACTGACTACGATATGCTACACAAACACATCAGAATATTTTACGTAGGCTACATTGCGTAGTTTTGACTCGATATTGTTGTGACGTCAATTGACAGAGTTCAGGCCCAGAGGAAATATGGTTTTCATTTTGTTCATCCAAAAAGACTCCCTCCTCAGTCTGGTGTCCAGGTTCTCAAAGTGCACCTTTTCCACTGCGATACATTTTAAGTTTTGAAGTGAATGGCCAGTTTGGTTGAAGTGTTTGGTGACCTGAGTGCCTGTATCTTTTGGATGTTTGACCGGTGTTGGTAGAATCTGGTTTTGAGAGAATTTTTCGTTTGTCCTATATATTGACTAATTGAGTTTTAGGGCAGATATCGCAGTGGAGGAGATACACTACGTTGGTAGATGTACATGTCAGTTTGTGCCTTATTTAGAAAGTTTCACTCGTGTGGAAACTGCTGAAAGTTACACCTTCAATCAAGTGTTGTTCACAAATGATGCACTGTTTAGCTGAACACTTGAAACAGCCGGCATCAGGGTCAGGAGGGATTGGAAGGCAGGATGGCATGAGGAGGTTACGCAGGGAGCGACAACATCTCTCCCCTAGGATGGGTGGGTCCAGAACAGCCTTCTGCATTTTGCTGCTGGTGTGAAGGATTGTTATATATAATTAAAGTAGAAAAGGCTTACTCTTTAGGACGGGAGCATTCAATCTTCACTTCTGAATTAGTTGCCATCTTGATGGCACTGAAATATATAGCAGATCTACCCATACCTTTGTTTAGTATCTTATTATGTGTAGATTCGAAATCTGCATTACAATCCCTAAAAAGTTGCGAATATAAAGTAAATAGTACGTTAATATTTGAGATAAACTTTCTAATTCATTGCTTAATAACAAATAATACACAAGTTACTTTTTGTTGGATCCCATCACACTGTGGTATCATACCTAATGATCGGGTCGACAGAGTAGCTAAAAGTGCAGCATTGAATAGGGCTGGCAGTACTAAACTTGAAATACCACTCTCTGAACATGAAATGAATGCTAAATTAGAAAACACAGTAAAAACTCAACGTGACCTTCGCCCCTTCATCGTAAATTACCAGGATTTTACGAGATTAGAGATAACTTTAGCTTACAGATTATCTCTCAACTCACTTCGAACTAAGTTCAGTAAAACCATCAAATGTATCTGTAATGATTATATAACAATTAAACACCTTTTGTGTTGTCAGCAAATGCTACCTTATTTCCATGTATCATTTACAAATTTAAAACAGAAACATCCTGATTTTACTTTGTATTTACACATTGCTAGGCATTTACTGCAAAGTCCCATAGGTCGTTTTCTTTGATCCAGCCCGATTGTTTTATACCTGTAAGTCCCACCTACAATTTTTTTGTCTTGTTTGTTTGTTTGTTGTTGTTTTTTGTTGTTGTTGTTGTCTAAAAGCACTTATGTGAATAGACGTAAAAGAAATAACGAACGATATATATATATATATATATATATATATATATATATATATATATATATATATATGTGTGTGTGTGTGTGTGTGTGTGTGTGTGTGTGTGTGTGTGTGTGTGTGTGTGGTGTGCATGCGCATATGTGCATGGGTCGTTTGAATTGTGCTCATGCAGACATTGATTCGCAAACATACACACAAACACATGGACACACAAACAGGCATGCATACACACACGAACCCATACACACAAATTTGCAGGCACACAAACACAAACAAATCCATTCACATAAACATTTCAGCTATATGCACACACGCAAACACAGGCATACTAACACACGCGCACATGCATTCAAACAATACGCTTAAACACACATATAAACACACAAATATACAAACACACACATAAACAAACACACAAACATTAAAAACACAAGCATACATACGAACCACACACAAATACGCAAACACACATACAAACACGTACACATACACACAAACCACACACATATTACAAGCACACACACGTATACATAGACATACAAACAACACACAAACTACACATACAGACACAGATAAACAAGTACAAACCTGTAAACACACAAACATAACTAAAACACACACACACACACAAATACAAATACACACACACACAAACACATGAACATGCGTACACAAATGCACACACACACACAAAACACACAGACATACACACACACAATCAATTACACACAAACGCACATAAATACACTACAAAAATACATACGAACCCACTCAAACACACACACAAACACCATCAAACACAAACACACAAATACACATACAAACACAAACACACACACACAAATACACATACAACAGATGCACATACACACAACACATACAAACACAACACACACACACACACAACAAACATGAACACACACACATACAAACACACACACTACACACACACACAACACACACATACAAACACACTCTCACACACACAACACACATATAAACACACACATACAAACACACACCCACACACACATACAAACACACAAAACACACACATACAAACACTCTCTCACACACACACACAACACTAATAAACACACACACACACAACACACATACAAACACACTCACACACACACGCAACACATACAAACACACACACATTTGCAGGTATTATTTGAACTGTGCAAATGCTAGCAAGTCATTTGATTCTGACGGCAAACAGGTGATATATTTCTGCAGTATATCAGTCCAGTGTCTGTCACAGCAGACAAACGTTGTGCACAGCGCAGAATGGATGTAAGGTTTTCAGTTAAGAGAGACTGTCCCATCCTATGTTCACTTGTTTTTCCACTTTACACACGCATGTGTACACAGGGATACATGAACACACACACACATACACACAAACTCACACAGAGTGAAACCCATTGACACAAACACAGGCACACAAACAAACCACACGCAAACACACAAACTCACATAAGCACACACACAAACACATAAAACATGAAGAAATCCATACACACAAACAGGCATATAAATACTAACTCATACACACAAGCACAGCCATGCAAAATACACACACCCATACATACAAATACAGGCACATAAACACAAATAAACACACATACAAACACACTCACTCATACACGCATGCAAACATGTATACAAGCAGCACACAATAAACACACATACAAAGCCACAAACGAACATGCACACTCAAACCACACAATCACATACAAACACGCATCCAAACACACGCACGAACACACAAACACACAATACAAACTACAAACACACATGACTGCACACATACATACATACACAAATACACACACAAATATAAATACAAACCACACACACACACACACAAATATGTACATGCACAAATACAAACACACACTTACAAACACACTCAAACACACACAAACAAACATACAAACCACATAGAAACACACATGCAAACACACATGCACAAATATACTTTCACACCGCACACACACATACACACATATGCAACAAACACACACACATATATGCACACTCACGAATATGCATAAACGTGAATACAAATCACACACACACAAACTCGCATGTGAACATACATAAACAAAGGCAAACATGCAATCGCGCATACACACATACAAACACACAAACAAACTACACTTGCGCACACACACATATACAAACACATAACAACAACACACAAACACATACAAACATACACACATACAAGCACACTTGCAAACACACACACACATACACTCATAAACACAGGCACACACACACACACAGGCAAACAAACATACACTCATAAACACAGGCACACACACACACACACACACACACACAAACCACACACAGGCACACAAACATACACACAAGCCAGCAAATCCGTTCTCCAAATCATCAACTAATCCACAAACACACAAAAGTGAAATGGTACTCGACATTTTACTATAATCCAAACAATTACACAGCGCCAGAACAGGGATTTAACCCTTAGACTCCCAAAACCTTATCCACTGTCCACTTCCTGCTGGAAGCTGGTGGAGAGGGTGAGGGATTCAAAGTGTTAAAAGCCTTCCAAAACCAAAGACGCAAGCTTGTTCTTCATCAAAATTCAACATATGCGTAATTTCGTTCCAAAACACTATACATACAGCATTCAGTCAATGAGATATAATCAGTGAGAATGATAATGATGCCATAAACTTTAAAATCAAAAGTTTAAAGAGAAATAATAATAATAATGGCTTCTTATATAGCGCTTAATCAAAATAATTTCTCCAAGCGCTTTACAAAAACATACTGCATACCTCTCCTACACACACAACCACACACCTCACAAACAACTACGAATACCACCACTACAGAGACCAACAAATCCTACGAGCACAACACTCACTCATCTCAAACATTGCTACAAAACCAAATCACACAACGTTCAATTATACAACAAACACGTGCAATAGAAAACACACCCTGAAACAGTATGTCAAAACAAGGCTTAGAGGGCTATGACATAGGTGGTACCCCTACGCAGCATCGACTAGTTGTGAGAAAATAGATGGGTTTTAAGTTTAGACTTGAAAGAAGAGAAATAATCTGAATGTCTGAGAGAGTCTGGCAGTCTGTTCCACATCGATGGAGCTTGAAAAGAGAAAGACCTTTCACCAGTAGTAGTTCTGAAGCGAGTCATTCGTAGAAGACGGTCGTCTGCAGAGGAGCGTAGTTGTCGAGAGGGAGTATAGATCTGAAGGAGATCCGAGAGATAAGAAGGTCCATTTTCAAAGAGAGAAGAGAAAGTGAGAGTTGAGATTTTGTACGAGATACGGTTTGAGACAGATAACCAGTGAAGAGAGTGAAGTAGTGGCGAAATGTGATCATATTTACCTGCTCTACAGACTACCCGGGCTGCATGATTTTGGATTCGCTGTAATCTTTCTATCAGGTATTTCGGAAGGTCGGCCAAAAGTGAGTTGCAGTAATCTATTCTAGATAAAACAAAGGCACAAATGAGAGTTTTTGTAGCATCTGTAGAGAGAAGGTGACGTACGGAACTGATTCTTCTTAGTTCTAAATAAGCAATCTTGCAAATATTTGAAACTTGTTTCTCAAAGGAGAGGGATTGGTCAAGAATGACCCCTAGACTGCGGACAGAGGTGGACACAGAAACAGTACAGTCATTGATAGTGACAGTTGAAGGTAGAGAAGGATGGTTAGGTTGTTTTGTCACGAACATGAGTTCCGTCTTGTCGTCATTTAGTTGTAGTTTGTTGGTAGTCATCCAGTCCTTTAGGTCTGCAATGCAGCCCTGCGCCCGAGAAATCAGTGAGTCAATTTTAGCAATGGGAGCCGACTGATGAAGCTGTGTATCATCAGCAAAGCTCTCGTGCAACATGGCGTGACCACCAATGACGTCAGACACAGGACCGGCATACAGCACAAAAAGGACTGGCCCCAGTACAGAACCCTGAGGCACACCGTACATAAGAGGAGAACTGTCTCAGTATCTGTCCTGTACACACACTGTCTGAGTCCGTCCAGTCAAGTAAGAGATAATCCAGTCGAGGGCTGTGTCTTTGAAACCAAAGGAAGTTTGAAGCCGTGAGAACAAAATATTATGATCGATCGTATCAAATGCTGCGGAAAGATCCAACAACGCTAACAAGGAAACGTTCCCATCATCAAGCCCACAGAGGAGGTCATTGACTACACGGAGGAGTGCTGTCTCACAGCTATGGCCTTGTCGGTAAGCAGACTGATGAGGATTCAAGAGGTGATTCTTTTCGAGGTGTTCTAGAATTTGTTCCAGAACAATCTTTTCCAATAATTTTGATAGAAATGACAAATTTGACACAGGCCGATAATTCTTTAGAACGTTTTTGTCTAGTGAAGGTTTCTTGATCAATGGACGTACCACTGCAGACTTGAAGATTTCAGGAACGTGACCAGAGGACAGAGAGGTATTGATAACATGAGTAATATGGGATAGAACGTCATCGATACACTGGAAGAGCAAGTGAGTAGGAATGGCATCAAGTTCACATGATTTAGGGCTGCATCGCAAACAAAGTTTTTTGACATAGTCTTGGCTAACAGGGCTGAAAGAAGTCAAAGGAGGTCCACAGTAAACTTTGTCATTCAGGGAGTGTACAGGTGCAGTAGAATCTAGGTTTTCACGGATAGTATCAATTTTGCCATTGAAAAACTCTAAGAATTTCTGAGGGAGCTCTTGAGCTTGGAAGATGGTGGGGAGGGTGGAGCAGCTGACTTTACCTAACAGACTATTTGTGACATTGAACAACTGCTTGGCCGTATTACAAGCCAATATCTTTGAAGAATAGAACAAAGTTTTTGCTTGATGAACAATATCAGTAACATGATTTCTAGCGGTTTGATATATTTCCCAGTACACAGTCAGACCCGTGGCGCGCCATCGCCTCTCAGCCCTCCCCCTCTCCTGCTTGGCCTCCGACAACTCGGGACCCACTGTGCTGTGCCATTGACACAATGAGCGATCAGAGATCAAGCGCCTGCTCACTGGAGCATGCTTATCAAGCATGGCACGGAGGGCAGAGGTCAGCTGAAAAGCCGATGGCTCACCCGGTATGGCCGTGATCAGATCAGATTTGAAAGCCTCTATGTCGATAGCAGAAATTTTCCTAACTTCCTTGTACGTCTTTGGAACGGCGGGCCTAATGATGTCTAATTCACACTTCACAGCATAATGATCCGATGCTAAGTTAGTGTCAACAGTTGAAGACTTGAGTAAATGATCACTGTCTCTGTAGACTACCCAGTCTACTGTGTTACCTTGTTTGTTCGTTTTTTCATTCACGGATTGCTGGAGTCCAAAAGTATCTAAAATTTCTAACACCTCAGGCGTGTATCCAACTGTGGGCTTATTGAAGTGGAAATTGAAGTCACCAACAAGTAACAATGTTCCTGGAAGGTCATTTACAAATTCAAGAAAGTCTGGAAATACTCCAGTTTAAAAGTTAAAAAGAAATGCACATTGCTGGTGACAGAAAAACCACACTTTTATTTTTCACCCCTAGAAAAACAAGCTGGTCAACCATTCTAACAATCTCCCCTTCTCATAAAAAAGATTATTACAGAAATCCATTAACTTCTTATTGTGACTTGGAAACAGCATGAACTTCTAAATATCAGTGTGACTTGAAAATGCTTCAACTTAAAAAAAAATCCAACAAGAAAAGGCTTCAGATAAGGAAAAAAAACAAAACAACTCTGATATGAAGTGAGGACAATATTAGACTGTTAACAAGGATTTAAACAGATTTCAAATATTCATTATTGTCATAAGTTCCTGAGAAAGTGCTGTTTATACACTTTCCTCAAAAAGTGCAAATTTTAGACAAAGTCTTGGTGTTTGTCCTTGGCCCTGACACCTATTTCTTCAAACTTATGCATTCACACTAAGTAATCTCCATCTCTGACCCAAATGTGGTAAAGATCCATAATCCGCAATCAGCTGAGAAAATCTCGCAAACACATTTTGGCAACAGACGGACACATGAAGAGGCACGTCCTGAGAAGCATGAAACAATGTCCTTTTCTTTCCCTTAATGAAAGAAGATAAGGGATTAAAAACGCATGAAATCAATGTAAAATATATGCACACACACACACACACACACACACACACACACACTCAGACACATACACACACACACAAACACACACACACACGGACACACACACACACCAGTTATAAGATTTCAAAGTTTATTCATGATCCAACTCAGGAGCCATTTTAGATTTGCAAAACAATTCCAAAACTAAACAGACAAGCTTGTTACTCATCAAAATCGACTTGTTTGTAACACAACATCAACCATTAGACCTTTAACATTCAATAGATGAGATTTTAATTCAACCATGCTTAAATAAGTGAAATAAACTATACAGTATTAGAAGCACGAGCCAGCCTGTTTCATTAATCACCTTCTGATCACATATAAACATAAAGATGAAATCTATGTTATAAGACGTGTCAAACCACTGTAACAATTTTCCCTGTTTACGCAAAAACTACTAAAGAAAATCCAGATTTCGTACTTCTCTATGTCACTGTGACCTAAGAGAGAAACTTCAGTATTCTGAACGAATTTAAATTTGACTTTGTGATCTTATTGCAATTGTGCTTTGCTGGTTGTTTGGCATCTGTTCATATCACTTGCTAAAAATGAATTTTTAAACAAGCTACAAAAAACAGAGAAACTTCACTAAAACTAAGATTTGGCTTGAAGCAAGGAAAATAGGCAGATCATGACAAAAGTGAAAAGACATGTTTAAATATTGTCAGCATGCATTCACGATTCCTCCATGTTCCACACCTTTGGCCAAACATTGATAAAGATCAATCCAGAAACAGCCAACAAAATGTCGCTAACATACATTGATGCCAGACACACAGCTCTCTCTGGCTGAGATAGAACAATCTACCTTTCAAAACAAAACACTAAAGAAAAAGAAAAAAAGGAAACAAATCAATTTAACACACACACACACACACACACACACACACACACACACACACACACACACACACACACACACACACATACAAACAAGCAGACATAAAAAATCACACACCAAACAAATAAGGAATCACAAAGCCATACTGGCAAAGATCATGACAGAACAGGAAACAAAAGCCCATATCAGCGCTTACAATCTCATAAACTAGTCGTCAAGCAAAAACAAGCACACATCACTGCACAGAGAGAATTTGAAAAAAACAATGCAGGTGAACGGACTACCAGGCAGCAGCACTGAACACAATGGCAGATGCATAACACAACAACAGTGATCATAACTGAAGTTAAATAACAATGGTAACAACAATAATCATAATAATAACAATTCATTAATCAAAAAAAAAAATAGCGATGATGATGATGATGATAATGATGATGATTATTATTATGTAATGATGATGTGGTCATGGTGATGATGATGATATAATGATGATGATAATCATACTAATACTAATATTTATAATGAGGCATTTATTTTTACCTTCAAAGTTTTTACAGACTAGCATTATCACACACTTTAATCTCCTCATCAAACACTTGTGGCAGTGCCAGCCATTGCCATTGTTAATTTTGTTTAGAGCCCAGCTGACTGTGTATAGTGCCAACCAAAACCATCCTTGAGGTTTTCTAAGGTGAAGATCAGGAAACAATTTTCATGCTATGATGTCTAGGATGTCTAAGACCTTGACAACGTAGATAAAATGAAATGATTATATGTTTGTCTTGAAATGGATTCTTTAGATACTGAACTAGTAATACTGAAATAGTTTTACGTATTAATTTTACATGACCTGACCAAGAAAGATTATCTAGTCTTATGTCTGCAATTTTTTCTGCAGTGACCGTATTTTTTTTTAATATATAAACTGGTGGTACTTTCAATTATCAACCCTTTGACTCCCGCACCCTGTCCACCAGCATCCTGCATTGTCAACCATGCTAGCAAAGCAAAACCTTAACCCTTTGGCTCCCTCACCCTACCCACCAGTTTCCTGCAGGAAGGTGGTGGATAGGGTGAGGGAGTCAGACGGTTAAGTTTTTGCAGTTGGTGGATAGGATGCGGGAGTCAAAAGGTTAAAGAAAATCATGTAGTAATAATAAGGATGATAATGATAATCATAAAAACTCGTGTCATAATAACAAATAATGAAAATAAGGATGATGGTAAAAATCACAACTGCAATAATCATAACAATAACAATAGCAACACAGCATTAGCAAAGTGGCGGATGCATAATTAAGACAGTAACAGCAGCAACAAAAAAATAGCTTTTTCATCCTCTAAACTGCTTAAGGAAAGACGTAAAAGCATTATCATAACTATACAAGGTATGGCATTTCAAGCCATCACAGTTAATATTGATCATGCCAGTCTCACTGTCTCTGAATACATTATACTCTGTGATGGTACTGTGTTAAAACATACATAATTCCATACTGTTGTTGTGATGGTACTGTGTTAAAACATACATAATTCCATACTGTTGTCTTAAATGCAAGATATTTACACATGTGCGTACACACACGTACACATACACACATGCAAACACGCATACACACACACACACACACACACACACACACACACACACACACACACAACACACACTCAATTACTCACACACACTTTCTGCTTTCTTCACTGACGAAAATACTCTACTAAAATGATGTTATGTATTCAAGCAGGCAAGCAAGCGTGCACACACATAACTAACACGCATGCATGCACGTGCACACACACACACTTCCTTCTCACGCCATTTACTACAATACCAAATTAACCCTTTCACTCCCACACCAGAATCCTGTATTGTCAACCATACTTGCAAAGCAAAAACTTAACCCTTTGACTGCCACACCCTATCCTCCATCTTCCTGCAGGAAGCTGGGGGATAGGATATGGGAGTTAAAGGGTTACATTTTTGCAGTTGGTTGGGCAGGATGTGGGAATCAAAGGGTCAAATATTACATTAAATACCATGTAGAGTTACAGCAATTGTGCACAACAATTCATGTTACATAATTTGTGTAATATTACGTCAACATTTCACGACACTATCAACTTAAACAAGCAACATGGTAAACACTTGAATCTAGTTCGTATATGTAATGATTTTATACATAAAACATTTACTTCATCATTTCCACTGTCAGTTAATTAGGCAAATAAATACTGTTGCGTTCCGCACACAAAAATCACATAATTTGTAAACATCAATAGAAACCAAAAACACACAAAACTTAAAAATAAGAACGTAAATATAGTTGACAAAACAAGAAAGGTGCAAATTTTTAGCCTGCTGGCCTTTGTCTGGCATATGCCAAAGACAACAAAGAAACATAAGTCGCTAGATTTAGAACAAAAACAACCAACCCCTGATTGATGGATTCCATTCACTAAGCTGGAGAAATATTACATCATATGTGTATGAATGGTTAGATGTTGTTAGCACATATCTATTTGTACCTGTATGTATTAATGTCTTTATTCTGGTGTGTATGTACAATATTTAAGTCCTGTACGATACCTTTTCCTGATATGTATGAATTTACATCATTTTCTGTTACCAAATTGTTTGTTGATGTCTGTTTATCATAAAGTGAAAAAATTTAAAAGTAAAAACTAGAAAAGAAATCCATCCGTGTGTATTACATGCACTCTATGTCATGTAAAAATATGAAATGTGCAGGGCCCAGATGAATTTGAAGAATGGCGCCTATACAAGAACGATATATTTTTGTTTGTTTGTTACCATGACACTTATTTCCAATAATCATCTGCAACAGTGCATGTTATATAACTGTGTACAATAACATGAACACTCCAGATGAATGAATGGAATCAGCCAGTTAGGAAAGTTGTCTGATCTGTTGTCATCTACTGAAATGAAGTTGTCTTTTTTTTTTCTCCTCTTGTGTATATTTGACAAAATCCAGTTGGACACCAGTTTGTGTCTCTCTTGTTTCATCAACTTATTCTTTAACTCCTGCATCCTGTCCACCAGCATCCTGCACTGTTAGCCATGCTAGCAAAGCCAAAACATAACCCTTTGCTTTCTCTCACCATATCCACCAGTTTCCTGCAGGAAGCTGATGGATAGGGTGAGGGGAAAGAAAGGGGTTAATTTTTGCAGTTGGTGGATAGGGTATGGAAGTCAAAGGGTTAAACACGCATTCTTGCTCTATTTTCATGTGTTTTTGGTTTCTATTTGCTGGAAAACTGGCAGTTACTGTAACCAAGTGAAATAATCTTTTTCTGTCCCATCTTCTCTTACGTTATCTGTGACAATTTCTTCAAACGCCATAAAATCCAGTGAGCTTTCGTTTATTCCTTTGGGGGTGGGAGTGGAGTGTAAGTGTGTGCATGCATGTGTGCGTGCGTGTGTGCTTGTGTATGCAGGCGTGCATATACACAGGTGTGCGTTATGATTTGTTGTTTTCAGTCAGTGTGCGAGTGTGTGTGTACGAGTTTTACGTATAGCATGGTTTGCTGTTTTCAGACACTGTGCGTGCGTGCTTGCATATGTGCATACATGTGTGCATGTGGTAAGGTCTGTTGTTTCAAGTTACATTGGACATACAGGAGTGAAGATGGTGTCAACGAGACGGCAAGGGAAATGCCACTGAAAAAAATAGAAGAAAGAAAAAGCTTCCATTTCTTCACAACTACCATGACTGTGCTGAATAAACAACACAGTGGTGAAAAACCTGAAAACATTATAAAGTCATGTACAATCTTAGTAGACACTTTTCTTTTCGGTGCAGAGTTCTCTTACTCAAAACATCAAAATAACAGTGATAAGCACAAATACATATTTATCCATAAAATCATTGCATAAAATCAGCAAGCTAGAAAACATTTTGCCTCAGAATAAATAATTTATCTACAGCACTTTCCCCCTTTTTAAATAACATATCTACAGACTGTTTAGTGTTAGAATGATAAATGTTTCTCTCTCTTGCATGTGCCTCCACATGATTTTGTGTCTTTTAGACATCTGATTTTATTTTCTGTTTATCAAATTACAGTGTATTCCCATATCATTTACATTATCGACCATGTTTGTAGGTTAACGGTGCCAAGTTTTAAACAAATCAGTTTCTGCCACTGGAAAATAAACTTTAATGTCGCCATCATCCACTCTCTCTCTCTCTCTCTCACTCACTCTCACTCACTCACTCACTCACTCACTCACTCACGCACGCACGCACGCACGCACGCACGCACGCACGCACACACACACACACACACACCACACACACACACAAATGAGGAAAACAGACGCATCAAGAAATTCACTCACTATTTTACTTATTTTGGGAAAACATAATGAAACCAGTCAGGCAGATACTTTTCTGATAAACAGAATGTCTGCAGAAATATTCTGATTAAAACAAAACAATACTCAAAACTGAATGTGCCCATTTGTTTGACAAAAAGACTAACAGCTTCTCCCTAAACTAACACACACAGCACTTAAAAGAAAACTTCTCCCTCAACACATTCACTTAAAACTCTTTCAATGTTATTTTACCAACCCAGGATAAGAGAAAGAAGACTATGTGAGTATATAATTTTTTCTACTCTACATATGGCAGAGGAATATGGCAACAGCAATAGGCAATGTAAGAAATTAGGACACTTTTCAGTTCGACCTCAACTGAATTTTATAAAAATACAAAGCTTTACACACACACCAATAAACACTCAAAAATAAAGATGCATATAATAGAAATAATGTTCTGCTGACATTATCTAAAATTAGAAAGCAATATTTCTGTCAACATTTAATGACATTACATATGAAAACATAAAATCATTCAAAGATGAAACATGAAAAAGAATCAGAACACATATCTAACACTGGTTGTACTAAATATGCATTCTGATTCTTTTTTCCTCTTTTTTTTATCTGGTTCCTGTTTCCTTGAACGCGATCAGTCACACTTG
This sequence comes from Monoplex corrugatus, assembly GCA_030674185.1. Classification (NCBI taxonomy): domain Eukaryota; kingdom Metazoa; phylum Mollusca; class Gastropoda; order Littorinimorpha; family Ranellidae; genus Monoplex; species Monoplex corrugatus. The sequence continues at coordinate 39,964,885 of JAPXFY010000015.1, forward strand.
TTTTGGATGTCTTAAGATGAGCCACAGTTCTGTTCAAATTTGCCTCCTCTCTTCATCACCACTCCAATTCTTTTTTCACACATCTCCATCCTACCTATGTCCTAAACATTCTTTCTTCATTTCCCTCAATAAAAGTATTGTTTTGTTCATTCATTTACATGTTCTGAAAATCACAATAAAAGAAAGCACTTGATCAGCTCATCATGGCATAGTAAACAATCAATTCATATGAAAAATAAATGCTTTAAATACTTGCACGTCGTTATGAGAATGTTTCATAAAAAAAATTTTTTTTTAAAAAAGGCAATCAATATAACGCTACAATGATGAAACGAAAAATGCATTTTCCATGCAAGTCTCAGTTACGATATAAAGCACAAGTAACAGATGCGCAAATCATACATAAATTTGTTCCATTTCAGCTAAAGTCTAGTACTATGTGCACTGAATGCAGTGTAACAAAGCTCAAAACACTCTTTGGAAAGACATGAAATTTTGAGAAAGAGAAAAAAAGGCACACACACACATGTGACACAAATATACATTCATACATGTATACAAACTCATTTACATATATATGTATGTATTTACACATACGTACTTCTCTTTTTAATTAGTGGGATTTTACAAGAGAGCTTCTATTTTCAATCAACAAGATTTTACAAGAGAGCAACTATCCCTCTATACAAGTCATGGACAGAAAATTAATTATTATGACATTTAACAGTCTCCCCCATCCCACCTCCCATTCCCAGCCTTCAAAATACATACACAAAATAAATTAATAAAACAATGTACAGTTAGTCCATTTCAACCTCAATTTTTATGTACATCACACACAACCGTGCTTACACTTGCCACATCAATTCACTAATTACACTTCTAGAGTCAAAAATGACCAAGGTATACAAAACGACCAAGGTATTATTCCAAGTATTGGTGACATATTCTGATGTTTGGAATATAAAGAAAACAGGCATTGGACAAAAAAATGTTTTTAAAAAATACACCTATTAAGTTTTTTGTTTTTTTTGTGGTCATGTTCTTTTAGCACTTGGTTATTTTTTTTCCACTCTGCACATATAAATAGGAAGCATGTTAGAATGGCTTGACCATCTTTTTCTTTTCTTTCTTTGTTTTTTTCTCTCTCAAATAATCTTAATGATTTCATACTGATTCAAACATACCACCAAATGATTCGAGAGCTTTCAACAATTCAGTATTTGTCTGTTCTTGGTTATCTCCTGTCTGCATGTTGTTTTGCTGACTTACAAGAATGGAGTGATCTTTCTGGTGAATTTTGCTAAGAACATCTTGTTCATGGCCATGTTCATTTATTCAATATGTGCAAAACGCACACTGTACATAGACCCGTTAACCATCTCATGCAAAAAACTTAGATTTATAAACGCTGCTGAATCACTCACTGTATCAAGAAGTGGCAGCAACTGGGATGATATATACGTTTCACAAATGGGAAATGCGGAGGCAAAAGTTTGTACCTCATAATGCACTGTGTTAACTCAATGGAGTAGCAGTCTCAACTCTTCACTCAAATCACACAATTTTGACTAAAATGTTAAAAAATCGACAAAAATTAACCACAGAGAGCACAGACATGAAACAAAGACCAGTGGAGAATAGACAAAAGAAGCATTTCAAATAATTTTACTTGAAGTGAATATATACAAAAGCTTTCTTGTTATAAATAATCCAAAAAGGTACGCATAAACCGAAAAACAAAAACTCATAGCACACTGCATTTCACTGCTGTAACATGTTCCATCCTTTCACGCAGGTTCAATACCATATGTATTCAATGTTTCTGATTCACTGCAAATACTGGTTATAAAAAAACACAAAAACAACCATAATTTCACATCACACTGTGAAACGTTTGCCTATGAGTCACTACACTGAAACACATGATTCTGGGAGCTTTGTAGCCCTGGGACGATTCAAATGTGTACATAAGTGTACTAAATGACAAGAAACTGTTGAAGGGAGAGAACTGCTAAAAAAAAAAAGAAAAAAAGCTGTGTGAGGGTCCAAGGAATAGGTCTCATTTCCTTTGATTATTAAGAAAAATCATAAAAAAAATCTGTTGGACACATGCATCCAACACACCTTCAAGCAATGATTATTGCAGGAAACCCGTATTCAACAAGACTCCATTAAGTTACGAGCTCTGTCCATTATTCCAGCCACTCTGATGTATAACATAATTTTTCCCTGAACAAAGGAATTACACTGCGGGCATTATACATGACTGACACAATACAAGACTCTGGGATCGGAATCTGTTCAAGCGTGAGTCACTACACTCAGAGACATGTGATCTAAAAAGAGTGGTGTGACCCCCCCCCCCCCCCCCCCCCCCATTGTAATTTGAACATGTAACTGTCTGAAGTCAGTCATACAATCACGGTGCCAGCAGGAATAAACTGTATAATGTACGGTGATCTCTTGGTTACATGATGCACAAAAGTCATTTATTTCATGACGGACTTCAAATGGAGAACTACATCCATCATAAATTATAACAGTGTTCAGTTATTTTTTCATGGTTTAATTTAACCCTTTGACTCTTGCACCCCATCCACCAGCATCCTGCGCTGCCAACCATACTAGCAAAGCAAAAACATAACCCTTTGACTCTGTTACCCTACGTGGATAAGGCAAGAGTCAAAGGGTTAAGTTTCTGCAGTTGGTGGATGGTGGATAAGGTGCGGGAGTCAAAGGGTTTTAAAAAGAACAACTCACTATCAGGAAAACTGAGCAAAGTTATCCTTGACAGATTCTGTAACATGACAAAAACAATCAATTCATTTACATATTCAATGTCGTGCAGTCATATCAGCACTACACAACAAAACCTTTCCACGCACATCATACAAATACTTCATAAACAAACAAATGAATCATACACAACCATAACAAGACAAAATGCATCATACACCAACCACACATAAGGAATCATACACACACACACTTACAGGCAGCAACATAACCAACAAACAAAATGAGGATGATTTTCCACGCATAACTTTTTACTGATCTATGAATCAAATATTCAGTGAAAGACTAAACTACCAAAATCATCCCTCTTGTTTCCAGATGATTAACAAACTAAAATCTACTTCTTGTGTCCAGATGAGACCCAAACTGACAATAGGGTAACAAGATCACACAGTCTGATTTCTACTGTATGCTCAACAAGTTATTTGGTTGGCTATGACAACAATTTTGAGATTTTAGTAGTTTCATTATCTACAACTAGTTTTCCTTACCATGTGTTATACACCAAGACCTAAAAACATGATCTGAACTGTCTACAAAAGTTGGTTTTATGTGTTAGGGAATTCAAATTAACACTAAAAACAACTGATTTTCGGCAGTTGTGCTTGTTTTGTTTTTTTTCATTATCATTACTGTAAGCTGAAATTTCAGAGACAAAGTATACTTTCATATCCGAATGACAAAACAAAAGATATGAGAACAGCATTGTATTTCAGCTTATGAAATGGGATCTGACAACCTCTAATAAAAACATTCATTCATTTTTTTCATCTTATAATTTTGAAAGCCATTGTCTTACAATGGCTGCCCCAACAGTTCCTACCTTAACACTTTAACTACCGCACCCTATCCACCAGCATCCTCCATTTCCAGCCACGCTAACAAAGCAAAAACTTAACCCTTTTACTGCCTCTCCCTATCCACCAGCTTCCTGCTGGAAGCTGGTGGATAAGGTGAGGCAGTCAAAGGGTTAAGTTATTGCATTTGATAGGGTGCAGGAGTCAGAGGATTAAAACAGCTGTAAATCATAGAAATAATAAAAAAAAAAGCCATGGCTGTGAATCATCGATGAAATGAAAGGTACAAAACTGGACTGTTTGGTGACATCAAAATGCCTACACAGCCAGATCAGACAAACTGACCACTGTGTATGAACTGGTCACAAACAGTCCATGGCACACTACAACCATCCACTCTGTCGTCAATGAATCATACATTCTGTGAAACTGAAAGACTGAAAATCAAAAATTACCCATTTTATGCGAGTGCAACTGTTGAATGGGAATTGAAACTGAAAGACTGAAAATCAAAAATTACCCATTTTATGCGAGTGCAACTGTTGAATGGTAATGTCCAACAGTAAGAAAGTATGACACAGAGAGAAAGAGAGAGACAGAGAGAAAGACAGAAAGACAGAGAAAAAGACAGAAAGAAAGAGAGAGACAGAGTTAGAGAGAGAGAGAGGAAAGAGAGCAGGATACAACAAAAGACTGGTTGATACAGAGACATGAGGGACAAACTGGAATGCAGAGACAGTAAGAGAAAATTAAATGAAAAGAACAAAGGACAGTAAGAGACAATGACAGAGAGAAACAGAGAGAGAAGGAAAAACACACAGACATGGAGCCAAACACAGATACAGACAGACGAGGACATAAAGACAGACAGAGAGAAACACACAGACAGAGAACAAAACAGAGATACAGACTGACAGACACAAGAACAAAGACATAAAATCAAAAATAAACCCTGTTACGAGCAGACAGCCAAAGGTCTTAGAAATCCATGAAACTCAACCTGTTAAAGCTGTAGAATTAAAGTCAGGGAATCCACCCATATAACACATCATTGCCCTTAAACCTTTCACTTACATAGAAAAACAGTCAAAAGATTAAGTAAATGCTATCCAACAAAATCTCCACATCTCGAAGCTATATCAGACGCCTCAAGCCTACGCACAAACAAGGGTGATATGATGTCAAGGAATACAGTAGACAGCATGAAAGAGGAGTGATCTAAGACAAGTCACCAGTCACCATGGTGAATTGGTTCACGTATGGAGTTATGACCAACAGTTCATATCAATATGGGGTTGTTCAACCTCAACCAGCTCCTATCCAGAGGCATTCATCCTAAAGGATCACTGGGAAGTCTGGAGCCACACAGTCAAGTCTCCAGAACTGTCTCAGAATCTGTGGCCATTATAACAGCACGGAAGATGAAAATAGCAAACAACCAACAACAAATACAACAACAAGAGCAAATGCCAGAGCATAAAAGTAGCAGTGATCTATGTAAGAAGTGATTTGTTTCATGGACACCACATTTGGTAAACACTCTACAGCCAGAAACTGTACAAAACATGTCAAACCAAGCAGAAAAACATGGGGACGAGATGCCACGAAGAAGCAAAGCAGAAACTGTGGACGTGTGAAGCATCTGAACAGGAGTACGTTATTTCATGGATGTGGCACGTTCTAACAAGAACACCTGGTCCTGACAGTGTTTCTGCAGGGGCAAGTCTTCTATACTGCCTGCCGTCAGTGGGATCTGAAAAGACAACAAGCACATATTACAGCAAAACACACATGGTAACAAGACACTATACCTGACACAATGTACAGCAAAAAACAAAAACAAAACAAGACGAAAACAGACAAAAAAGCAAACAAACAAAAAAGTAAAAAAAACTAATTTTTTGCACAGCAAAGAACAAAACAATAACAGCATACAACACAACATATTCTGCAAATAATAGCTGATTAACCCTTTGACTCCCACACCCTACCCACCAAATGCAAAAAACTTAACTCTTTGACTGCCTCATCCCCGCAGGAAGCTGGTGGATAGGGTGAGGAGGTCAAAGAGTTCAGTTTTTGCTTTGCTGCCATGGCTGACAATGCAGGATGCTGGTGGACAGGGTGTGGGAGTCGAAGTGTTAATATAAAATGAATACAAAGCAAACCCTGTATTTATGAGGTGTTAAAAATCTTGATGTAAACATCAAATCAAAGAGCACACTCTCATTGTTCACTCAAACATTCACTCACAATGTCCAAGGGTACCAAGCACATGCCTACTGGACGGGGGAGGACAAAACTGGAGTGGGATCAAGGGAGATGGAAGAAGGGGTAAATCAATGCTAGACAAAATGGCATGTCTTCAAACGTAAAATATGATTTGATATAGCCCAGTATTCTTTGATAGACTTTGACAATCATTGTTCATTACAATGCCTACCCCTCTCAAATGTGTGTCCCCTCCAAAACATATAATTTTATGCATGTCCGATGTTATCGTGCCTGCTCCCTTCCATGTCACCTCTCCAAGTCCTAAAATAGTGATGTTTAATCCTGCTCCCTTCCATGTCACCTCTCCAAGTCCTAAAATAGTGATGTTTAATCTTTTCATTTCTTTCTTGACATTTCATAGTTTTCCCTTCTGGAGCATTGTTCCAACATTCCATGCTGCAATTCTTACATCTTTTAATCTAATAGAAACTGTTTGATTATAGCCTGTTGCTACCTGCTTAACATGACTTCCCCTACCGGACAAAGTGCACCAGTGGAGCTTCTATTTATGTCCTTCATCTTTTTTTAATTGACCTGTCAGACCACGATGTTCTAGGAAGAATACGATGGTGGTTTCCCATTGCCTTACATCAGATTTTGTACAGACTCTCTGCTAGCCTTTGTCATTCCCACAACTACCCACAAAGCAATGGGGGCTGATTTTCTGTCAGATTTCACTCACTTAGCCTCAGTCTCAAAGGTGATTTTCTGTAAGGATTTACTCCCTTAGCCTCAGTTTCTCCCCAAACAACCACAAGGTATGGTGCTATTTACCCATAATTCTGATTCATAATGATAATAAACCAAAATAAAACAAACAAAACAAAATAAAGAAAGAAAAGAAAAGAAAGCAAAATAAAAATGAACAACTAAAGATTCAATAAACAAAACAAAATGACAAATAAAATAAAACAAAGTAAAAAAAAAAAAAAAATATAAAACAAAACAAATTAAAATAAAAAATAAAACAAAATAAAGTTAAATACAACAAAACAAAACAAAAATACATAAATACTATGAGTAATAAATACTCTTATCAACTCTATACATTGCAACTATCTGATCCTAGCACATATTACCACATGTGTAACTGACCTGATAGACTTGATGCCAGACTTTGGACAAGGCCTGTATAAAGCGGTCCATCTCTAGAGGAGAGTTGAAGTACAAAACCCATCGTTCACTGCTCACTCCGGTCTCTTGGGATTCAAACTCCTGCACAAGCAAACCGTTTATTATTATTATTGTCACTGAGTAACCTTCATGGTCAACATCACATTAACAAACAAAAAACCTATCAGACAAAGACAATGAGGAAGAGGAAACGAGAGAAAGAAATAATAAATGTGAAGAAAAAGGGAAGACTGGGGAGAGGAGTGAAGAGATTCAAACTCAACAGTGTTTATTTGTCTGGCTATTGGTCTTTCCAGGAGGTTAATTCACATAATGAAAATAAAGCAAACTGTTTCTGGTGAATTATTAACTGTTAGTTTAGTCATTGAATTTTAACCAGAATCAAGCTCTCATCATCTGAACCCTAATTACAGATATTTTGGAAAGCACTTTATGTATTCCTTAGTTTTCAATGACAAGAGCAGAGCAACAGGCACTGTAGTCGGCGGTTATGACACTGGTCTTCTAACTGACAGTCTGGGTTTGAACCTGCCTCAGTTCCTTCTGGTGTATAAAAGGGTGGGATACTTTTTCCTACCTCCCAAGTCAACATAGGTGCACATACCATAGTGGCTGAACCCTCTGTGTCCATATGCATACACAGTACTGAATACACACGTTAAAGATCCTGTGAGCCATGTCAGTGTTCAATGGCCTATGGAAACACGAAAACATGAAGCATACACAACTGACTGACTATCTTCATGACAGGGTTAAACACAACGGCTATACACATTAATACCTTCTTGTATATGTGCTCGTCTACAATACTGGAATCGCCCAATAGAATGATAGGGCCCTCACTTCAGCTTCAGTTATAGCTGCCTTTGCATATGCTGGTGGAGTTTTTTTTATTTCAGTCAGTTTGGCGACATGTTTCTTCAACAAAATAAAGCATTGTTCATCACCATTTGTGTTTACCTGATTTTTTGTAGTTTTTATTTTGTCTGTGGTTGTGACAAAAAAGGCGCCAGAAAGTGGGACATGGCTTGGGTTGAAACTTGTACAACAGTGTAACTTAATCAGAACAAGCAACACACAAATGAATTGTGTGTGTCCTGATAGCAAATAAAACATTAATCCCACCCACAATAAGCCATTGCAAAAATTCATGCAATAAGTTGCGTTTGGTGCATCCAAAAATATGGCGATCGTGCGTTTCATTAGTTTCCACAGATAACGCTTGCATTCCGTTCTACCCACACAACACAGTTGTGCTTCAACTGATTCAAAATTACTCCAAAATGCATCTTTGGGGATCGTTCTTCCTGCTCACGATTCAGTTTGTTGAAATATGAAGCTGAATGCAAGTTTCTCTGAAGGTGCTTACAGCGTGGCACGTTTTGCTTCCTAGTGTAACGCACACAACCTATCCTTCTAGCTCATCATCAAAGTCAATTATCTTGGCCCCATCCTCTGAATCTAAAGTGTTTGAGAACAAAGAAAATGTGTACGTGACAAGCGGCACATGGCCCATGTATGCTCAAACACAAGCTGAACATTGGTTGACTCGTCTCCACCCGACGCTTTGAAATGCACGTCACATCTGCTTGACGTCTCCACAAGTGTCGGCATCTCCAGTTTGGTGTGTGTGTGTGGCAAGTAAACTGAGGTAAGGATACAATTTTGCTTTTATTGTTTATTAAAAATAGATAAGATTTACTGGATAAAACTCAGTAAAAGAGTAAATAATGATTGATTCTCTCTAAATGCGAATCAAAATGGGCATTTGCGATTGTTTCTGTAGTAACGCACAAACGTTTCAATACGATTTCAACTGTGCATGAAAATGTGGAAACTTTCTTAAGTTTACAGTGTACAGGCAAGTCTCTTATATTTCGCAAAACTCGGCATGCATTCATGATCTTACGTGTACAACGAATCATAGTCGTGGGTTTCTGCAGAAACGAAAGCGGTAATTTGTTGTTTCTCTTGTAGCGCACATAACAAATAAACGTTAGCCTACATGGAGCATTTTCGTTGACACTTTTTGTTTATACAAGCTTTACTGCGTGTGTTGTGACTGCTAAGAATATTGTGTGCCCTTCTGTTTGTGTTTCGGAAAGGAACATTCTCAGCAAAAAGGAAATTTCGTGGAATAGTTTTAAGTGCCACTGGTTTTAGATTCCACGGCAACGCACGCTTGCTGAATCTTTGTTATCAATTACAGTTTCGCAACAGGTCGATATCTTTGGACAGAAAGCAAACAATTATGGTATTCCAATTACATGGTCCAGTTAAAGACATACAGCTGTTGAAATCTACAGAGAATTTTTAAAAGTCGGCACTTTGTGAGCGTGAGTTACTGCAGAGATGAAACATTGTTGCAGATTTTGTTTCAAGGTATGCACATCACAGTCTTTACCTATTTTGTTTCTTTTTCCCCAACTGTAGATCTAGATCTATTCTTTCTTTGAAGATTAATATGGGAGAAGGAAAGCCATATTAGCTATCTAAAATCTTGCCAGTGGAAGCGATTCAGATCTACTGAGATGACAATTGTGCTTCCTCCTTACGCACATTTTTGATCTGACTTATCTGAAACTGGCTCAGCATACAGATCTACATTGTGCTTTTTATGCCTTACTTTTCAGTGGCTAAGATTACTTGTTAAAACAACGGATTGGATTATACTTCTTGTTTGTGCGCTACAGAGAAACCACTCTCACTCCTTGTCTTGTTATTATCATTACTATTATCATTACAAAAATTAATATTAGTATTATTGTTGCTAGTCATTATTCTACAATGAACTGGTAAGGAAATGTTTTGAATGCAGTACCATGGTCATAATTTTGTCCAATAGGACAATAAGTTAAAAAAAATTAACCTGCTGTAGGTTTTGAAAATGTACATAGGCATAAGATCTGATCAATAAATGTCGCTTACACTTCTTAATGTTGAAACTTTTAGTTCACCTTTTCCACATTATACAATAATCAAAGCAATTATTCAGAACTGTCTCTCTCTCTCTCTTCTCTGTGTGTTGTGTGTGTGTGTGTGTGTGTGTGTGTGTGTGTGTGTGTGTGTGTGTGTGTGTGTGTGTGTGTGTGTGTGTGTGTGTGTGTGTGTGTGTGTGTTGTGTGTGTGTGTGTGTGTGTGTGTGTGTGTGTGTGTGTGTGTGTGTGTGTGTGTGTGTGTGTGTGTGTGTGTGTGTGTGTGTGTGTGTGTGTGTGTGTGTGTGTGTGTGTGTTGTGTGTGTGTGTGTGTGTGTGTGTTGTGTGTGTGTGTGTGTGTGTGTGTGTGTGTGTGTGTGTGCGCGCGCCGCGCGCGCGATTTCCAGGTTCTGAAGTCAGAAAGTGGTGAGACGCTGGTGAAATTTGTGCGAGACAGAAGTGGACACTTCAGCTTTCCAGATATTGATGACATTGCTTGAGTGGCCAATGACAACCTGAGTATCCTGCAACCACCGACCATTAACCAACGCGGGCACCATATTTTTACTGTTTAAAAGCTACACCAATGCAGTGATTTTACAGCTCAAGTTGTGAAAATGTGACCAAAATGGAATCTCAACATGAACTGATGAAGTAGCCCCCCCCCCCCCCACCCCCTCCTGCTTAGACTTCCAGCAATCCCAGAATGGACCAATTCAAAGAATGAATTAGTGAAAGGATGAAGCAGCTGAATTAGTGCATTTCCACTGTGTGACATCTAACAAATAAAATTCAATATTCGCTGAAATGCAAGAAATGATAAAATCCAGTCAATTTGAATAAATTGCTCAAAATCCAGCAAAGTCATTGCATACAGCATATTGTAAAGTCCTGCAAACAAAAATTAACAATGTAGAGAACAATCTAATGCATCAAGAGCACCTAAATGTAAAAGCAGTGATTTATTCTGATGTTGCTCGATGGAATACAAGAATGGTTTCCCATTTGGATTCCACGTAATGCACGCAACATTTCCCAGTTACATAAATATGGCTATGCCCAAATGCTCATCATTGTCATAGAAAGAAAGCTTTTAATATGTTGTCTAAAACAAATTAAGATATTTCCATATCACAGTTCTACCATTGTCAGTGAAAAATTGTTAAGCCGCAATGTTGCGTGGGTTACGGTTTCCACCTATACATAAGTTTATGTTCAGGACATGGTTAAGTTCTTCTATTCAAGTTTAATACTGGACACATGACTTTAGGTGTCTGTATTGATGGCATCATCCTTTCCATGAAGCCTGGTTATTTTATCTAAAAAAGCAGTACCAAGTGGAAACCATGTAATGCACATCACGCCGGTCACTTGGTCTACATTTTGCTGATTTTTAGTGAAGTCTTTAAATGAACTCTATTTACTTTTTTTCCTGTTTATTAAAGGTATGTCTGAACTCTTCAAAAATGTGTTTTGCTTGCTTTTTTTATTACTTTTAATTTTTCACCCTCATGTCCCAGGTCTTGTTCCAGTATTGTAGACGTGCACATATATGAGAGCATGCTGGAGTTGCAGTTTACAAACAAACAAAAACAAAAAAGAGCTGAGCAAGTTTAAAGGTGTTTGGATTTCTGTGACATTCGCTGGGATAAATCTTTCTTGCAGTTCCTTCAGATGCAAAGAGCGAAGGCTGAAATGTACTTAATTTACAACATAAGCTCAGCAAAATGGATAAAAAACAGTTGCATCAACGTGTATTTTGAATCAAAGAGTGTACAGTATTATCTTCAACACCAAACCTACATATGACAAGAGCAGCTTTTACATATCTATTCATGTTAAAGAAATTTCTAACACCAAACCTACATATGACAAGAGCAGCTTTTACATAATTATTCATGTTCAAGAAATTTCTTGGAAATAAGTAGAGAACAGAGACAAATAGACAAACAAAAGAAAAACACCAGCAGACAATTAGAAAGACACTGAAAAAAATAAAGAGAGAAGGAGACTGAAAAGACAGCGACAAAAGAAAATGGAAGAAAACAACAACAAACCAAACAAAATAACCAAAACAGAGATACTAAACAAACAAGAACAACTCCCCCTACATAAGCACAGAATACCAGACCACTCACAATGACACAGTATGTGTTGGCCTCAGGGTCAACAGCAACAGCAGTGATCTCCTCCACTTTGGCACTAGCGATAGTGCGGAAGAATTTGGTCTGGACATCTTCATGACACAGCAACAGTTTCTGACCCGTCACTACTGATACGCAGGGTAGACAACTCAAGTTGCTGCTGTCCTGTAATGACAATCCATAGTTGTTATCATTCAATCATACCATACAATACAACTCAATACAGTAATATCACTGTAATGAAAACCCCTAGTTATACTGTTCAAGCACACAGTATAATACAATTCATGTTGTTGATGTCCTGTAGTTACCCATTATGTCCCTTGGAAAACTTTACAAATACATTAATGGCAGCAGTAATACTGATAGATATGATAAGGTTCCTCACTACCAGCACACAAGTAAGCAGTTCAAGTTGCCTTTCACCACCAACAGTTAGTCATTTCCTTTGAAAACTATGATATTCATACAATGCACTGCAATGCAATACAACGATAGTAACAAGGATAATGATAATGATAATGATAATAATGTCAGTGATGATATCGATAATTATAATGACAATAAGAAACCCGCGAAAAATGACACCTCCAGAAAAATGATAAACTCCAAAGATAAAATAATGACAAGTTTACAACTCACCCCAAAATCACCCCCAAATCACATGAACTACACAGAACGCATAGAAATTTAGAATGCCATCTTATGGAAATGACTTTTACAAATTTAAAGATGTGGTACATCTCAAGATCTTGACAGCATGAAGGGGTTATGCACAGGCTTAGGGCTTAGGGCTTATGCCACGATCATTTTGGATCTTCTTCATCACATGGCATCCATGGCACTGGTGCAAATGGAATCTGTTTTTGGTACAAAGATGCTTTCTTGAAAAACTGAAACTACAACACAACATGAAATCACAACACGTCCTACTCCAAGATCATCACGATTAAATCTCCTTTACCGAGTGAAAAGACACAGTGCATGCCTCACATATGACAATCCCTGCCATTACCTTCATGACTATTATGAGAGTACGATGGGAATTTTAATCTTATGTATACTGCTAAAAGTCAAAGTGATTATGCAGACTATCTCAGGGCTTGAAGACTTCTGATCTGGGATGCATTATAATCTTAAATTCTATACGAAAAAGTGATTTTTTTTTTCAAAGCGACAGGTCACATGTGTGAATACATGTATCCATACAACACACACACTCACACACACACATGCATCTAACATCACTTATAGTGAAAAGACGTTAAATTAAAGAACGAACGATGCATCTATTCAACACACACACTCACACAAGGCCCATCAATCTCCACCGCCATCTGAACACCCTCATCCTCCTCCACCCATTCCCTACTCTTCGTACCAAACCTCATTTACCTGCATGCCCTCCGACACAGACAAACAGAGGCTCTGTCGCCATGATGCCATTTCCTCTTCTGTTGCCACACTGAGGAACCAGCTTCCACCTTTGGCAAGAATGACCTCAATGCAGTAGGCGCGATCCTGAGTAGTTGCCATGCGACAGCCCACACACTGCTCTCCCCCTAGCCGAACATACTGCTGGGGTTTGCTGTCCATTTTGTCAGTGAAGAGACATAGCATAAAGTCCCTGCAATGAAAAATTTTGTGATAATACAAAATCATTCTTATGGAACGTTACTCTCCAAATTCATTAGGAATCACTGCACCTTACATATTTTTCTTATTCTTATAGGGCATAGAGTATACATACAGAAGCACTGACATATCACACATGCATGCGCACGCACACACACACAGCTCTCTCTCACAAACACACACACACACACACACACACACACACACACACACACACACACACACACAACACACACACAATCAATCAGAATACACACATTCATACACAGAAACTACACAAATAACTACATAATAAGAGAGTTTAACTACACATTACACACATACCTGTGGTCACCTGTAATGCAGATCCTCAATGGCCACATATTGAATAACACTTGCATCACTGAATGCAAGATATAAACCCCAATTTCAAATGCAAAACAAGTCTCCACAATTCACCTGAAGCAGGCCTAGTGACAATTAAGGCTGAACATTTGTAGCAGACTAGTGAACCTTATAGAAGTGAGATTCCTTTTTTGTACAATATACTTATCTAATTTTTTTCTCAATGCACAGTTTACTTGTTTATTTTTTTACATTCACTGCTTAATTTTTATTTCTGCTGATGAATTTACCAACATTGATTATGGCAAAGTGGTTAGGGCATCAGAATTGAAGACTGCAAGGCTGCATGTAAAAATCCCCAAATGTCCATAAACAGTAGCTGTCAGACTTTCCCTGTCTGAAGCAATACAATTACTTAATTGATCTTTTAACTCTCTTGGGTGCAGGTACACAACAGATGACAGGGGTTAAAAAAAGAAGGTGACTGTTCAACTCCTTACCTGAGCACAACATACACAGGCTTCCACAGGTGACCTTTGAAAGGATCGTTAACACGAAGCAGCATGGTTCCTTCGCGGGCCGCAGATGCTGACTTGTTTTTGTTGGACTGCGTGTCCTCCCAAAACACTAGGGAGTAGTCTTCTATCTCCACGTCTTGTTCCTGAAGTTATAAAGAAAAAGATATAGGCTGAAAACTCTGGGAGAGAAGGGAGGGAGGGGGAGAGCATGTGTGCATACATGTGTGTGTATGTGTCTGTGTGTGTGTGTGTGTGTCTGTGTTTGCGTGCAGGTCTGTCTGTCTGTCTGTCTGTCTGTGTCCATGGTGCGTACCTGTGCATGTGTGTGCATCGTGTGTATATACTGCCAATGTGTGTGCAGATGTGTATTACATGTGCATATATGCATGAGTGTACAGACATGTATGTGCATCACTGCATGAAAGCGCACATCTGCATGTGTGCAAACATGCACATGTGCATTTAAAGATCAGATTCACCTCAACCTTACCACCATCCATAACCATCATTTGACAGTGTGAACCAAAGGCAAATGTACCTTCAAACCATGTGAACGTAAATACATACACACACGTTCTGTACCTCCACCCCTGCAGACATATATATATACAAACACACTCCACCACGACAAACATTCATAATATATCCATCTACATCTCAATCCCCTATCACAGTACGGCAAGTATTTAGGTCCTTCTGCCACAGTGACAGTGCCTCTCCATACTTCCCTGCCTCATGTTTACTCTCTTTCCTACTGATGTAATTTGACAGTATTTGTCTCTTTATAATTTACTTATTTATTTACTGTTGTTTATGTGAACTACTTTGGACAGTGGTAATGGGAAAGCTTTCATGCTCTTTCTCTCCCCTCTTTCCTTCTCTCTCTGTCTCTCTCTATATATCTTAGGTTTTGTCCCCCCCCCCCCCACCCCCAACCTTCTTCTCTCATAGGCACACACACACACATACATATTACTATTTTCATACCTTTGTCTCTCCATCTATCTCTCACAAATGACAACAAATGCTATTACCCTTTGATTTTCTCTTGTATCAAGTCTTCCATTATTGATGTATTTCTTTTCTTGTATTTCTAGTACAAGGCGGATGTGCATATTAGTAAAAATGGCTTTTAGCTAATAACTTTTACTGTTGGCAAATGAAATATCCATGTCACTGTCCTATCCTTTTTTCAATCTCTAATACTACAGACTTCATATTTCACAGCAATTAAACAGATTCAATGTGCAGGCTCGATGGTAACTCAGACATCACATCACAGAACACTCTCAAAGATGCAAACACCCTAACAAACAAAGTTTAACCCTTTGACTCCTGCACCCTATCACCAACTGCAAAAACTTAACCCACTGACAGGGAGTCAAAATAATAAGTTTTTGCTTTGTTAGCACAGTTGGTAATGCAGGATGCTGAAGCACAAGGTGCAGGAGTCGAAGGGTTAAGCTGTTGTTTGTGTCAATCCCTACTAAAGATTTTGCTTTGTCATGCCCCAGTTTGAATTATATATGAAATGAATTTTCACCATTAAGATACTGTGAAAATCTAAACATTTTTCATATCATCATGGCTTTTTCTTTCATCTAGAAATGAAAATTGTATAACAAAACTAGCGACACAACAAAACTAGCGACACATCCTTTTTTCTTCCTGTCTGCCTCAATGACTCAACTCTCACACCGCTCATTCTGGCTTCACAACACACCACCAACCACAAGTTCATTCAATCGAAGTCTCAATGCAAAGAAACCCACAAGAGCCAGTGACGTCAAACCACTATTAGGCCACCGACCAGTGAACGCTCTACACTGCTGGTCACTTTGCTGGTATTCAACAGTGCAAGTTTTGATCCAACTTACTACAGACATTGCCCCAGTAAGCCCCGTTCTAATGACAGCACGTGCAGAGCAGACCCAGAATGAGTGAGAGACCTTCCACTAAAGGAACCACCAATGACAGCAACCATGAACCACTGACACCAAAGACCCTAACCTGAATTCACTTCAAGAACAGAAAACGTAGAGGAAATCAAAACTGAGGTCACCATAAAATCAGCACAGACAGGGCCACAAAATCTGAGGCAATTTTCATGATGTTATAATGATTGATGAGTTCATGATGATGGGGATGATGATCATGATGCGAAAGAGTTGTGTCTAGAATTAAAACTGCGTCCCTGGGCTAACTCTATGCTTAATATACTAATATAACCTGGTATCAACCAGGCCCAAGGGATACAGCAACCTGCAGTGTTGTTCAGGAAATCTGAGCAACACTCTTAATGATGTATCTGCAAAGTGGATGAGACTTGGCTGTGAGGTTCCAGTTTTCCCAATAAGCTGTTAGCAATCTCAATTTTGGGCTAGGACCCAGTCAAAGCAGAAAAAAAAAATGTTTTGAACTGATGAGGATTAGAACCCACATCTTCTAGACTGAAGTCAAACAAATAACCCACTTCACCAGTTATTGGTAACATGCAATATGTTTGTATACATCTGAAAGATTTAGTGAAATTGCGTCACACTCACAGATACTTTTTGAAGCTGTATACCTAAAGTTACAATATTATTTGTATTCTATTTTATGTAATATCTATGATATCTATTTGTATGTAAATATGTATATTGTTCACACCCTTTCAAAAGGCGCTATGGCCTATTTAAATAAAATGTCAAGCATCCACTTCAATTCTCTATCACTGCTGCTTTTCCACCTCTCTCTCTCTCTCGCTCTCTCTCTCACACATCACACACACACACACACACACACACACACACACACACACACACACACGTATGCACATACACACGCAAGCACTCATGTACATGAAAACGCATTCGCACTTCACATTCCTCTTGTATCCTATTTTAACACAAACAGATTAACAAAGGCAGAGCAGCAAATTGGTCTATGTATTTTATGTATCTGTACCCCTGGAAAACAAAAGCTTCCTTTCACCACATTTCTACAAGGTCATTACCTCACAGTTGGAATCCCGGGCAATATATTTTCGGAGTGCAATGATTTGCAGAGGCTCATCACTACCCACACTGAAGTGTGATCGCAACGTGGATGGGTGTTGAACATTCTTCATTGCTTCCTCCAAACTGTCCAACATCTGTCTGTGGGGGGAAAAAAAACACAAACAAATGATGAAGATAACAATGTCCGCAGTGACGATGATAATAATCATGAGGATAATAATGACTGATACCAGCCAAGATAATTACAATATTCTCACAGTCTTATCATGACAACAACAAAAATAATAACTGATATGATAAAAACAATTATTGTAACAAGACAACTGGTAGTTGTGGGGCTTCTACTACTGCTGCTGCTGCTGCTGCTGCTGCTGCTGCTGCTACCACTACTGCTACTACTACTGCTACAACCAAGACTATACAAAAGAAACCACAATAGCAACAATAATAACATTTGTCTATGCAACTAAAAGAATGTGGTCAGCTTGCCTAACAGCTTGAGTTCTCCATGCTCCAATGAACAATATGATTATGTGTAATGAACAGTGAGTCCAAATGAGTTTGGAAAACAGTGCTATACAACAGTGATTCACAATAACAACAACAATTTTACTCCTAACTTCACTGCAAGGCTTACTGAATGGACAGCCTTTCTAACTTGGCTGTTTGTGGCTATGCTGCTTGAAATGGACAGGTGCTTCACTAAACTTCTGATAATTTGTGAACCGTTCAAGGAAAATTACAAGAAAGCTGACAAGGAATAGTTTAATAACTTGTGCAAATTTCAACCATTTTGTTGTATTTAAATAATCTTGACGCAGGATTGAAATCAGCCAAGATGGACAGCTGTAAGCTCTCACTCGTTTCAAAACAGAAACCGTTTTCAATATCAAGGTTATTCTACAAAGTCATATATTCCATTTCTACAAATACTTACCCCTATACTTCACAAATTCTGTCCATTACTGTCTAAATTACCAAATATCTTTCAAGCTTGTGTGGCCCAAATTTTTTGTATGATGGCTATGGTGGTTGTTAAATCAAAACAAAACAACCAACCAACCAAAAACAAAAAACAAAAAAAAACAACCAACCAAAAACAAAAAAAAACAAAAAACACACACACACAAAACTGGCTAAAACTGATTCAAAGGTGCTATCTTTTGTCAGAAGAGAAGAAGGAAGTAGGAAATAGTTGTGTCTTTTCATTACAGATAGTGTAAAGGTTGGGAAAATTAGTTTAAAAGATAAAAATCACAGTGCACAGGTGCAGCTGCATAGAGTGATTCTGTGATGCAATAAGCCAAGCCCTGGCTCTACTTACTGGGCCAGCAGATGATTTCCAGGTGTCAGCCAAATCCTTTCTTTTTTCCTGTTGGGACCACTGCTCTCGATGTTCACGATCTGCTTGTTGAGACTCAGCTGTAAGACACAAAACATGTAAGATTCATTATTGTCACACACCTATGGACACACGCACACCACATACACACATTCTCTCTCTCTCTTCTTCTCTCTCTCTCTCTCTCTCTCTCTCTCTCTCTCTCTCTCTCTCTCTCTCTTTCCTCTTCTCTCAGTAACACACACACAGAGGTTCACAGTCTGCTTGTTGAGACCAAGCTGTATTACACAACAGGCTATGATCACTACCTTCACATACACACACATATGCTCACAGACTCCAAACAACCCATGCACCTTCTCTTTTCCCTCTTCCTTCCTACCCATCACCAGTCTCCATACCCATTTCCTCATATTCTACAATCATGTTCAGGCTGATGTATCTGTGGTCTTTAAATTGAGGATGACGACCAGCTCCAGCTAAAACTTGTCGGGTGCACACACACACACCACACACACACACACACACACACACACACACACACACACACACACACACACACACACATACACCTGTTTTATACCTGTAACTCCCATCTACCCCTGTTTGTTTGCTTGTCAAGTATTTCTTTACTCCTTGGCTGTTACAATGCTTTTAATTCGATAAGACAATCCACTTCTTCCCCTTCTACCCCACTACATATTAACAGATGACTTGTCATACAGGACCTTACATATTCGTAGTGCAGCACACAAACAGAGAAACACACACGCATGCATGCATGCATGCGCGACCTGCACAAACTAATGAAGCCTGATTGTTCTAATGTTCTGATTGCTTTTCTCTTGTTCGTTGAATTGTTTGACGTCACCTTATATGATGCAACGCCTTTATCGTTTCATCGATTCATCCACCCCACAGACACCCCTTTATCTTATTTATCTAGTGGTCAGTCAGTCAGTCAGTTGGTTAGTTGGTTGGTTAGTTGGTTAGTTATGTGTTTATTTATTTCTTTGTCTTTTTTTTTCTCATCTAAAAGCATGTATGTGAATAGAGGTTAAAAGAAATAACGAACGAACACACACACACACGTACACACACATACACACATGCACACACACACACACACACACACACACACACACATGCAGTTACACACACACACACACAAACACTCACACTGATAAAGCTAAGGTCTTTGAGAGGGATGGCCAGCTCTGACTCAAACTTGCGGTCCAGGTCTCTTTGCTGGAGCAGATATAGGGCATGGTTGGTGAGGAGTACAAAGGTCACCTTTAGGTCGCCTTCAGAGTGACCTTCTCGGCTCACAAACATCTGAAACAAGTTTAATTCAAAGAATGAAAATACATCAATAAGAACATGAAAAAGAATGAAGAAAAAGACAAGATGAAAAAGGAAAAAGTAACAAACAATGTTTATCATCTTCATTATATCGTTATTTTTCGGACTTGACTGAGCTAAGACTGGTGCAGGTTCATACTGCTTACAGCCCAGCTGACTACTACAGCCATATCAAAAAGACACCCAAGTTTAAGTAAACTGACAACAGTTAAAAACCATGCTCACTGTTAACCTTCCAAGTCTAAAATACAAGTAAAGAAAAACACACTCCTACATAAAATCATATCAGATGAAATCTATTGATCTCTTGTAAAAACTGGAAAATTGTATCCGAAGGCACATCTCTGAAAAGGTTCTTTAACACTATCCCTACGTATGGCTGCTAGGCAGCTTTTCACCCCTTACGGAAGCAGCTGGCCGCGGCGATTCCCTGCCAACGTAAAGATTTCGGCATCTTTCTAATTTATTTTACATGCTGTTTTTGACCAGTGTTGGTATCATGTTTGATATGTTTGAAAAGGAAAATTTAATGACTTTTAAATAAACGTACTTTCAACACTCTCGGAGATTTCACAGCGAGACATTGCACGCATACATCAGGTAACTAAAACGAAAAAAAAACTTTCCACAGTTTGATGATTACTATTTAGTCGTAATATTTCAACAAATTGACACCTAAACAGCACTAACCTTATACAGTTACATCTATAGTGCATTTCGCTGTCAGCAGCAATCCATTTCAACGGAATTTGACAGAATTTGGCTTCCAATTAAAAACGAATCACATAGCATCTTTCGATCAATCGCTCAGCACAAGTAAGTTCTCCACTACAGTCAGGTCTTATGCATATATGCAGTACATGTATGTATAACCAAAAGCAGTGGTTCTCATTTTCACACGCCACATGTTGATCTTGACAAACACACGTAATTGGAAAAGTTATCAAGAAGTCAGAACTGTAATTCTTTGGTAGCACAGACCAGACAGAGCAAGCACAGGCGAACGAAAAAGTAATCCACACAATCTCTCTCTCTCTCTCGTTTTCTTTCATTTTTTACGTGCCTGTAGCAGACAAGATAGAGATGACAGGTTCCTGTTATCCAATAGATGGCAAACATCAGACCTGGACAGACACTTGAAGTGATTACTCTGGTCACAACCACAGAGGGGATAAGCAGGAAAGATGTTTCCTCCAAACTAAGTGTCCCAGCAAATTGAGACTGGGCTGATCTTTGTCACAACTAATCAAGTAGGCCGGACTTAGATACGGACTTAGATACGGATCACTTAAGTCCCAGGAATGCCATGAGTAAGCAAACACAAGTTAGAATGATGAAACATCAACCTACTAACAGAGCTGTGAAGTGCCTCTTCAAACTGGCATGGATCACCATTCCTGTCCACTTTACTTAAAGTACTGGGGTGAGACCGAAAGACATGCTGACTACTGATCCAGAAATGTGGACAGTACAGATCATTCGATGATAAAATAGGGATGATGTGACAAAGAGGGGTGTGGGCGGAGAGAGAGAGAGAGAGAGAGAGAGAGAGAGAGGAGAGAGAGAGAGAGAGAGAGAGAGAGAGAGAGAGAGACAGAGACAGACAGACAGAGACAGACAAAGAGAAAGAGAGGGCAGTGGGAGGTGATGGGAGATGCAATCTCTGTGAAATATATAATCTAGACCTAGTTTTATGCAGACATATATATGTGTATGTATGCATGTGTGTAGGTACATGTGTATGTTACAGGCACGTAAATATACACATGTACACAGAGGCAGGGATATAAACCAAACTCTCGTGCACAAAAAAACAACACACACACACACACACACACCCCACGCACACACACATACACACACCCCACACACACACACACACACACACACACACACACACACACCACACACACACACGCACGCACGCACACACACACACACACACACAGAACATAATCATTGCGTTGTCCTCGTCATCATTTTCCAAAATATTATAAATGTCTATAGGGTAAACAGCAATTGGGGCAGGGAGATGTGCCTGTGCTGATACGAAATGTGCTCGAAAAGACCAGGTCGGAATAACCCAGCGAGGGGTACTCTGTTTTAAGTACAAAAAGTATCTGTGAACCAGGTTTGAATAAATAAATGACGGCATTATGCTATGGTGGGATCATTCCACTGTAGTCTGAAATAAGTTTTGTCACTTAATTAAAGGGCGAGGGTTTGACTACAAGAATTTTTCAAAAGTACAGTGCACGTATAGGTGCGCGCCGTAGGGAACGGAGCAATCAGTCAGCGCATGTATAGGTGCGCTCCGTAGGCAACGGAGCAAGACACAGCGCATGTATAGGTGCGCTCCGTAGAGAAAGAGTTAAGGATTCCACCATGCAGTGCTTATGTCTCACATTGTACAAGTCCAAGCGTTCAATAAGGTGTCTGATGCTCAACGGCTTGTCACATCTTATACACCACGGTGCTTCTTCGTTTTTCAAAAGGTACGAATGAGTGTAGGATGTGTGACCCATGTGTATCCTAAATAACAATGTGTCGATCCTGAAGCAACTAGAAGGATGTCTTTCAGGTTGGGGCGGACTTGGAAAATTTTGTTGTCTATCTGCTTACTCCAATCCTCCTGCCAGAGATTTCTCACATAACTGTGTACTTTGGATTTCACATCTGTGTAAGGAATGAAAGATTCATAATCCTTTTCCCTTGTGGCGTTCTTGGCCAGGCAATCAGCCTTTTCAATGCCTCCAATTACAACATGGTCAGGAATCCAGGCAAAAACAATGTGGTAACTCTTCAGTTTATTCTCCCTCAAAAATAAACAAACAAATAAATATACAAATAAATAAATAAATAAAACATAGATAAATAAAAAATAAATAAATGAATAAATAAATACATAAATAAATAACTTGAAAGCAGTTAAAGAAAATCATGGCCTGCTAATGCAAGTCAATCAGCACATTCATGTTTAGGCTAGCTGAGCACAAATAAACCACACAGCAATACTGTCTTCTTAGCACCAGAGGTCAAGCATTGTGCCACGAGTAAAAATCAATACCGCTTTATTTTCTGCCGCACTGCCAAAATAACCTAAAGAGAAAGAACACTTCATACTATGGAATTCAACGCAAAAGAATTAGCCAAACTACATGAAGGAAAGGACGAGACAAGATACACAAACAGTCAAAACAGAGACTTGACAGGTGTAATAATCAGACGGTTAGGATGTCAGACTTCTAGTCAGAATGTCTGGGTTGGTTCCTGCCTAATGAGTAAAGGAAGGAGATTTTCCAATTCCCCAAGTCAATACATGTGCAGACCTGCTCACACCTCCTTTGTGTGTATATGGATATAAAGCATCAAACATGTATTGTATGTTAAAGATCATGCGAGATATGTCAGTTGCCTCATCTGTGTGTATACCCATGCAAAACATCAAATATGTAAACATCAAATATGTATGTTAAAGATCATGTAAGATATGTCAGTTGCCTCATTTGTGTGTACACGCATACAAAACATCAAATATGTAAACATCAAATACATACGTTAAAGGTCATGTAAGTTATGTCAGTTCCCTCATTTATGTGTATACGCATACAAAACATCAAATACGTAAACATCAAATATGTGTGCACGTCTACAATACTGGAATCACCCAATAGAATGATAGGGCCTCACTTCAGCTTCAGTTATAGCTGCCTTTGCATATGTTGGTGGAGTTTTTTAATTTCAGTTGGTTTGGCGACATGTTTCTTCAACAAAATAAAGCATTGTTCATCACCATTTGTGTTTGCCTGATTTTTTATTGTTTTTATTTTGTCTGTGGTTGTGACAAAAAAGGCGCCAGAAAGTGGGACATGGCTTGGGTTGAAACTTGTACAACAGTGTAACTTAATCAGAACAAGCAACATACAAATGAATTGTGTGTGTCTGCTAGTAAATAAAACATTAATCCCACTCACAATAAGCCATTGCAAAACTTCATGCAATAAGTTGCGTTTGGTGCATCCAAAAATATGGCGATCGTGCGTTTCATTAGTTTCCACTGATAACACTTGCATTCTGTTCTACCCACACAACACAGTTGTGCTTCAACTGATTCAAAATTACTCCAAAATGCATCTTTGGGGATCGTTCTTCCTGCTCACGATTCAGTTCATTGAAATATGAAGCTGACTGCAAGTTTCTCTGACGGTGCTTACAGCGTGGCACGTTTTGCTTCCTAGTGTAACGCACACAATCTATCCTTCTAACTCATCATCAAAGTCAATTACCTTGGCCCCATCCTCTGAATCTAAAGTGTTTGAGAACAAAGAAAATGTGTACGTGACAAGCGGCACATGGTCCATGTATGCTCAAACACAAGTTGGACATTGGTCGACTCGTCTCCACCCGACGCTTTGAAACGCACATCACATCTGCTCGACGTCACCACAAGTGTCGGCATCTCCTGTTTGGTGTGTGTGTGTGGAAAGCAAACTGAGGTAAGGATACAATTTTGCTTTTATTGTTTATTAAAAATAGATAAGATTTTCTGGATAAAACTCAGTAAAAGAGTAAATAATGATTGATTCTCTCTAAATGCGAACCAAATGTGAGCATTTGCGATTGTTTCTGTAGTAACGCACAAACTTTCAATACGATTTCAACTGTGCATGAAAATGTGGAAACTTTCTTAAGTTTACAGTGTACAGGCAAGTCTCTTTTATTTCGCAAAACTCAGCATGCATTCATGATGTTACGTGTACAACGAATCATTGTCGTGGGATTCTGCAGAAACGAAAGCGGTAATTTGTTGTTTCTCTTGTAGCGCACGTAACGAATAAACGTTATATGGAGCATTTTCGTTGACACTTTTTGTTTATACAAGCTTTACTGCGTGTGTTGTGACTAACAAAAATATTGTGAGCCCTACTGTTTGTGTTTCGGAAAGGAAAGCTCTCAGCAAAAAGGAAATTTCGTGGAATAGTTTTAAGTGCCACTGGTTTTAGATTCCACGGCAACGCACGCTTGCTGAATCATTGTTATCAATTTCCGTTTCGCAACAAATTGATGTCTTTGGACAGAAGCACAGAAAGCAAACGATTATGGTATTCCAATTACATGGTCCAGTTAAAGACATATAGCTGTTGAAATCTACAGAGAATTTTTAAAAGTCGGCACTTTGTGACGTGAGTTACTGCAGAGACGAAACACTGTTACAAATTTTGTTTCAAGGTATGCACGTCAAGTCTTTACCTATTATGTTTCTTTTTCCCCAGCCATTGAACTGTAGATCTAGATCTATTCTTTCTTTGAAGATACTCCATCTGCAAATTAAGGGAGAAGGAAAGCCATATTAGCTATCTTGCCAAAAGAAAAGTTCGTTGGTTACAGTGGAAGTGATTCAGATCTATTGAGATGACAGTTGTGCTTCCTCCTTACGCACATTTTTGATCAGACTTACCTGAAACTGGCTCAGCATACAGATCTACATTGTGCTTTTTATGCCTTACTTTTGAGTGGCTATTAAAAGATTACTTGTTAAAACAACGGATTGGATTATACTTCTTGTTTGTGCACTACGGAGAAACCACTCTCACTCCTTGTTTGTTATTATCTTTACTATTATCATTACAAAAATTAATATCAGTATTATTGTTGCTAGTCATTATTCAGTATTCTACAATGGACTGGTAAGGATACATTGTTTTGAAGGCAGTACCAATACCATGGTCATAATTTTGTCCAATAGGACAGTTAGTTAAAAAAAAAATTAACCTGCTGTAGGTTTTAAAAATGTACATAGGCATAAGATCTGATCAATACAATGTCGCTTACACTTCTTAATGTTGAAACTTTTAGTTCACCTTTTCCACGTTATACAATAATCAAAGCATTTATTCAGAGCTTGTGTGTGTGTGTGTGTGTGTGTGTGTGTGTGTGTGTGTGTGTGTGTGTGTGTGTGTGTGTGTGTGTGTGTGTGTGTGTGGTGTGTGTGTGGTGTGTGCTGTGCGTGCGTGCGTGCGTGTCGTGTGGTGTGTGTGATTTCCAGGTTCTGAAGTCAGAAGGTGGTGAGACGCTGGTGAAATTTCTGCGAGACAGAAGTGGACACTTCAGCTTTCCAGATATTGATGACATTGCTTGGGTGGCCAATGACAACCTAAGTCTCCTGCAGCCACCGACCATTAACCAACACGGGCACCATATTTTTACTGTTTAAAAGCTACATCAATGCAGTGACTTTACAGCTAAAGTTGTGAAAATGTAACCAAAAATGGAATCTCAACATGAACTGACGAACTATCCCCCCCCCCCCCCCCCCCCTCCTGCTTATGACTTCCAGCAATCCCAGAATGGACCAATTCGAAGAATGAATTAGTGAAAGGATGAATCAACTGAATTAGTCCATTTCCATTTGTATGTATTACTGTGTGACATCTAACAAATAGAATTCAATATTCGCTGAAATCCAAGAAATTATAAAATCCAGTCAATTTGAATGAATTGCTCAAAATCCAGCAAAGTCATTGCATACAGCATATTGTTAAGTCCTGCAAACAAAAATTAACAATGTTGAAAACAATCTAATGCATCAAGAGCACCTAAATGTAAAAACAGTGATTTATTCTGATGTTGCTCGATGGAATACAAGAATGGTTTCCCATTTGGATTCCACATAATGCACGCAACATTTCCCAGTTACATAAATATGGCTATGCCCAAATGCTCATCATTGTCATAGAAAGAAAGCTTTTAATATGTTGTCTAAAATAAATCAAGATACCTCCATATCACAGCTCTACCATTGTCAGTGAAAAATTGTTAAGCCACAATGTTGCGTGGGTTACGGTTTCCACCTATATATAAGTTTATATTCAGGACATGGTTAAGTTCTTCTGTTCAAGTTTAATACTGGACACATGACTTAGGTGTCTGTATTGATGGTATCATCCTTTCCATGAAGCCTGGTTATTTTATCTAAAAAAGCAGTACCAAGTGGAAACCATGTAATGCACATCACACCAGTCACTTGGTCTACATTTTGCTGATTTTTAGTGAAGCCTTTAAATGAACTCTGTTTACTTTGTTCCTGTTTATTAAAGGTATGTCTGAACTCTTCAAAAATGTGTTTTGCTTGCTTTTTTAATTACTTTTAATTTTTCACCCTCATGTCCCAGGTCTTATTCCAGTATTGTAGACGTGCACATGTACATTAAAGATCATGTAAGTTATGTCAGTCGCCTCATTTGTGTGTATACGCACACAAAACATCAAATATGTAAACATCAAATACGTAGGTTAAAGGTCACATAACTTGTAAGCAATATCAGTGTTCAGTGGCTTATGAAAACACTAAAATACCCAATATGCAGAGCCACTGACGATGCAGTTTGCAGACTTGTGCAGTAACATTACAACTGTACGGTATGGGCCAAACAACTTGTATGCATCTGAGAAACTATTGCCTAGCAACTTGAGCTCAGAGTATAGATAGATAGATAGATAGATAGATAGATAGATAGATAGATAGATAGACCTATACATAGTAGATAGATAGATAGATAGATAGATAGACAGATAGATAGATAGATAGATAGATAGATAGATAGACTATACATAGTAGATAGATAGATAGTAGATAGATAGATAGATAGATAGATAGACAGATAGATAGATAGATAGATAGATAGACCTATATTATAGTAGTATAGATAGATAGATAGATAGATAGATAGATAGATAGATAGACAGACAGACAGATAGATAGATAGATAGATAGATAGATAGATAGATAGATAGATAGATAGACAGATAGATAGATAGACAGACAGACAGATAGATAGACAGTTCTGCAGTAGGATTTGCTACAGTCTGCCCATGATACTATACTAACCTTCATGAATTCTTCATCATCATTGGTAAAGACGTCCAGCATGATTTGCAGCTTGGTGTTGTTATCCAGTCTGTAAAGTATAACACAGGGTTCGTAATAATTTGTTTTTTATCATTTTGCTCATTCATTTTTGTCTGATCTTCATCATAAACACATAGGCCTACAGAAAACATACTGCAACAAGCAAGCAAAAAGGAGTAACTACAGTGCAAATGCCTTTTCATCATTTTACTCATTCAATGTTGTCTGATCTTCATCATCAACTTATAATATACAGAAGAAAAACTGCAACAAGCAAGCAAAAAGGAGTAACTATAGTACAAATGCCTTTTCATCATTTTACTCATTCAATGTTGTCTGATCTTCATCATCAATTTATAATATACAGAAGAAAAACTGCAACAAGCAAGCAAAAAGGAGTAACTATAATACAGATGCCATTGCTTTTGGTCACTATCGTCATCACTGTAGACTCACAATCTGATGTGCCTCCTTAAAATCAGCCTGCAAAAAACAGCCAGCCTGTTCGTTGCCTGCCTCATTGCTCTAGTCATACTGGTGGTGTCAGTATTTTTCTCACTGATTTTTTAGGATCATCGCACTCAGGGAGGTTACCTTTGTGCTCACCTTTTTTTTTTTTTGGCCCCATTTTCTAGGCCACTTTAATGGCCACAGAAGCTGGCAGTGTTTTTACAATGCGATGATGATGATGATGATGGCGGCGATGAGGATGATAATCATGATACTATGAAGTTCCATCTAGGACTGAGACTGCATGACAGGGCTGTACTCTACACTTACTATCATAATATATCCGGCGTCAACCTAGCCCAAGAGATACAGACACCTGTGGTGCTGGTCAGAAGATTTGAGCAACACCCTCAATGACGCATCCGTGAAGAGGATGAGACTCGACTGTGTGGTCCCAGTCTTCCCAATGAGCCCATAGCATGCCCAACTCTGGGTAGAGCCAGTTGGAGCCAAAAAATCCCACAATGATTTTTGAAGGGACTCATCGGGATTCAAACCCACAACCTTCCAAATGGTAGTCTGTTGCGTTAACCACTACAGTATGGCGACCGGTCTGGTAATGTCAGTATTACATGACCAAAAACAGCCAGGCTATCCGGCCTGTATGTATAACAGGGCTGCTAAAGTGTATCCTACACAAAACAACACTATTGTTAACACTAATAACAGTTTTGTTGTCATCAGTTCCTTAAACTTTTAATTATCATGTCACTGATAACTTAATATACTGCATTGGTCTTCTGTCCACACATTCACATTTACACACACAAGCAAGCAAGCACAATGATTCTTTTGATGGTTTCCATGACAATAGAAAAAACAAATGAGTCCAAGTCATGCATACACACCACACACACATACAAGCATATACATATAATATACATTAATAGTGTGTATATACATATATATATATATATATATACAGACTATTAATGTATCCTATACATAACATCCTTCCCTTATCTGAGACATAACTGGCACAGAGGTAAGGTGATAGCTTACCAATCTGCCTGCACCAGTTTGCAAATCATAGCTGGGAAACGTCATGCCTGTGTATGGCCTCCAGTAACTCTTCTTCAAAACTGAGAATAAGTAAAGCAACAAGCGAGTGGAGATGGGCATTGCCCTCATAATGATAACCCCCCAAAAAGTTGAGG
Source organism: Monoplex corrugatus (assembly GCA_030674185.1). NCBI lineage: Eukaryota > Metazoa > Mollusca > Gastropoda > Littorinimorpha > Ranellidae > Monoplex > Monoplex corrugatus. The sequence continues at coordinate 39,994,707 of JAPXFY010000015.1, forward strand.
TCTCTACCATCTCATTCCCTACAACTTCAATGTTATAGAACAATCTTTAACTCTCTCTCTCTCTCTCTCTTCTCTCTCTCTCTCCTCTCTCTCTCTCTCCTCTCACTCACTGAGAGACCCAATCTCATGTCATGGCAATATGACTCAGTAATTCCAAATTTTTGTTTCCCAAAGGGAGCTATGACACCAATTCTCTCTCTCTCTCTCCTCTCTCTCTCTGGGAAAATGGTAGGAGGAAAAGTTTTGATCATAACTGTCTTTCAGTTTCACTTCAAAATAAAATTCATTTCGTAGTATCCTCTCACTCAGTCTCTCTCTCACACACTCACACACACACACCCACACCACACACACACACACACACACACACACACACAACACACACACACACACACACACACACACACACACACAACACTCTCACACACGCGCGCGTGCCACACACACACACACAAACACACACACACACACACACACACACACACACACACACACACACACACACACACACACACACACACAAATACACACAAATTCTGATCTCATGCCCTTCAAAGTCAATTTACATTGTTCCTTTTTCTTTTTCAAAGAAAGATAGTACAACAAATTCACTGATTTTCAAACATATCACTCACCTTAGGGCATAGTCCTTGTTCCAGTCAGAGTCTCTTCTCTCTGTCTCCACCTCCAGGACATTTCCTTCCTTGTCAACCCCTACCACTTCCTCCCCCATCTTCTGCTCATCACTATGGTGATGACCCGAGATGTAGTTCACATAGTCATGTAGCTGGTTGTAGCAGTGAGTTGTGTTATTGTTACTCCTCACTCCCACCTTTTCTGGGGCACTGTAAAAATCCACTCTTCTTCGTCCTCCTCATTCACCTGTTCTGAAGAGCGTCCAGCACTTGTTACACTATCAACCACACAGTTTACATCACTGCTATGTAAAGGGCTTTCCTGGTTTGATGCCGCACTGTCAGAATTTTGTACGCCTTGGTTGGAGGTTGTGGCTAAGACATTGTGACTCCCACAACCAAAGTCTTCTTGGCTGAGCGGTCTACACAGCTGAGCACATTTGGATTCCAGCTCCTCTAAGGCTGACTTATGGTTTCCAGAATCTTCTGTGCTCGCATGCACTGTCTTGTTAGTGTCTGTCACGGGAGTGTCACAAGCTATTGCACTACTGTTGGAATTGTCAACCTCAACGTCTGTGGAACAAGGATGTGGAAAAGCGCTGGACTGCTCATGTTCAGGGTAAGCATTCTGGAATGGCGAAATCGTTTGTGAAATAGATTGTCCAGTAGTTGTTTCTACACTATTATCGCCTTGTAGTCTTTGTTCTTGGTGTTGATGCAAAGAAGTGGCTGTTGCACGAATGCTGGCAACTGTGGTGTCGAGCTGAGCAAACTGTTCAGCCATAGAGTCTTTTGTTTCTGCCGTCAATCTTTCCAACTTTTTTGCCAACCCCCTGCTGGCAGAGGATTCCATTTCTCCCCCATCCACAAAAGCTGGACCATTCCCATCAGGTGATGTGTTTCCTCCAACCGAGTCACTACCAGTACTGCCTGGGGATGTGATTTCCTGGATTGGGGGACTTTTTCCCACTTGAGAATTTCTCCTGTAAGGACTTTTCCCATACTGAGGACTTTTCCCAAGGGGGCTATTTTTAAATGGAGGACTTTTCCCAACACTCCTTTCTTGTAATGAATCGGCTGAAGAGGAGTTAGCAATTTTGATAGGAGCAGTGGGGCTGTGACCTGCTTCGTTGCTGCCTGGCACTATATGACCTGATAATTCGTTCACTACGGCTGACGTCGCCGCCTGGGACACAGATGCCTTTGCTCCTTTCTTGGCTGAAGCAGCTTTCTTCTTCCTGATGCCAGATGCTGATTTCTTCCCACCTTTAAGGCGAATGACCTCCAGTTCTCCCCCATCAACCTCATCCGTCTCATCCGTGCGGCTGACGATGTTCTCGAGTCTCGTCAAGCGATCAGGCTCGCCTGCAGAACCATGACTGGAGATGGAAAGTGTGTCGATGGGCGTCACGCTCCGCTGCTTGTTGTTCTGCACACTGACCATGTCACCAGGGAAACCAGAGTCCATGGAAACAGAACTGACACGAACAGATCTCAGGGCGGAGGTATCCAGGCTGCTGAGACTTGCTGTGTCACTGTCAGTCAGGGCTTTGGTTGACTCCGGCGTGGATGCTACTGTCTGTAAGAAGGGAAAAGAGATGACGACAGGGACAAACCAGAGGAAGAACTTTCTATGTCCACTCTTTCTTGCACAGGGTCATAATGAATAATTTTGCTCAGCAAATAAACCTAATGACTATACTATCCTTGCCTAAGATAACTGTATGCATATGATGTCAGTGCATTGTTATTTCTTTCTTATTTGTTATTTATTATAATTATTGTACCTCCTTCCAGATGGAGCTATAACCTAAACTGAATTACCCTTCCAACTTCCAGATTCCCCTTGCCTATGGCTTAAGAACATGAACACACAGTGAAAATGTGTAAATTTATCTATTTCAAATCTCTTTGTATAAAGCTTCTATTCCAAGATTTGTAGTTGTATTGTGAAAAACATGACACATGTAGGCCTACACACTGATGTTCTAAGTAGTTGTTATCATATTAAATCATAACACTGATTAGACACTTGTATCCTTTTATGAGGGGGCTATGGACTATATACATGAATAAACAACTTGCATCCAAATCTCTCTATTTCACTTTTCTCCACTCTCTTTTTCAAACAGACAAACACCCACCTCACTACTTGGCCGTGAGGAGGCAGTCATGCCTCTCCTAGACACACTGGCCGTCTCCTCTTCCTCCTCTACCTCAGAGGCTGTGCGTGTACGAGGTGGATAGGCCGTCAAGTCCAAATAAGGCAAGTCCTAGTCCACAAATCACAATTACCCACAGGTTAGTCACTCAGTCACCATGTAAGTCAGTCAGTGAATGGGACGGTCACAGTATAAAACAAAGCGAGTACCGGTGGTTTTAATGCAGAAAGCAAAACACAACACAATGGTCTGTTGTCATCAAGGAAAGAAGTTTTCAGGGGAAATGTGCAGTAAGATGGGGTAAATAGTGGAGTACATTTATACTTTCTGTTCTCCTTATCTTCCTACTACTACTGCTACTTCTACTACTACTTCTGCCGTGTAGTTCTGGTGAAGTGCGTCATCATTACCATCATCCTCATCATTATCATCATCACTATCCTCTTCTTCCTCAAACTACTACTACTTCTTTTTCTGAAGATTTGTATAGGGCAACGTCCGCTGAAGTGCATCATCATTATCATCATCATCATTATCATCATTACTATTCTCTTCCTCCTCCAACTACTACTTCTTCTTCTGAAGATTTGAACAAGGTGAAGCAAGTTCCTAACCTTTTGCACTTTTTCGATGATTTCCTATGTAAACATGTAAGTCAACAATAAATCAAGGAGACAAGCATGATAATAACATGACACATAACAAGACAGCAAAACAACAGTACCACACTGACAGGACAAAGGTACAGACCAGTGATTATGCTGCATGAGTGGTCACATATGGGCAGGTAACATTATTGCTGCAAATTTCTGGATATGCTGAGCAATAAATGTTACTATTAATATTGTTATTGTTGTTTAAAGCCCAGCCGACTGCATACAGCCATATCAGGGCTATAGCCATTTCAAAACATATACAATACTTCAACAGAAAAAAAGAAAAGAAAATTAAATACATACACCTATGCATTTCAGTATTTAATCTAAGGAGATGCTCCCAGTGTTGACCACTCCGTCCAATTTATCACACACAAGATTTAAAAAAACAAACCTGAATACAAATTTAAATAAAAATATGGACACTAAAATATATAAAAAATAAGGGCCTAAATTACCTTAAATTGCTTTCGCACATCTCACCTCCCTAGAGCCAAATATGCAGTTAATACATGTACCCAATTATCAATCCTAAGAAAAAGTATGTAAGACTTTATTGAACACATACAAGTGAACGGACCAGCAAGGCAGAAAATGACAGGAAGAAATGACAGAAAGCAAAGGAACAAGGCAGAAACAAAGACGGTGACAGAAAAGAGGAAATTTCTAGCTTAGAATTTCCAGAAAGAGGGGATACTATTTAACCCTTTCGCATTTGCACTGCTAGATGTAAAGCTAGCTCCTAGTATTCGGATTCGAATGTAGCACAGCGTCAGTACAAAGTCTTTCAGTAGTGAATGGAAAGTTCCTTGCATCCCAGAATGCTCGTACTATTTTTAGAACATTCAACGCGAGACTGACCAAGATTCTAACCACACGCGTGATAAGACAGCAAGGCCAGTAGTGATGGAAATTCCCCACACATGTGCCGGAAAAGGTCGGGCGATCTCAACCGCTACGAATGGATCGGCACATTCTTCTGCAGGGCGGTTACCGGTTTTGTGAAACAGCTAAGGGTTAAACCAAAAGAGCCCCAGGCACCTCCCGGGGGGGGGGGGGGGGGGGGGGCAAATCTTACACCACGAATCGTAAAATATAACTAGGGTCTAGCTGAAGTTGTACATACAATGTTGGCGCTGGAACTTGTCAGTCACAGTGCAAATACAAAACAAGATTCTCTCTTCGACTTCATGAGGAGGGCTTCTATCTTGTCATTACTGCAGTCTCAGTTTGCTATCATCCAACTTTTAATATCTGAGGGACAGTTCTCATAACTGAGACAGCATACCAAGTTTTGTATGAATCGAAAAGTTGTGTATCATCTGCAAAAGACTGACTGGAGTTAAAATGTCTTTTGATCACAGTTAGCATGTCTTCTGATCACAAAGAAGGGAGTTTTGTATCCAATATGGACAGATCTAGACCAAGGACTGATTGATGTATAACACCACCGTACATCAGCACACTAGGATCAATGAAAAAAACCACTTTGTTTTCTGTTAGTGCTAAGCCAGAACTTCTGCAATGATTTTCTAATCTGTCTAACAGAGGAATACCATGATCCACAGTATTTAAAGATTTTCTAATCGGTCTAACAGGGAATGCCATGATCTACAGTATTTAAAGATATTCTAATCTAACAGTAAAGAGAAATGCCCTGATCTACAATATTAAATGCAGCAAACAAACCAAGCAGAATCAAAACAGACATATTGTCGCTATCCAAAGCAAGCAGAATATATAATCTATTACCCTAAAGAGTGTTGTCTCAGTACTAAAGATGGAAGGGTTATGGCAAAACAATAAGTCAAAAATAAACTCAAACATGTAAAGTAACTTCCCACAGCAGGGTGATCTGGTGACCAAACATAAGTAACAGCAAAACATAAAATTTAAAACAGCTCACAAATCCATAGCCTATGTGTACAACTGCAAAGCGACAGGAAAAAAAATCAACACACCAAAAAAAGTGTACTCACATACTCCAACTCGAAGACAGCACACTCCAAACCAGAAGTAAGTGTCACAAGTACACTCATTTGCTGCAAGCCCACCACACACACACACACACACACACACACACCACACACACACACACACACACACACACACACACACACACACAATTTAAAGCTGCATTATTTCACCTCACAAACCACACTCAGTGAATCCAAAAAATCAACACAAATTGCTGTATCTCCACTTGTAATCTAATACAGTTCCTCAAAGGCAATGGAGTTTGAAAGCACACTAATACACTGTGTCATTAAACTTCTTAATATGTTCCAACACTAATATACACTGTATCACTGAACTTCTTAATATGTTCCAGTCGAAAAACCAAACATGGTCCATCGAAAAGCCATGCTTTTCATTGAATACTTCTTTAACACTATCAGCAATGTCAGGCATACACTGTGATACACCTTTCAAATCCAAGTTCAGATTTTTCACATGAATAAAAGGTACCTGTTTGACGGGTGGAGAAAAGCAAACAAGTATGAAATGAGAGACCCATTGCTTTAAATCCAGAGTTGCAACAGAGTTGCAACTGAGTATACATAACATAATTTAACAGGTAGCCAGTTTAGTTCTATCAAAAAATGTCTAATAGGGTGTGAATTTTTCTTCTCTTCAGAAGAAGCAGTTGTGCTGGACAATCCTGAACTTCCATTAAACTGCAAAACCTTCTTGCATACGTGAAGCATCTATAGAATCATTCATATGCAACAATGCTTTCCAGTATAAATTCAGTTTATCTGAATCAAATCATTTGGACTGGCATCCAAAATGGACAGTTAAACTACACACACACACACACACCCACACACGCACACACACACACACACGCACGCACACACACACACACACACACACACACGCATTAAAGATGGTTTCTCTAGCCTACCTGCTGATCCAGAAGCAGTGCATCTTTGGCATAGTGTTTCTTCAGCAACTTGGTGTTTTCTGTCACACAGCGAATGTAGCTCTCTAACAGGGAGTCATTCAACGCCATGAAAATCCATGCTCGACCTGCACATACATCACATATGTTTATATCACCTATGAAAAGCTGTGTACTGATCCTACCCAATGTCGCTAAACAGTGTCTTACTGATTTAGTTCTATTGATTACTGCCATAATTAATGCTTTCCTTTCTTTAGGCACAGTTCCTAGGCAGTTTGAGGCAGTTGTTACTCCACTCTTCGAATAACATGGATTTGACCCAAATGAACTGACATTTTAGACTTAACTTCTCACAACAACTGGAACATCTCTCTCATGATGGTCTGCTTACAAAAGCAGATCTATACAAAATAAGCCTCTCTTGTATTCTGCTTGACAGCAGTGCAGTATTTGATACACCTAGCTGATCATTCTTTTTTGCTGGAGAGAATACAAGTTAATTTAGGATTCAGAGCACTGCCCTTGAGCGACTTGTCTCTTATGTCAGCAACTGCTTCCAATTCATTAGTGTAAATGGTTGTCTGCTCTTAGCCTTCTTGTGTATGGTGTATTTCAAGGTTCTGTTCTAACATATTTTGTTTATAATGTACTCACAGCCCTTGTTTAAAGTAATTGTTCTGCATGAATGTGATTTTCACAAATGGTCAAAACAAATTATCATCAAATGATTTCTCTTCTGCCTGAAGTAGTGTTAAGACATTTATAGATCATGTGTTGTTCTGGATGAACAGCAACAAACTAAAGCTGAACACAGGAAAACAGAAATGATGCTTGTCCGCACAACTTCACTTTGGATTTGTTTGGCAGTGAGTGTACAAATACTGGTGGTACTGATATTTTATTCCCAACCTCTGTGGAACACCTATGGATCAAGATAGACTGAAATTTGTCAAGGCGAAACTTCTCTATGCAAGAACACATCAGCAATATCTGTCTTAGTCCTTAACCCTTTGACTCCCACACCCTACCCACCAACTGCAAAAAATTAACCTTTTGACTCCCTCACCCTATCCACCAGCTTCCTGCATGTTTATGACCACAGACATATACATGTGTTACGACCATATATATATACACATGTGTAGGTATGGATGGATACTGTTAAAATGTGACAAAAATCTTTCATTGACACTGTTTTTATATTTGTAAAATTTACAAAAATGGAATAAAATCAGATCATGTGTGAAAATGTTACCAGCATACATAACTTTTGATGTAAAAATGCAATTAAGATAATATCACCTAAAGAAGTCAGTGGACCTGTTGTCTAATTATAGTCAAGGCAGTAAGTGTAAAAGTACCATTGTTACTGTATACCATAATGAGGGTATCTAAGATACAGTATATAAAGAGAAAGATCAATGGAACTTCATTTGGTCTGCAGACTGCACTTTGCTTATGCAGATCGTAGTTTTCAATTACTCCTCTACTGTGCTTCTTATCCCCATAAAAAAAATCTACGCTAGTGAAGAGACAAACATTAAAACCTCACCATCCTACAAAACATCCACTTCTTTACCAACTGGCTACAAATTGCTTTGCCAATAGGGTGGAGACAATGACAGCAATACAGTGGAGAGATGACATTTTTCATCAACAAATCAATCAAAAACTTTCTTGAAAATCTGATGTCATTTTGTTTGCTTTAATTTGATAGTATCTTTCCCTTTTGTACAATGTTCTGTAAAGTATGGTCTGATTTTGACAGGAATAAATATCTTTTACTGACAATGTGTAGCCTATTTCTTTGGAGTGAAGATGACAATTAATGATTTGATTTTTTTGTTTGTGAAAAGTATAACAACACATTTTCCCTAAATTGGTGACCTGTTTCATGAATATCAGAGGGTTGTTTTCAAAGATCAGTGTCACTGTGAAATGGTCCGTGACTCTGTGCGCATATGGTTGAACAATGTTCCCTATGTTTCTAGACTGATAAATTTAATTTGAAATAGCAAGAACACGTGGAAAAGAATGACTGTCATGATCACTAGCCAACATTTTGGGCTTCTTTACACTCAGCAAAAGAAACATGTTGTGCATGTTATGCAATAGCACTAACCCATAGTTTTGTAAAGAGAATGTGCTTTGTCAAGTGAAAAAGCAAAACACATGGTAGCAGTCCAGAATGACAAAATAGTTACTACTAATACTAGCCTAGCCACAGCTTTTGTGTGTTTGGTTTCACAGAAAAAGATCATGTCTGTGCTTTACTAGTTTGGCAACATGTATGATGCTTTGATTGCATCTGAGAAGGCAATTTTCCTTGAAATGATTTTTTTGTCAGTTTATTACTGTAATGTAAAAACCTAAGTTGCTGAAAATTAGAGATTCATACAACTGAAGTGTTGTGAGTTCACAGCGTAATACTGTGCATATTATGTTAATATTGAATCAGACCTGCACACAGCTTGTTTATTTAATATCCAGCCATTTTTGTAGTGTGTAACTGCTGATGCATTGCTTTCTGTCACTGCCTAGCGCCTCAATTTAAACTGGCTTCAATAAGTGAACTTTAACCTGGGCCTTTGTAAAAATTACAATGGGCATTTTTCCCTGTAGTTTAAAATATGTTTACCACATGTATGTAAAGTTTGCAACAGCTGTACTGATGATAATTGCATTTAGAATGTATTATTGGTCTTGCAGGTCCTGATTTGGGGCAATGTAAATGCTCCTCAGATATCATGTTGAATGATTTTACTGTGGGCACTTTAAATAGGCCAAGTACTAATCGGGCGCTTTAACCCTACCAGACTGAGTTCCCGCTATTGCGGGAATGACGAAAATGACTATATACCGAGTTCCCGCTATAGCGGGAATAGCACACTCACATGATCGTCACTTTATCAAGAGCTAAAAATAGCCACCGAACCGTTGCTAAGCGTCGCGTGAGTGTGTTCAGCCTATTGCAAATGTCTGCCTTTGTGTTGATGGTATTTTGAGGTGATTTGGGTGCAAAATTGACCATGAAGCGAGCTAGTGATGAACCCAAGCACTTCAACAGGTAAACGGGCGAGGCCAACTCGCTTCACAGTTCAACAAGTGGTGGACATTTTGCAGATTGGAGAATTTGATCAGGAATACGTTTCCGATTCAAGTGACGATGATTACGTTGATGAAGCATTGAGTGAAAGTGATGATTCTGACAATTAAAGAAGTAGGTCGAGACAGAGTGTTGGAAGAAGGGGGCGTCCCGTACCCCCAACCAAGTGATAGGGGAGATACTTGTGTGATTGAGGTTGGACTGGCGTTAGATGAAAGGTAGGCCTATTTTCTACAATCTCTCCACGTTTCATATAATTCTAACTATTGGTGTGCATGATATGAACAGTTTTCTAACGTATATACATTTTTTTCAAAATTTTGCTCAGGAGGCCAGGCAGGGGGCACAATTACGCTCAGGGGCTAAGGTCTGGTAGGGTTAAACAGGCCAAGTACTAATTTTTATTCAATTGATTGAAATTGTGCACAAAAGAGAAAACTGATCTGGTTTTGGTTTTGGACTGTACTGAATGTAGAAATTTCTCTAGCAAATTTGTGTGTGATAACTTTATCAAATGAGAGGTAGATTTCAGTTTATCATGTGGCAACATATTCATTCTTGCATATTTACTCATGTGTATTGTGTATGTGCGTGTTTCCGAGTGTTCCTGTGTCCACCTGATTATACATGTTTGATTTGATCTTGATTTTTGATTTGACTTGATTGTGTATTATGTACACCTCTAAATTCTATGCAAAAGCAAAAAGTACAAGCAAGACTCGCTAAGCCATTTAAACTCAGATTTGTAAAACCTTCATCTGAAAAGCATTCCATGCAGACAGGACATGTTCTTTGAGTTTTTGAATTTGTTGAATTTGTGCTGGAAAAAAAAAAAAAAAAGAATTACCTCTGCCTAGATCAGTGGTCACATTCCGCAGATTCTGTATTTCTCGCACAGCATTTTTGTGTGTATACTCTGTGACCACTTTCCAGTAACCGTGAGAATGGTGACGAAGCCTGCAATCAAATGAAACCACATAATCATTTGCTTCTACTTTGAAAAGGTATTTAATCTTTTAAGTTAAGACTGAAACAAATAAATAAGTATAAAAATTAGCAAACTGCATTAGACTGAAGAAAATAAGTATTTAAAAAAAGCAAATAAAAGGCGTTCTCTCGAGTATGACAACTATGGAAACAGTCATATACTAAAATGCAATAATGAAATTAAATTTTATAAGAAATCATATCGCATATATATATATATATATATTCACTTATCATATAATGTTCATGCATCAATCAATCAATCAATCATGTCGAGCTTGCTCGGCTATCCATGACACGTTTCCTCCATCCTTCTCTGTCAGACATTACAGTAGGTAGTTCATCATACTGACAGCCCGTATCATCGATCAGTTGGTCGTTGAAGGTCTTCTTTGGACGTCCTGGTCTTTGTTTGCTGTGACTGGGTCTCCATAGTAGAACATCTCCCACCAGTTCTTCTTTGCTACGCCAGCAATGTCACGTGAAACGCAGTCTTTATTGACATATTGATTTACTGATTGGTGGGATCTTACCATATAACTCTTTGTTAGTTGGATGTTCTCTCCAGGATTTGTTCAGGGCTGCAAGCAGCATTCGTGTGTATGCTCCATCAATCTTCTTCTCCAATGTTGTTGTTAGGGTCCAAGAGATTGAGCCATATGTAAGAACAGACTCTACTGTTGCTCAGAAGAAGTTCCTCTTCAGGTTG
>JAPXFY010000015.1:40010869-40105869 GCA_030674185.1 Monoplex corrugatus
AAAATTACAGTCTGGATGACTGTGTCTGCATGCGCACATGCATAAATGTGTTTGTGTGTACGTGTGTGCATGCATGTGTGCATACGTTTGTGTATGCATATATGTCATTTGTGTGTGTTCGGGACAATGTGCATGTGTGTGAGTGTGTGTGTGTGTGTGTGTGTGTGTGTGTGTGTGTGTGTGTGTGTGTGTGTGTGTGTGTGGTGTGTGTCTGTGTGTGTGTGTCTGTGTGTGTGTGTCTGTGTGTGTGTGTGTCTGTGTGTGTGTGTCTGTGTGTAGATGACGAGAGAAAATATTATACCAAAATCAACACCAACAGCAACGAAATAACCCCACTTTCCTCGGCAAGCTAAAACAGCACAGTCGGTATATGACATTTCTATAACTATTTTTGACCACGGACTGGGTGGCAATTTGGAGGAGTGATTACATTCTATTTGGGTCTGACTCAGGCATGAAAAACAAAGTGTGTGAGGTCTCTGCGGCCAATCCATCAAGTTATATAAGTATACATCAATGGATGGATGACTGACCTGTCAGTGTAAACAATAATGGGAAGACTAGAATTAGAAAGTGAGCACTGCCCTGAAGAAAGGTCAACACTAGCTGAGAGGCATCTACCACCCAACTCTCCACAATGGTCACGGGATGACCAAGATAAGAGCCCAGTAAGAAATTATCTAAACTGTAACAGTCACACACACACTACAGGCTGATCACAAGCTGACCTTTCATATATAAAGAGAGAGAACTATACCTATAGATAGATCTATATCAACAGATTATATATCTAAGAAATATTAATAACGATAATAATAATAATAATAACAATAATGATGATGATGACGATATGCATTCACACTGTCACGGCAACAGTCATGTGCACATACACACACACACACACACACACACACACACAGTGACACACTTAGTCAAACAGTCTAACATAAGTTTGGATGAAATAGCTGAGACACCATCCACAACGCCTATCCCTACATGGGAAATGCTTAAAGCCATTTTTGATATTGATTATACAGATGCTAAGAAATATGAAAACATTAACATTTCGATATGCACAGCAAGAGAACACGCCGATGAAAAATACCGTACCCACCTCCATATTTTTACCGATGGGTCAGTCTTAGAAAATAAATCTGCTGGAGCAGCGTATTATGTTCCAAAATTTAAAATACAAAAGTCATTTTTCCTTGGGCCAAATATATCTATATTTACAGCGGAATTAGTCGCTATTACACAAGCGTTGCATTATTTAGTAGACCTTAAACCTGTCTTTTTTTAAAGTGGTTCTCTTTGTTGATTCAAAATCTGTATTATATGCCTTACAGTCTTTTAATACAGACACAAGACCTGACTTAATTATTGAGGCAAATCATTTTATACATCGTTTAAGGACATAAGGTATAGATATCAGTTTATGCTGGGTGCCTTCTCACGTTGGTCTTCATGGCAACGAAGTAGTAGACAGAGCAGCTAAACAAGGTGCACACAACACTGATAATATTATAGAATTACGTATTAAAACTTCCGTAAAAGAAGCTTGCAACTTGCTAGAATCAGCCTCATGGATTCGATTTCATGAACATTTCAATGAAAAGTTTGTGACACAACAAATGATAAAACTTTCATTACAAAATGTATGTAAAAAATTGCAGTATTCTTCCATATATCATTCGAGATCGATTGCTGCTGTTCATTTTCGTATTCAGCTAAACCGTTGAAAACAAAATATTGTAAAAATATCAAGTGTATTTGCGGAGAACAATTCACACTGTTTCACAGTTTATTTTACTGCAAAATGCTATGTTCTTTTTTACCAAAAATATTTACACAAGAAAACTATTCTGAAACTCATTTTAAAGAAGTAACTTCTGATCAGTCTTTATCAGTTAAAATTTCAGAATCATTGGTTCACAGTCCTGTTAATGTATTGCTTTAAGTTTATGAAGTTAGTATTTTAGCGTTAAATTTTTCCTTCACATTGTTAATGTTAATTGTCAGTGTTAAGATCTTGTTCCATTTTTCTATTTACCCATTTATTTATGTCTTTTACTCTGTCTCCCCTCTCCCCACAATGCAACTCGCCCACCTCTCATCCTCCATTCCCCCCCCCCCCCCCCCCCCCATCTAATATCACTCATAGTGAACAGACGTTAAATTAAAGAACGAACGAACGAACACACACACACAGAGTCAACACACACACACACACACACACACACCCTACACAATTTATTCACCATCACCCTCCTAAACCTCTCATACACTGAAGCAGTATCTCAAACTAGCATGTGATTGTAAGCAAACAAGTTCAGTAAGGTCAGACAAAAAGGGCATGTAGTACATCACATGTCTCTCAAGCCTCTCACTGATCACAATAAAGTTCCAGATTGTGTAATCAGTCACTGACAAGCGGTCATTATCACTATCAGCACTACATGTATATAATTTGTAGTTAAGTCAGCTGCTGCTACTTCATAAGATTTTATCTTGCACAATGCCCATGCCTCGTAATACATCACATGGACCTAATATAAATTGTTACATATAAATTTATGATTTGATATAATCAGTTCATAATGTGTCACATCGACTCTCTATTGTATACAATCAATTTGGAATTTGTTTGTTTCATTTTCTATTGTCATGCTATTTCATTTTTTTTCACTTTCCTAAACAATAACATAAGAACTTAGAAAGAAAAACACATCAAAAGAATGCAATCATTTCATCTAATATTGTAAGCTGCTGCTGCATTTTCTGATAGTGATAACAATCAATTTTTGCACACTTTTCAGGTTGCAAAGTGTGTGTAAACATGTATGTTGTGCACAGAGTGTGTGTGCACTGTGTATGTGTCTGTGTGCACTAAAAGTAAACTACATGTGTACTCACATAATACATCATTTACTGAGTATGTCTGTGTACCGATAAATGTGCATATGTATATATTCTGTCAGTTTCAATGTATATATAATATTTGTGAGAAACTGACAAACACTGAGACAGACATTAAGAGAGAATGACTGTTTATGGAGTGAGAGAGAAAGAAATAAGTAAAGAAAGACTCAGATAGAGAGAAAGAGACAGACACACACAGACAGAGAAAGAGACAGAGAAAAAGAGACAGACAGAGAAGGAGACTCAGAAACACTACCACTGACACAAACTTTATTTGTGGAGATCATGGACCCGTATATTTGTACAAGGAAACCAGAAAAACACGAAAACAGAATCAGAACCAGACACAACAGGCACAAATTTTTTGCCAACTGGCCTTTGTCAAGTGTAATTTTTTTGTAAGATCACAAAAAACAAACAAAAAAAAACAAACACCAAAAACAAAAATTAGGAGAAAAAGACTGAAACTTCTCTCCTGCTTTGTCCCGTGGGAGGAAGGGATAAAAAGTATGGAATCATAAACTGGAAAAGGGGATGAGACTGGGTGTATGATGGTACAAGGAGATCGAAAAAATAAGGCAAATTTTTACAACTCATCAGAATGACTGCAAGAAGGGTAGATGGGATTATCATTCTGGGGCTATGGAGTAAATGGTAGCACTACTTAAGCCATGGCCCTTTATGTTAAAACTAACAAAAGGGCAAAAATCCATCAAGAATATAAAGTCAAAAGAAAATCAACTCAATCAGTTTAGTGCTTCATCTCAGAAGTCAAAAGGAAATCAACTCAATCAGTTTAGTGCTTCATCTCAGAGTTTTAATGCACAGTCTAAGCTACCCAGAGCAATTTTTCTCTATTGGTATAAACTAGAGAGTAGAGTTACATAACAGTGTATACATGATGATATCAATTATAATGTTCATTTAAAATCATTGCCTAATACAGTAATAGTAATACTTATGTCTAAGTACAAAATACAGTGGACGTTAAAGATGAAACTGGTGTTTTTCAATGAGATCTACGCACAGAGCATTTTTGTTTGTTTGTTTGTTTGTTTGCTTGTTTGTTTACAGCAATCTCTGAGTAAAATCTTTTGTTTACTGTAACAGTGTAAGTGTAACAGCTGACTCATAAGTATTTCATCACAATTCCATTAGTGTATCTCTTAATTTGTTTATAAATCGATGATGACAGACACTGAGACTGAGACAATCTGCTTCTTAAACAGTCTTAAAATGTTTTTGATACATCATAAAATGATCATGACTTGATATGTTTGTTTCCCATTCAACTTTGAACTTTGTTTCATACTTTTTTTTCTTAAAAATTCAGAGAAATGCTTTCTCGTTTGAGTTATTTCTCTCTCATAACTCCAAAACTTTGAAACTTACTATTTCTTAACACTTAAAAAGCTTGTTCAGGAAATCTTGTTACACTTACAGGCACTGTATAAATCATGAACCAGAAATCTTGTTTTGGGCATTGTATAAAGCATGAAACAGCAATTTTTCATGGAACTGAATCTGTCAATACTGTCAATGGACATGGCAAATTTTCAATATTCACAATTAATCATGTAGTTTAGTGTTTTGGAGCTAATACCTCATCATGCAATTCCATAATCTTTCAAGACTCATGGACGGTATATGATTTGTCACTAACAATGACTGTGTCTCACTCTCAGACCTCAAAAGCATACAGCAATTCAGGTTTAATGATCTGAGACCCAGTGAGTTGAAAAAACAACTTTGTGTCAAAACTTTCAAGTGACTGCAGTGTTTAAATCTACTGATCCAATATTTTGCCTATAACTTAATCTTTGCAGGCTTAGTGTTTGATGACAGTTTGGTTGTTAGTGTGTAGGCCATAGCCTATATTTATATAGATCTGTCTGTTCAATGTAACTGTCTCTGTATTGTCACGGTACCATTTTTCACAGACAGAAAAATGGAGGTAGGGACTGGCTCTGTACACTTACATGTTTATTTTGTCTGTATGCATTTGTGTAGCATTGTGTGTGTGTGTGTGTTTGTGTGTGTGGTGTGTGTGTGGTGTGTGTGTGTGTGTGTGTGTGTGTGTGTGTGTGTGTGTGTGTGTGTGTGTCAATGTGTGTGTGTGTGTGTGTGTGTGTGTGTGTGTGTCACTGTGTGTGTCACTGTGTGTGTGTGTCACTGTGTGTGTGTGTGTGTGTACACCACACGTTATACAAGTGTGTGTGTGTGTGTGTGTGTGTGTGTGTGTGTGTGTGTGTGTGTGGTATGTGTGTTGTGTGTGTGTGTGGTTGTGTGTAGTGTGTGTGTGTGTGTGTGTGTGTGTGTGTGTGTGTGGTGTGTGTGTGTGTGTGTGTTATGTGTGTCACTGTGTGTGTGTGTGTGTGTGTGTGTGTGATACAGGACAAGTACCTGAGGCAGATCCAAAAACACTTAAGTTGACTCAGCAATGAAATAATGTCAGTAGTATCGTTATCTGATATAAAGAGGGGGGGGGGGGGTGTGTATGGTGTGTGTGTGTGTGTATGTGTGTGTGTGTGTGTGTGTGTGGTGTGTGTGTGTGTGTGTGTGTGTACTGTGTGTGTGTGTGTGTGTGTGAGTGTGTGTGTGTAAGTGTGTGTGTGTGTGTGTGCGCGTGCGCGCTTGTGCATGTATGTTTGTATGCATGCTCATGTTGTATGTGTCACTATGTGTGTTGATTATTTCATTATGTGTCAGAGACCAATATGACAATTATCCATGATCTGGCATCTCAGTCGATTTATGATATGACTCTCATTTTATATGAAACATTGTAACATGACAGGGCTTGACATCAAAGGTGCTTATAATTCTTTAGTTAGATTTATCTATCTTTCCTTGAGAGAAAAAGTGAAAGGCTGAAAATTGTTTCAAAATAAAATGAGTCAGAAGTCTTTCCTTGAGGGAAAAAGTGAAAAGCTGAAAACTGTTTCAAAATAAAATGAGTCAGAAGTTGATTAAAAACAACAAAGAAGCGGCGGTGTCACAGTTTCTATGCTTATGTAAGCATACAGAGACACTGTAACATGACAACCCTTGACACCAAAGGAGCTTCTTTAGTTTATTATTATCTGTTTTCCTTTCCTCAGATGAAAATGAGAGGCTAATTGCAGTTGATTTATGAGAATGACTTTTATTTTATATGAAACATTGTTAACATGACAGGTGAGAATGACTTTCATTTTATATGAAACATTGTTAACATGACAGGGTTTGATATCAAGGAGCTTATAGCTATAATTCTTTAGTCTAGATCTATTATTCGTTTCCTTGTGGGGGGAACGAAAGGCTGATAATTGTTTCATGATAAAATGAGTCAGAAGCTGATTCAAATACAACAAAGAACCAGTGATGTCACAAGTTCTATGCCTATGTCAGCATACAGAGACACAGGTTTAATCTGAGTCAGTGAGCTGGAAAAAAAGAAGGGCGTTGTGTCAAAATTTCCAAGTGCATGCATTGTTCAATTTGGTTGTAATGTAATCTAATAAGTAACATTTTGAACATCTGGAATAATCTTCACAGCTGTATGCAGTGTTTAATGATAATTTGATTGTTAGTGTGTAGCCTAAATTTTTTGTTCAATGTATGATGTTTTACCCCTGTACTGTCATAATACAATTTTTCAAAGAATATGAAACTTATTGAAAGAAGGTGATGGGGCTAGCTGGCAGTGTTTAATGATAATTTGGTTGTTAGTGTACAGCCTAAATTATTATATGATATGTGAGTGTGAGTGTGGTGTGTGTGTGTGTGTGTGTGTGTGTGTGTGTGTGTGTGTTGTGACACGGAAAAGACAAACACAAGGGGACTCAGACTGGCAGACACACACACTATGCAATTAGATTCAGCAAATGATATCAATCCATTACATAATTTGATATATCTTTATAATATGAGTGTGGTGTTGTGTGTGTGTGTGTGTGTGTGTGTGTGTGTGTGTGTGTGTGTGTGTGTGTTACTGTTATTTTTGTTTATTAAAGCTCAGCCAACTGCGTAGAGCCATATCAGGGCTATAGTATAACCCATTTCAAAACATGCACAATACTTCAAGTTCAACTGAAAAAAAAAAAAGAAAATTAAGTTCACATTGATGCATCTGTGCACATAATCTAAGGAGATGCCCCATACATTGACCACTCTGTCCAATTTATTGCACACAGGATTTTAAAAAACATAATATATAGATCTGAATACAAATTTAAACACACCTAAGGACAATAAAACATGAAAACAGGCCTAAATTACCTAGAACTGCTTCCACATATATCTTATTTCCCTACAGCCAAAAATGCACTAAATACAAGTACCAAATTATCAATCCTAGGAGAAAGTATGCAAGATTTTCTCAAACACATACTGGTGAATGGACCAGCAAGGCAGACACTGATATTGATAACTGTGGAAATGACAGAAAGCAAAGGCCCAAGGCAGAGAAAAACAGAGTGACACTGACAGAAAAGAGGAAATTTCTAGCACAGAATTTCCAGGTGGGGATACTGTTGATACTGAAAGATCCCATCGGCATCATCGTGTGTGTGTGTGTGTGTGTGTGTGTGTGTGTGTGTGTGTGTGTGTGTGTGTTGTGTGTGTGTGTGTGTGTGTTGATTCCTTCATTATGTGCCTGAGACCAATACGCCAAATAATTATCCATGATCTGCCATTTCACACATCCACTTTAAGTCTAGAGCTGTCTTTTCGTAATTAACATCGTAACATGACAGAGCTTGACATCACACTGATCGCTGGGTCTTGTCTTTTGTTTATATCTGTTTTCTTTCTCTTGTGGGTAAAATGAGAAGCTGAAAATTGGTTCACAAATTCAACAGGACTGATGTTGATTAAAAGACAAAAAGAGTCTACGGTGTCATAGTTTCTATGTTTCTGTAAATGAAACGCATAAAATGAGAGCAGACGAAAACCAAGTCATGTGAGATCACAGGACACTTGAGTCATTTCATAAAATCGAACAGTTTCAAACAAAATGTACTCACTCCTTTGATGGCTTTGGCAATATTGGCAATAATTTTATCCTTGAATCGCATTCGGTCCGAAGACGAGGCCATTTCGGTTAGCATTCTTGGTCACCGAAGTTCTATAAATCCAATCTGCATCCAAAACATCATTTCCAATGTCCGATTGGGTTGCTGATTAGATGGGGGCGCTTTTCCTCTTTCTACTTCACTGCAGACGACACAGAGGCTTAGCGGCTTAACCTATCCGAGAGGCAGCTGTGCGTTTTTGGCAGTAATGTCAAGGAAAAGTGATTCAGTTTGCTCGAGAGGGCGTTGCAACGCTCGAATATTTAACGTGTGCTACCGTTAAAAAGATCGTATGACAAACCGTTCAAAGTAATCTTAACTTAAATGTATGCAGCACACTAACTAACTGACCAACCAACTAGAGAAATAAATAAATAAATGATAGAAAAATCATCATTATCATGTAAGTATTTTTCACCTTCAACAAGACTGTGCAGCAGCTGAAAGCACTGCAACATTTATAAATTGACCAGATTTTGGGTTGCAGTAGCTGAGTAAATTATATGGATCCGCCAGTTTATTGGAGAACACATGTATACGAAATTTAACCCTTTCGCTTCCTCAATCTATTCATCAGCAGGAAGCTGATGGATAGGGAGAGTGAGTAAAGAGTAAAATAGTTAAGATTGCCATATACACACACTACATGAAAAGGGAAACCATAAAACGTTGCAAAATAGCATGATCGATTGGCTTGGATTACAATAATTAATTCAAGCAGTGAACATTTGTTACTGCACATAGTTTTAGCTGTTTAGGGAAGACTCTTTTATGCTGTGACATCTTTTGCTTATCGTAGATCAGAAAAATCTACGATACGCTGATGATACTGCACTAATGTTGGACAATGTCACTAGCATAAAAAGAATACTGTACAAAATAGATGCATCGGGAAAGATGGCAGGTTTAAATCTGATTTCCAAGAAGACGGAAGCAATGTACCTAGAAAGAGAAGAAAGTCAAGAATATCGAGATATTCAAATCAACAAGACTGCGTTACAAAATGTGAATGATTTTAAATCTTTAATCACCTGTATTAAAGACTTCAAAATAAGAGTAGAAATCGCAAAGTAAACAAAACAAAAAGAATGGTCCAACTCAATACCATTTGACAAGACAGAAACATATCAACAGCCCTTAAAATCAAAATTCTGAAATGACTAATCTGGCCAGTAATGCTATATGACTGTGAAGCCCGGGTATGCACAACAGCAAATGAAAATAATATCAAAGTAGCAGAGTTGTAGGCGGTATCTCAGAATCAAATGGAGGGACAAAAGAACAAATGAAAGCATTTTGAATGAACTCGCAATCCAGCGTCAACTGATGTCAGAAATTAACAAAAGAATAATGAAATATATTGGCCACGCAACCCACTACACCAACACAACTCTAATTACATCAGTTTTGCAAGGAAAGTCGAAGCCAAAAGAAAAGAAATTGGCATAAAACTTTTACTGAAAAGGACGATCTGCTGTGGAATTCTGTGTGCTCAAAGCATATGCCATACTTTTTCCCTATGCATGCTATCTAAAACCTCCACAGAATCCACAAACCTGATATACATCTGTCTCTGTCATTTTGTGCGTTGTTTGATATATTGTAAGGTACATCCTCTTCCTGCCGGTCCTTTTCTTAATTGTTTATCTACCGCGTCTGAGGTTCGTTGAATGATGATTTTGTAGAGATTTTGCATGGAATTGACATCGAGTCGAGGTGTCATGGCGGATGAAATCTAACATGGTCCATTTTGCAGTACTCACTTGACGGCACGCCCGAACAAACTGAGGTGCAATTTATATTTGATTGACTTCCCTTTGATCCCACCTAAAAAGATATATTTTTACATTTTCCAAACTTTGTAAACCGTGGCAGTTACTTTTACTCAAACCACTGTAAGCAAATAATACGCAAAAGTTAGGGTTGCCATGTGCATAACCATAGAGCAAACGCTGAAAATGTCTCAAACGTTGATTTGAGCCCCCCAAAAGTCTAAAAAGCAAAATAGTATAACTTTTTACACGTAAAGTAATATTTGTGCCATTTCAAATATCGCAGCTCAATTCTAATGCAAGATTTTGACTATATAAAAAGACATTCATTATTGTTTCGTGAAATATTATGCAAATTTACTCTTCTCCGGAGGAGGAGATAAATGTATAACGTCGTCTGGACCATGGAGCAGACGCTACTGTTGCTTCAGTTATCCGATAGTGGTGAGAGATAGTTTATTATTTTATTAAGCTAAGCGTGGTGTGAGTTTTCCTGCGCTTGTTTTCATCATTGCGTGTTTTCTGGTCCTTTTACATTTGTTTCATCATCATCATCATCATCATCATCACCAGATGCCTTGCCGCATGTGGCATGGCGTTGGAGATTATGGACTTCCATAGATGATAGATCTGTCTCTATCTCTTGCTGCCTCAAGCATCTCTTCCACCCTCCTTGTCTTCAGCCACTCTGCAAGTCCGTCTAGTATCTTCTCCCTGGGTCTACTCTTGTTTGTTTAGCGGATGCCAAATTCTTTTAGGAAATATTGTTAATCATATCGGTTAGTACTCAGATCATCATCTTCATCTTGTTATCATAACATTAACAGTTATCATCATCATGTTATGTACGGGAGACATGGCTATCAATGGAGATTGTCAACACGCTCAGCGACTGGTGCAGAACTTTTGGACTACACAAGCCACAGATTTTTTTAGATTTGATTTTGAAAAGTGCACATGCGGTTTGCGGTAGTCAAGTGAAACTATAGGCCTAACGTATTTTATGATCTCTATCAGTCTATGGTATAATGGAAAGCGTGTGTTTCAATACAAGTCTCTTTGTACATGTCTCTGACCGCACAAGGCTATGCCAGAAAAGCCGTATTGATCGAAAGATAGACCATTGGCACAAGGGATGGTAAGTGATGGAGCATGAACTTTCTCGCATGACAGTCACAGGTGCAGGCAGATCATATTCCATTTCCAGTATCATCTCTCAAATTTGGATTGTCCTGTGTGTGTGTGTGTGTGTGTGTGTGTGTGTGTGTGTGTGTGTGTGTGTGTATGTGTACATGCATGCACATGTGTGTGCATGTAAGAATACATGTCTGTAAGAAATGAGGATTGCATGCTCACAGTGATGTGTGTGTGTTAGTAACACTAACAGGAGGTACAAAACTTTACTTTGATACAGTAATAGTACTCATCATATGAATAATAACAAAAATATTTTTGTCTGCAGCTTTCCCCACTGGTGGATTTTCCCACAGCCTGGGATTGGAATCATGTGTACAACATAAACAAATTCACAATGCGGGTAAATGATATAAAGAATTAAGAATAGGTAAGTTAAAGCTAACCATAGATAAGTTAAACTTAAAGCTAACCAGTTTCTTAAACATAATGTTACTCATCTCAAAAACATTGTATGCTTGTGAGTGTGTGTGTGTGTGCGTGTGTGTGTGTGTGTGCTCTTAATCTTATGTTTGGTTGTATGTGTTCAGAGACACAGAGAGAGAGATGTGGGGGGGGGGGGGGGGGGGGGGCTTAAGAGTGAAACCAAGGTGTTATTTTTCATTTCACAGACAGCTTTATATTTAAAGTTGATTCACTGCGTTAGGACTGTCTTTTCTATCTGTAAAGTTGTGTCATGTAGTCCAGTCAATGTGTAAAGTGGTGGGCACAACAGACCGCTGTCTACAACTTATATACAAGGTCATGTCTTTTAACCACCATCAGCCCAAAATGTTATTGTGGGATTTTCAGCATGGACTGGCTTTATTCAGAGTTGAGCATACTTCAGTACAGCAAATCAAGTACTTCCATTTTATAGAGATGCATCATTGAGGATCTCTATCAAATTTCCTAACCAGCATGGCAGTGTCTTATCTCTTAGCCCTGGTTGATGCCAGTATGCATAATGAAAATATGTGTGAAGTGTAGCCCTATCAGTATCATACTGTCTCAATCTGAAATTGAGCTCAATAGCACCATCAGTATCATTCCCATTCTCAGCAACATACTATGAAAAAATGTGCCATATTGAACATTCTGTGGCCCTTAATATCCTGCTGTCATGGTGACCCAAGATCATGTGGCCTTTAATGCCCTGCTGTTATGGGGACCTAAGATTTAGTGGATTAGAAGGTTGGAAAACTCGGTGAGCATAGGTGGAGCTAGTAGCACAGGAATGGTGCAAAAGATGGAGCAGAAAGAAAGAAAGAAAGAGAGAGAGAGATGTATCATGCCTTATTGCTTTATTGCTTTTGTAATCTATAGAATCACATTCCTCACTGCTTTACTGCTTGTGTGATAGAAAAAAAATCAATGTTATCAGTGAAAATTGAATGTGTTGATGTTAGTATCATAATAAATAAGTAAAAAAGAAAAAACAAAACAAAAAAACAATGCAGTAGAAGTAGTATTTTTTTTTTCATTATTAAGAAGAAGAAAAAAAGAAAAAAAAACCCAACGCAGTAGAAGTAGTATTTTTCTTTTTCATTATTATCAGCATGGTTATCTTGGTCATGATCATGATTATCACATCACCACACTTGATGAAACAGAAAAGCTTTGTCTTGATCAGTGGATGTGTTCTATGCTAATACTTTTTGTGTTTGTGTGCAGAAGATCTTAAGACCTCATCATTTGCCTACTGGAAAACACAGGTACTATAATACTGTACTGTAACTTGCGTTATGCTTTCATATAGTACTGCAGCTAGTATTATTAGCAGTTTTATTTTTAGGCTACAGTGATGCTGTCAATGCTGCTGAGTTACTGTTGTAGTAGTAGTGTGGCAGTAGTGGTGGTGGGATAACTGCTTTTACTGCTACTGTTCTGACAAATAGAAAATTTACTTTCGTATACATATAACAAAAAAATGAAATATTTCTTACTGTACACAACACCCGAACTGGAAATATATAAAAAATGAAATAAATAAAAGAGGAAAGTAGAGACAGTACTACGGAAAACTTGAAGACAGAAAAAAGAAAAGTAGCTTTCGTGGGGATGGGATTGATGTTAAGGACAGAAACATATAAACAGACATACAGACACACACATACTCACACGGACAGTGACACACATACATACAGACAACACACACACACACACACACACACACACACACACACTCACACTCACACACGCACCAAAACAAACAAAAAAATAAACAAAGCAAACAGAAAAGAAGACATGTTGGTGCAGTATTCTAGTGGACATGATCTCTCCTTGGAAAATTATGTCATGACAGATATGTACAGTACAATAATACAACACATTACAAATATTCTGTTTCAGGCTCTTTCAACCTGTCATTTGTACAAGAAGCGCACACCTTGTGTTCCAATCTGCAAGAGTTGCGACAGATAGATCACTTCTGTCATCTGAGTACAACTAACCATGTGGCCAGCAGAGCTAGTTCCAGGCAGGTTAGACAGTTACTGTAACAATGAAAAAAGAAACACACACACACACACACACACACACACACACACACACACACACACACATACACACACACACACACTTATCACACGCACACAACCCCACACGCACACACCACACACACACACACACACACACACACACACACACACACACACACACACACACACACACACACACAGGAGTCTAGGCGTGGACAGTCAACAAGCAAAGCCAGAACAAGATTGAGGCAGCTGAGATGTGGTTTCTAAGAAGAATGTTGAGAGTTCCATGGATAGCAAAGAAAACAAACAAGACAGTCTTGATGGAGGCAGACACAAGTAGATCACTAATAAAGAAGATTAGGAAAAGACGGGCAACATTTATAGGCCATTTTATGAGGAAGGGGGATTTGGAGCACCTGGTCACAACGGGAAAGCTGGAGGGAAAGAGAGCACCAGGTAGACCCAGGGAGAAAATGCTAGACGGACTTGCAGAGTGGCTGAAGACGAGGAGGGTGGAGGAGATGCTTTGGGCAACAAGAGATAGAGACGGAAGTCCATGATCTCCAACGCCATGCGGCAAGGCACCTGATGATGATGATGAGTATGATTATGAGAATGGAGATGACAGTGATGATGCTGTGGACTTGACTATTGACAGCTGTGTATTCTATATTACTATTATTAGATACAGGTGGGGGGTTTGTTTGATAGGTTTGAATGGCAAAGTCGGAAAACAGTTTTCATGCTGTAATAGTTGTCATGATATGTATTCTGTAAAATGTTCCAATGCATTCAGACACAGCAGCTTTTTCTCTCTTTTTATCTCCCTATTTCTCTCTATCTCTCTCTTATTGGTGCCATATAGTCTTCTCCTTACTTTTGTGTGTGTGTGTGTTTTCTTTAACTGGGTATCCAGTGTTGGGTTTGTCAGTGGTCATATGTGACACAGCATGGGGGAAAACTTGGCTAAAGATACAGCCAGCCATTCAAAAGCTATGGCTAAAAATAACTGGATAGGGTGAAAATTGAATAAACTGAGATCTTTCCTTATTTCAAGTCTTAAACGTCTAACCTTCAGTTTTCCAAAATGTCATCATATCTTGTTACTGACAGCATACTATACAGCAATTTCTTGTTAAATTTTTTTTTCTTCAAAGTAAGTACACTAAGAAGGTTCAAACCCATTTGATAAGAAAATACTACTAATAAAATTTTTTTTTTTTAAATTTTTTTTATGATAAGTATAAACTTTACCTCAAAAATGAAAATGTCGCTCTTTAGCCTGTTTTTCCAATGCTGGTTTGTGAAAAAAGTAGAGTAAGTGCTCTGACCACCACTCTGTCCCATCATCCAAGATGTATTATAGTATTATGTAATAAGACATTCACATCACATGCTGTGTCACCTGCTATAACACATGTTGAAGAATGTCCCACAGTTGCATGGCTATTGAAGAGTAAGACTGTAAGGTGATAACATATGCTTTAAAATGTTTCAGTTAATAATGTCCCTAAGTTGCATGGTCATTCAAGAGTAAGGTGGTAACAGATGTGAAAAAATGTTTCTTTGAATAATTATTATGTCCTACAATGGCATGGTAATTGAAGAGTAAGATGATAACAAATCCACAGAGTGTTTTGTATCAACTCACTGTCACAAAAGAAATGGGGTGAAAGTGTCACCTTTGGGTGATCAGTAGGCTGATATATAACTGCAAAATAAAACCCATATGTTACTGTCTTTTGTGAAACATAGTGGAATAATTTCTTGCCAAACTTCCACTGGTTTTCGACTCAACAGTCATGACTGATTTTGAATATCTTATTCAAACTTTATAATCTCTCCCTTTACTCAGGGCAAGGCGATGGCCAACACATGTAGCCAGGTTTTTGCTGTGGATGACATCAACCAGCTGACAAGCCAGCTGAAACATTGTCACCATGCTGTTGTGTTTGGAGCGGTATTTGGAGTGCTGGGATTGCCTTTGGAGGTCACGCTCACTGCTTTCATGTCAGCTACAGTTCGCACCGCTGTGGCCAGTGCTGTGAGGCTGGATAAAGTGGGGCCTGTCGAGGTGTGTTGGGCGATATGTGTGTGATGTATTCGTTTTGTGTTCTGTGTATGTGTGTGTGTGTGCACATTTGTGTGTGAGAGAGAGAGAGAGTGTGTTTGTGTGTATGTGTTGTTAGTCTTCAATGTTTGTCTCTTTTCTTTTTCTTTTGTTCTCACATAATTATATAGAGACATGGACACATATATATATACATACTTGCATGCTCACATTCAGTGACTAATACAAAATATGTCACAGCAATGAGGCTGAATAACATGAGACCTATGAAGATTTGGGAGATGTGGGTGGGGGTGTTTGTTATCCTGTTTGTTTGCTTGCTTTGTTTGTTTTTTCATTTTTCTTGTGTGTTTGTTTATTTTTCCATCTTTCTTGTTCTAACACATTTCCGTCTTTCTTCCTCTAACACATGCTGTATCTCATATTATATGTATGCACTCATGTGTGCCAGTGCACATAAGTACACTTGCATGTGTACACATACATACATGCACTGGTTTGATGTTCACACACATACGCACACTGCCTCCCTTTCTTTACTTTTTTTCTTTCTTTTTTTTCTTTGCTGCCCCATTATCTGCATTCACCTGTTTCATTATCCCTATGCTGCTTATTTTGGCTGTCCATCATATCTCCCAACCTACCAAAACTCAGATCACCATAAGGGGAGGGCATAAAGGGTTACAGAATCTGGAACAATTTTTCACAATCCTTTGATGATGATTTCAGTTTCAGTTTCTCAGAATGATGTCTCCATGCTCAGAACAAATTCCATATGCATTGACACCACTGGTGCTATGTGATGGAAAAGACCCAAACTGATCCATTGATGATGAAAATAGGGATTGTATTGATGATGTGGCATTCCATTTTGGATTTAGACTGCATGACAGGACTGTACTCTAGGCTTAGTTTCATAAAATGTGTGGATGTCAACCAGGTCCGAGAAATACAGGTATCAGTGGTGTTGGTCAGGTGATTAATCTGAGTCTCACCTGTTGGTGTTACCAGGTTCAGTGTTGGCCACTGCACATTTTGACACCACCATCTCCCTCCAGGCCACTCTGTCTTGACTTTTGTGGACAATTTCTTGAATGTTTAGGCCACCCTCAGTGATGCATCTGATGAGACTTGACTATGTGTTCCCAGTCTGCCCAACAAGTCCACAGCTCACTCAGTTTCCGGTAGGAGCCATTTGGCACCAGAAACTTCCCAAATGATTATGTAAATCTGAAAATAATTTCAGACTATATAACATAGCAAAAAGGGTGTGTAAGAAGACCAGAATGTTTATCTCAAAATGTTACACAGATCCTACACTTGAATTTTGATACAAGTATACAGTTTAAACCATTGTTTTTTAACTTTTGATTTATATATCCATTTATTTTTTAATCTATATTTTGCAGGCGCAAAAGATTGTGGCAGAACTTCAGACACTCATTCCTGATATCATTTACAGGTAAACCCTTTTCTCAGTGTAATCTTTTTGAAAATCCATCCTTTGTCATTATACACAGGTAATTGTTTTCCTGATTATTATAACCTATAGGTGATTTTTTTTTCAGACATCATGTACAGGTGAATCCTTTCTGTAAAGTAGTCCTCTTTATAGTGATTTTTTTGGTGATATTTATCATATACAGGTAACTTTTAAATGTGATCAGGAAGTAAACTGTTTTCATAAACTTGTAAACATAATAGATCTATGTTCACGAAAAGGATGGATTCTCCAGTATAAATAAGTTTAATATTCTGTATTTTGATTTGTAAAAGCAGTTCTCTTTCATGCATTACTTTGACATGAAACATAATTGACATGTTTTTGTCAAGTGTCATGCATAACTTTGAAATGTTGTCATCTGTTCTTTTAACAGTATCTTGCATTGCCACTAACTTGGCTCGAATGGTCTTGCTGCAAATAACATTTATAGACAAGTTTAATATCATTAAAGATAGAGTCATTGCAGAAATGTGCTCTGTCCACATGTTCTTTTCGGGTGTTGAGTAATGCACACTTTTGAGTAATGCACACAATCAAACAATAACTGTGCTTTTGTTTGTTTGTTCATTTCTTTTTTACTTTTACTGAACATGGAAATGTGATACTCTGTTTTGGTACCTATGTCAGTAACAGAAAGCAAATGTATCATGTGATTGTGTGCACTGCTGTGGACACAGTTGCAAGGAGTCAAAATGGTTTCCACTATAGTGCACATCATGCACCATGTAGAGTTTGAAATGTCCGTCAGGGAAAGCACAAGTTTAGTCTCATCCATTTCATAACATTACATCAGCTAATGGCACCAGTAGTTGTAGTAGGGCTCCTTCGGTCATGGCTGACCATGGATAAAGTACATCCGACCTAATGTCTAGTTGGGCTGTCTGCTTGGTCCAAGCAGCGTCGCCTGTGACTGTAGAGACCAATGCGAGAGAGGCAGTCTCTGTCGCAGCAGTCGCATGTATATGCTGATACTGGTCTGTTGGCTGTCGTCCCTTTTCTGCGAGCTCGCTTTTCTGCTGCAGCAGCTGACAGTTTGTCCTCACCAATCCGCAGCTGTTTCTTGAGAGTGCTTTTCCAGCTGTTGCAGTCATCTGCGAGGTCCTCCCAGGACTCGGTGTTGATCTCATGTCATGTTTGCAAACGTCTTTGTATCTCAGCTGTGGGCGGCCAGTGTTTCTCTGACCTGTGGCAAGCTCACCATAAAGGATGTCTTTTGGGATGCGACCATCTTCCATGCAGCGAACGTGGCCCAGCCAGCGCAGCCAATGCTGTCTCAGCATGGTATACATGGTTGGGAGACCAGCGCGGGTCAGGACTTCGGTGTTGGTCACCTTGTCTTGCCAGGAAATGCCGAGTATGCGACGTAGGCTTCTCAGGTGGAAGGTGTTGAGCCTTTTCTCATGATGAGCATGTGTGGTCCACTCCTCGCTGCCATACAGCAAGGTGCTGAGGACATATAGCACCACCATGTAAATTTTATCTGTGTAAACACAATGACAAGTTCATGGACTGCATTAGAAACCAAAACTTTTTTTTTACGCGAACATTTTATCTTGTGAATATTGTTGGCTTATGCAGATCCAGCATGTGTATGGTTTGATATTTGTATTTCCGTAGGTTTGGTTTTAGCCGTTAGTAGAAGTTCATGTTTTTTGCATTATGTAGACACCTTGTGTTACTGACAAGTGAACCTCCTCCTCCTCTCTTTTTGTCTGTTTCCTCAGATGTAATCTTCCTCCTTCTCGTGTGTGTGTGTGTGTGTGTGTGCGTGCATGCGTGCGTGCGTGCGTGAATTACCTGTTTTACAATCTGGGTATCATATTGCCTGTTTCTCTCAAACAGAAATGTGGATGAAATGAATGTAGTTCAGTGTGAATCAGCAGGCAGTGACACATCTGCTGATTGTTCAAGGCAAAGACCAAGAAAGAAAACATCTACAGATCCCCTGTCAAGGAGCAAGAAAGCAACAGGTGAAGCCAGCAGAGCTTATGGAGAGAGACTTAAGCAAAATCCTCAACGGTTCAAGGCATTCAGAGATTATGAAAATGCTCGAATAAACAGCTACATAGCAAACATGTCAGGACAAAAAAAAGAAAAAAAGAAGGCATATCCCAGAAGACTCAGAACTGTATCTTTTTTCTTTTCTTGGTGTCATCGTGTGCACTTTTTGACAAAGATACTTGAGGTGGGTTGCCATTTCCTTCCTCAAGCACAGTGCACATACAGTTCAGGTATCCTGGCCATTGTTTCCTTGGAAATCTTCTGCCCACAACCGTGTAATAGAAGCCAATCATTGTGCAGTACTCTGCCTTCGCCTCTTGTTCATCCGTCCCCTGCTTCCAGGACTTCAGTGGTTGGAGTTATGGCGCCCCTGCTCGCCTGACAGTATTCATAGTAGCGTTGTGAGACCACTTTATAGGATTATAGGTACCACCTTATTCCACAGCCTCCCTTAGAATACTGACGCCGTTTGGTCCACGGCTGCTTATTGGATATTTGCAGATGGCCCCTGTACCTGGGGTCATTCCCCTATCCGCAACCTGGGGACGCATTGGGTCAGGGATGGTTGCCCCATGATTTACCCAAATGGGTCACATGACCTGGGAGCATCTAAGTAAGAATTTGATGGCATCCACTACTATAACCTAAATCATCTTAGTCAACCACATTTACAATGCAAATCTTTTCTGTGGAGCTGGTAAGAGGTGTTACTTTTCAGCATTTGTGTTATGTAATGGGATGTGTTCAACCATTGCAAAAAACTTGTTTTGATAGGTGTTCTTGTACTCTTAATTTTTGAACTGCATGTTATACAATTGTTTTCAGTATTGTGGAACTGCACATTATGTTTTTCTAACAGCTATACATTCAAGGTGCCAAGCAGTTTTTGAGAACTTGAGCTAGGCATGTATCCATGTATGTACATACATATCTCTGTGTGTGTGTGTTGACAGGAACAAGAACAGATCCACACAAGACGCCTGCCTGACATTCCCGGTGCTAGACATTATGCAGAACTGTCATGACAAACTGTTTTGCAAGCTTTTCTACTCCTGAGATTATTTTTATCATGACTTGTCAGATTCCTCAAAAGGCTGTAAGTGCGTGCACAAGATTCTGTACTGTTAACTGCATATCATTGATGTTGTGGTCTAGTGGTTAAAAACACCTGCCTAGGAGTAGGAAGCAAGAGTGCAAGTCTCCGCCACTTTGATCCCATCTGATGTCAGGATATTTTTTCTATTTTATTGTTATTATAAAGTGAGAGGGCTTGGGTTTGAGCTCACATAGGACAGGGATTTTTTTCCCCTAAACCGCTAGATCTTGAGTGTTGGTCTGGGTACTCTGTGAGAGAGAGAGAGAGAGAGAAGGGGGGATGACAATATGGGTCAAGGGTCACACATTTGACAGGCTGTATGTACCCTAGTTTTCTTTATTGTTGGTTTTTGTTTTTTTTGTTTTTGTTTTTTCCTTTCAGCTTTGTGTGTGTGTATGTATGTGTGTACACATGTGTGTTTGTGTGCATATGTGCATTGTTTTTGTGTTTTAAGTATTTGTATTCATTTATGTCATTTGGCTCTTCCTTTTCCTGTGGTTTCTCACACTGTTACTTATACTTATTTTCATTTCAGATTTTGTCAGCATCGTTCTTTTACTTGATTGAAATTTGATTGTGTTCTATTTCTGTTAAATGCAGTGAGCATACTTTTGACATTTAGACGTTTGTGCTATTTAAGTGAAATCATCACTATTACCAGTCCTTTGGGTGAAACAGTAAATCTAGATCTCATGTGCAGTATGCATTAATACTTGTAAAAGATCCCATGGCAGAAGGGAAGTTCCTGATCATGTTATGTAAAAAAAAAAAAAAGTCCAGTGTAAACGGTGAACACAAGCATATGCATACAGAAAAGTACACAAAAAAAAGAAAAGAGGGATGGGGAGGGGGTGGAGGAAGATCCAGGTATTCTCTGACAGAGTGCTACCTGCATTTTGTTTTGAAAAATTGAAAATTGGTTTTGACAGTAATGCAGTACAATACAGGAACTTAAATGGTGTTCTTTTTTTGTGTTTGCTACCTACATGTGTTCCATTTTTCCATTTGCTCTGTAGTGGTGTTCTTTTTCTCCATTTGCTCTCTAGTGGTTGTTTCATTTTCCACTTGCTTTCTAATGATATTCTTTTGTTTTTTTGTTTTGTTTGTTTTTGTTTACACTATTTCCTTCAATCTTTTATTGACACTGTTATCTCTGCCTGGTGGTCCATTCACCTTTTGTCTTTCCATCGCTCATCCCGAGGTGGTGGTATCGCCATCCTCTACAACGACTCACTCCATTCCCGCCTATCTTTCTCCCATCCTTCTTTCGAGCACGTTGAAGTATCCTTCCAATCCACCCCTCACCCCATCACCTTCTCCTGTGTCTATCGACCTCCACCTAGCTCTCCAACAAGCTCACCACATCCATGTTTCTCTCTGACTTAGATCAACTTCTTGATTACTACTGCCTCTTACCTGGAAATCTCATCATTCTAGGTGACATCAATGTCCACTACGACAACACTCACCGTTATGACAAAAGACATATCATCAACTCTCTGTCCAATCACAATATGACACAACATATTTCTGAACCAACCCATCAAAAAGGTCACATTCTTGACTGGATCATTTCTCGTGATCACCACAATTCAGCTACAGACAACTGCCTAGTTCTTTCTACCCGTCTAACTTCAGCCCTTCCATCTGACCACTCTGCAATTCTCTGTTCTCTTGACATTTCTCCTCCTTCCCGTACCACGCGCACAGTGACTTGACGCAATCTCAAATCTATTGACCTCTCCACATTTTCATCTGATGCCTCCCGCCTCCTTTCTGAAAAGTCACATAACCTTGCCGATGAATTCTATACTACTCTCCACCATCCTCTGGACACTCATGCTCCAGCCACAACCTGTCTTTACCTGACCGCCCCCCTACCCCCTGGCTCACTCATGAAATTGCCTGTGCAAAACGTGCCCACCGCAGAGCAGAGCGCCACTGGCGCAAATCCAAACTCACTGTACATAGGCAACTTTTCCAAGCCTCTAAAACAAAAGTATCCACCCTCGTATCTGCAAAAACAAGCTATTTCCAAACCAAAATCCTGAATGCCTCTTCTTCAAGAGAACTCTTTACAACCATGAATCATCTCCTTGGCACACGAAAAGATTTACCTCTCCCAACAAAACACACAAATGAAGAACTCCCATCTGTATTCTCCAAGTATTTCACCACCAAAATACAAACTCTTCGTGGACACCCTGTCAGCCATGCCCACCTGACCCATCCTTCTCTGGCACACCTCGTACTACTTTTACCCCAGTCTCACAAGAAGAAATTCTCAACACAATCAGATCCATGTCGTTCAAAACCTGCGAACTGGATCCTCTTCCAGGTTCTCTCTACTCTGACTGTCTCCCTACTCTCCTCCCATTCATCACTGACATCATCAACACTTCTCTTCAAACTGGAACTGTCCCAGATTCTTTCAAGTCTGCTATTGTTCACCCTCTCCTCAAGAAATACAATTTAGACCCAAATGAACTGAAAAATTACC
Source organism: Monoplex corrugatus (assembly GCA_030674185.1). NCBI lineage: Eukaryota > Metazoa > Mollusca > Gastropoda > Littorinimorpha > Ranellidae > Monoplex > Monoplex corrugatus. Next base: position 40,033,443 of record JAPXFY010000015.1, read on the forward strand.
GGCCTATCTCTAATCTCTCTTTCTTGTCAAAACTCATCGAAAAAATTGTCCTCAACCAGCTGAACTCTTACCTGTCTGCCAACAATCTCCTCAATCCTTTCCAGTCAGCCTACCGCCAGTGCCATAGCACTGAAACTGCCCTGCTACACATTCTCAACAATCTCCTCCTTGCAACCGATACTGGCAAAGTCTCTCTCCTCACACTCCTTGATCTGTCTGCAGCCTTCGATACCATTGACCATGGTATTCTCCTTTCTAGACTTCATCATACTTTTGGCATCTCTGACATTGCTCTCTCCTGGTTCACTTCATATCTATCAAACAGAAAACAAACTGTTCTCATTAATGGCACTTACTCTCAACCTGCATACCTGACCTGTGGTGTTCCACAAGGATCTGTCCTTGGCCCTGTTCTTTTCACTCTTTACACCTCCCCCCTGTCCACCATCATCAACTCCCACTCTATAAAACACCACTTCTATGCTGATGACACCCAACTTCTAGACAGTGACACACCAGACAATATACAGCGCCTCTTGACTCGCACCACTGAGTGTTACTCGGACATTAAGAACTGGATGACGTTCAACAAACTTCAGCTTAATGATGACAAGACAGAAGCTATCCTCATTGGCACCCGTCACAAACTTTCTCAGCTGCCTCCTCTTTCTCTCCCATTATGTAACACATCAGTCCCAATTTCTGATTCAGCTAAAAACCTTGGTGTCTGCATTGACTCTACCCTCTCCATGAACAACTTTGTTTCTCAAACTGCCAGATCTTGCTACTATCACCTCCATCGTATAAGCCTGATCAGGAAGTATCTCTCCTTGGAAACAACTGCAAAACTCTTCTCTCCTTCATAATGTCTCGCATTGACTATTGCAATTCACTCCTGTCTGGTCTTCCTGCCTCCACCATTCACATCCTGCAGCGCATTCAAAACAATGCTGCACGCCTTGTACTAAAAAAGAAAAAAAGCTGACCACATATCTCCTCTCCTGGCACAACTTCACTGGCTCCCAAAGCGCATACAGTACAAACTAGACACCATGTGCTACAAAAGCCTCAATAACGCAGCCCCCGATTACCTGTCAAGCCTACTTGAGATCTATGTTCCCTCACATACCCTCCGCTCTGCCTCCGATCCTCTGACTTTTCGCTTTCCACGCACTAAGCTCAATACCTATGGTCCACGAGCCTTCTCTGTTTCTGGTCCACTTTCCTGGAACAAACTTCCTCTCTCAGTCTGTCAGCAACTACTTTTGTCTCCTTCAAGTCCGCTCTCAAAACTCACCTTTTCTCCTCTGCATAAAATCCTGACCTCACTCAATCCCCTCTGCAGCCTGTCTCCACTCGGAGGGGAATCACATTGTAATATATAATTGTATATAATATGCTCTCTATAATTTTCCATTGCTTTTATTCTTTCTCCCCATTTATAGCCGTGTGCATGTGCGTGTGTGTGTTTTTGTGTGTGTGTGTGTGCGTGCGTGCGTGCATGTGTGTGCGTGCGTGTGTGTCTGTTTTAGCGCTTAGATTTGATTTTATCAAGATTTTGCGCTATATAAAATATTGTATATTATTATTATTATATTATTATTATTATTATTATGGTCCGCAGGATCAATCAGTTGGTGTGTACTCAGTGCCTTTAAGTATGCATTAATTAGTGTCCCATTTTTTCAAGGGTGGTTAATGTTTTTTTATTTATTGTTGATGTTCTTTTATATGGTATGTGTACATAAGCAGTGATTGATTTTTATTTTATTACTCTTGTGTCTTTAAAGGTACTGGTAAGACTGATTTGTGTGTTAATTTTTCAAGATGGGTAGATATTATCCATGTTTACAAGAGATCAGATTCCCAGGGTTTATGTGCAGGCTTTATGTGCACTTTTTGAAAAATCATTTATCTATTGATTATTGATTTAAGTTATGTGTGTGTGTGCATGATAATTTGTGTGTGCGTGTGTGCGTGTGCATGCATGGGCAGCAACTCCTATGTGCACTCTCAACATATGAATGGGTGTTTATGCTTGCAGTTGTTTTTAATGCCTTATGGCAGTCATGCTCCATTTTCAGGGGTGTACTTGCTGTGTTTTTTGTTTCTTTAAGCCACTGAAACATGGCTTGCATAGTATTTACCATGTGTATTTGACATTCTGCATACATATATATAGACCTGGAGATAGTTAAAATCTGCATTATTTGTCCCCTTGGTAAAATCTGCATCATTTGTCCCCTTGGTAAAATCTGCATCATTTGTCTCCTTGGCCAGTTTACCAAACAGGTTCAACCCAGACCTGCCAAACGGAAGACCCTTTATTCAGGCACGTTCAGCCCAGACCTTCTAATTGGAAGACTCTTTACCTAGACAGCAACGGGATTTCCCGATCATGTCTCAACAACGCTTGTCTACGAGCGTTGGAGAAATCCGACTTGACTTTTGAAAATTCGCAGGGCTTTCAATATTTCCGTTAACCGAAACTCATAGCCAGAAATAGATTCTTTGGTCATTCTTAGCCTCGTTTCAGGCCATGAGGTCACAGTACTACGCAGTCTGTGTGTGGACAGTGCAAATTCACGACCCACTATCTCTGCAGTGAAGCAGACGATGGAAAAGCAAATGGCTGAACAGTACTCAATAACTCAGCCCTGTTCAACATGATCTCTTCCTTCAGTGCATGTGGAGTGTGTGCACGTTGGATTTTATGAAATTTTGTTCAAAATATGACTGTAGGAACTGATGTATTGACCTGACTGTATTTTGTAAGACATTTTTCAGCTGAAAATTTTACTTTTAGCATTACTCAGCAACCATGAGAGTTAGACAGTTGAAATTTCAGCATTTTGTACACCAATCTTTTAATATGTGACCTGCCAAATTTCAAAACTCTGTTTTCATTTGTTTGTATGAGATTATTTTTTTCTCATGACCTATACAAATGGTGCGTAACAGGAATACTCATTATCCAAGTGCGTTTAACCCAGACATTCCAGTAGTAAGACTAGTGTCCTAAGCTTTAAGCATTTGCCACATTTCTTTTGGACCTCCATATGGCATTTGTGGTGTTAGGATTATAATACAGGTATCGTCTGTGCACTGTGATGCTGTCTTGAGCTATGTAAAACCAGGTCAATAACATGATAAGAGTAATATGTGACCCACATTTCAAAGACAGACTCCGTGATTCTTGTGTGTTTCATGTGTGCATGATACAGACGGAAACATTTACTCAAGTATTCTAGCCTTTATTAGCGGTCCTGGATGTTGTCCGAGAATTTATTCAGAATATTTTTGACTCTTTTGCTGCCAAATTTCTGACTAAAAAATACACCTCAGAGCCAAGTATATTTTTGAGTCAATGCATGGTTGAGCAAGTCATTCAGTCGGTATCAGAAAAATACAGTAGGGTATACCACCCAAAACACAGTCGAGGGTCAGAGATTGCGTGTCAAAAGTCACACACGATAGTTGGCTGTTAGAGCAAACCTTGTTACTGTGTGAAAAACTGTCTTTTTAACGAGAACTCACAATGTCAACTAAAATTGCCTGTGGCAGTGTGGTGACTGAAGTCAGCTATGGCAGCAAACCGAGTTAATACGGTGTAACTAGCTGTTTGTGATATTTTTTTGTTGTTGTATCCAGAGTATTTGATTTCCATGTAAACATGTAAATAAATCAAACGCAAAAAACAGAATGTGTGTCATTTTTCAAATGAATTTATTTTTAAATAACACATAATAACATAGCAACGGTTGAACGCTAACACAACTGTACTACAGATGTACGATATCTACCATGGCTACACACACATCAAACAGTCATTCAATAAATCTGAAAGCTGCGACTACAAAACACCCACAAAGAAAACTGGGGAATAACGTCTGTTGGATAAATAAAAAATACACAAAAAAAACACTCTGTTTCCGTCTCTTTTCCTGGCTGCAACAGATGGGATTTATTCCGGGTCTTTAAAGATATCTTTGCTCTTACAGTCAGCAGAAAAGAAAAATAGTATGAAAGCTCACAAAACAATCCTCGCTGTTTGACAAGACATCCCAGTCCCTTTAAATATTTCTTCTTCCCATTCTGTCTAGGGTATTTCTAAGTTAAACTTTTTATGAAGCTGGGGGTGGTCCATTAACCCTATGACTCCCACGCCCTGTCCGCCAGCATCCAGCGTTGTCAACCATGCTAGCAAAGCAAAATGTAACCATCTGACAGTAAGGGAGTCAAAAGGTTGTTTTTGCAGTTGGTGGACAGGGTGAGTGAGTCAAAGGGTTAACAAACAGCAAGGGGACAAAAATAAAAAAGATTTGCCTAGTATGGCCAACTTTCTGGGATAGCTGGGTATAAGAACAAATACCATAAAATGGGTATAGTTTTAAGATGCACCAGTATGCAAGAACCAAGTTATGCCTGAATGCACAATTTACATTTTACTCCTCAACCTTTCATACCCATTGAGTATGTGACTATGGTTTGTCCTTTTTTTTTAAAATGTTTCTTTTCCTCTCTTTTTCTTTTACAATGGTTTGCCCTTGACAAATGAGCAAAAGCCTGAAAATAAACTATTTTTCTGTTCAAGATATGCATTTATAGATTAGGGCTTTTCCCCATGACTTCAACCTTAAAATCATGGAATATCAATGCAAGAATAGCAAGAGCCCAAATTCTTGACTTCCTGTCAAGCAATAAATAATATTCTTGCACTTACATGAAAAAAACTTCTTTCTTCAATCTTTTTCTACAAAGTAAACATTACTACAAGCAATAAAAGTCAGCCTAAAATACTGCTATTGCTGCTGCTGCTGCCGCTGCTAAGACCCGATCTCAAATCCGTCAGGTGGTGTTGCAGAGGGAAAAGGGTATGCAACGGACGGGATGCTGGGAAAAAGACCCTCTGAGACTGAAACTGACACTGAAATAAGGGTACCTGAGTATTATAATGAGGTTCAAAGTAAACGGTCAAGGGTCAGCTCATATCCTGACATCCCAACCAGGAGAAGATGGGGGTAGGGGTGTTGGTATAGTAACATGTACACAGTTCATGACATCCCCACGTTCACTTTCGTGAACATACTGTTCAAGACACGATGCAAGACCAGAGACATGAAGAGAGAGGTAGGTAATTTGCTCTGTGGCACACTCTTTATCTTGCTGTGGCTGCCTGATGCAAATGGTGCTGCTGAGGCTCAGGATCGCACCAACCACAACTCCGAGATGTACTGCACATTTCCAGACAGACTACATTGATCTGGCGAGATCATTACTGTCAGTGAAACTGCACAGTTGCTTGTCTCTCTGTTCATGTTGCTGGCAAAATTGATGTAATATCAAGCTCACTTTGTGAACATAGTATCTCAAAAAAACAAAACACATCAAGTTCACTTTGAGAACATTCCATTCATGAACAATAATGAGACACGTAAGCTCACTTTGAGAAGACACCGTTCAAGAATGACAATAAAATACATAAGCTCACTTTGAAAACATACCATTCAAGTACTTAAAAAAAATACTTAAAAAAACAACAACTTCACTTTAGGAACATACTGTTCAAGAGAAAATGAAACACAACAACATAAAGAACCTGGCACAGAAAGAAAACAAGAACAATGCTTTCATCATACAACAACACAAGATACTGACATTTAAGCATTTTACATTTGCAGACAGAAAGAGACAGACAGAAAAGGCAATATTTCCAACAAGAGCGAAAGAGAAAAAGACAGCACAACATAACATTAACAATATTTAATAGGCAACACAGAATATTTACGTGCAACACACGATAAATGAATCACACAAGTCTGAGTACACAACGCTAGCTTATCCTGTTTCCTGAGGTTTCCGTTCACAATGATACTGATACACACACACACACACACACACCGCACAGTCTTGCTGTGTTCTTTATGAAAGCCTCCTCCTGCAAACACTCCAAAATTTGAGTAGAGCTTTTTTGTAGGAGACACTGCAAGACTGTTGAAGGCCACAAGTAAGACACCACAAATATTTTCATTAGACCACAAAATTTCACACCTGAAGTTTGTCACAATGTTTAGTACCTGGATTTCATTGTAGTGAATGATAATGATAATGTCTGATGGTGATACACGTTTGATTACAGACCTTACCCACCCCCCACCCCCAAGTTCAATACACAAATCTTCATCTAAATACATTCAGATTAATGGAGCTGACATCATTTAAATATGTTCAAATTAATGGAGCTGACAACTTACGGCAGAAGTGATACAAGGATCACATCACAAATATTCCTGACATGCTTTTCCCTTTTTGCTCATCTTAGCTCAGACTGAGATAAAAAAAAAAAAAAGTTTCAGTATGTAAATTTACCACTGTGTGCCATATACAACAGTATCCATGTATTTATGTTTTTCACTTTGTGTTTCATACTTACTTTCTCCCATACATACTGCCAGTGCCTACAACAATTCCAAATCATTCTACAACCCACATGTCAGACTTATGAGACAATCTGCCAAAACATCACAAACCCCAATACAAGTATGCTAGCTCAAGAATGTACGCAACCAGTTCTGGTGCTGACACAAAACATGACAAAGGCTAAAATAAATACTTTAACACACCACAGAAAACGGCACTAATTTTCTGCACAGACAGACAGAAAAAACAAAAGTTCTGTGTGTGTGTGTGTGTGTTGGAGTGTGTGTTGGTGTGTGTGTGTGTGTGTGTGTGTGTGTGTGTGTGTGTGTGTGTGTGTGTGTGTGTGTGTGTTTGTATGTGTGTTTTACACAGAGAGAGAGGAGCAATTAAAACATTTTCCATGAGTGACTATGAAAAACACCATCACATCCATCAACACGACACTGAGCCCATCACATCAATAATTATGGATACAGTACAGATGTACAGTCATTTAAATAATGATCTAGACTAATGCTGCTTTAAATGACAAGAGGATCATTGAGGTGGGGGGTGGATGTAGGGTACTGTGAGACAAAGAAAAAAACTTGCACAATATAAAATCTCTATGTACATGTTTCTACAGAGTACTGTACATAAGAGAAAGAAAACAAGAAAGCATAGAAGAGGGAGGGGTTAGGAGAGGGATAAATGTGGAGCTGGAGCTTCGCAACATTGTTGAGAAGGAAAGGAATTTTTTTTCACAATATAATACAAATTGGTGTCTCGAACATACAATTTGCTTAAAACAAAAACTTGTACAAACGCACACATGTGTGAAGAATTAGCTCTTTCACATTCTCCATTGCTATTTCATATTGTGTACAGTATGCATACACATACATATGTGTGATATTCATTTATTGTGTGTGTGAAGAGAAAGAGTGGAAGAAAGACTAGTTGTGTGTACGCCCGAGTCTAAAAACTTTTCGTATTTTTGTATATTCATAATCATATTTTCTTTATTTGTCATAGTGGATTTGTCCATGAAACTCAGGCTGCTCTTCCCTTTCAGCAATGCAGCACTGCCCAATTATTAGTTGTTTTTGTTGTTGTTGTTGTTGTTTTTGTTTTTTTAATCAAACCTTCAAAAAGGCAGAAGGCTAATTAGCCTTCAAGGGAGCACCCTGGAAATCAGCATATCTCCAATGTTTTATACCAGGGCAGCCGAGCAAATGCCCTGCTCTTTTTGATTTTTTTACTTCTTTTTCTTCCCCTTCCAAGGGACTAGATGTTCAATTCGATTCTCCAGTCAAACTGAGGGAAAAAGTGGAGGTCTCAACAGCGGATGAACCTGGAACCTCAAGTTTAGTTACTGACAGGCGAACATCTGAACCATTCTGCCACTCTTCTCCAATAATGTGAGTCATAATTATAAAAAAAATAATGAAATATAAAAAAAAAAAAAAAAGAAAAACAACAACAAACCTAATACAGAGAGAAAGAGAAAAAAAATGTCAGCAAAACAAAGAAAAATTCTGGATGACATCACGCACTCATCTGCACGGTTAAAATGTTGTACTGTAAGATTTTTTGTATTGATGTATTATAATAATTTTTCTTAACCATGTAAGTTGTGTATGGGTCTTTCTGTAGTATATGACATAATTTTCTCTGAAGGTGTGTGTGTGTGTGTGTGTGTGTGGTGTGTGTGTGTGTGTGTGTGTGTGCGTGCGTGCGTGCGTGCGTGCGTACGTGCGTGTGTGTGTGTGTGTGAAGAGAGAGAAAGATCTGTGCATTAGGAAACAAAAGGTTCTGCATAATTATGCTGATGAGAACTACAAGCACCAGATCAAACATTGCATGTGAGCGAGTGAGGCAGACAGAGAGAGGCAGGACAGACGGACACATGTGTTGGTATGTGTGCACGATGCTCAGATAACAGACAATTTGGAGTTTCTTCCAAAGGGATTCGCTGCACCTAGACAATTCCATAAGCATTCCACTTGCATACATCTGCCAGCAAATTATCTGGCAGACTCCCTGAGGTCTTCAAGTGGGGGGAAAAGGATGGAGGGAAGGGACTTCCAAAATGCTAAGGCAACACCACCAGAATGATTCTTACAGATGAATAAGATGGGCTATGAAAAGGCCAGTTTTTGATACTGTGAGCTGAGACTGAACTTGACATATCCACACTCGAGTCCACAGGTCTATCAAAAGAACCAAGCAGCCCACGAAAAGTATGAGACAAAGAATGAGCAAGTTAACCCTTCGACTCCCACACCCTATCCAATAACTACAAAAACTTAATCCTTTGATTCCCTCACCCTGGTGGATAGGGTGTAGGAATCAAAGGGTTAAGTCTTTGCTTTGCTAGCATGGTTGGCAATGCAGGATGCTGGTGAACAGGGTGCAGGAGTCAAAGGGTTAAATATAGTTAAATATACTGAAAAAAATAAAGGCAAAAAAGATTGCATGCGTGCGTGCATCTGTGTGTGTGTTTGCATGTATACACTTAGGCATGTGGGGGTAGGAAAGAGAGGGAAGGGGTAAGTTAGGGCAATACCCATACTGAAATTTTAAGAATGCAACAAACCAAATAACTACTGCTGCCAAAAGACAAGGTTATCACAAACCTTTAAATCAAAAACTGGATACGTCACACAAAATGAGTTAAAACATCACAACACTACACACTCACAAAACGAAAGAAAACAAACGGGACCAACAAAAAACCCTCCATACCAAGCAGCTCAGTGGTGTTTTCCCTACAAGAAATGCAGAATTTTCTCAAGAAACTGTGCTCACTAGTGCACAAAACTGCTTGTTTTCTATACAACATGTACTGTCCCTCACTTTTTGCATACAATATGCAGTTCCCCATTACAACATTTGTTTGTTTTTCAGTGCAATGTACTCTCCTTCAATTTATGCACAAAATATACAGTGTTCAATTCCACACTGCCCTCTTGCAAATTAAATTATGCAACTTTCTGGTTAATAAAACTTGCTTTTGACTTGCCTCAATCTATGCACAAAACATTCATTTTTTTTATTACAACATATGTCTTCCATTGCACAATGTCTCTCAGGAAATGCACAAAACTTGCATCTCTCCATTTAATAAAATCTGATTTTCATTCAATACCCTTCCACCACCATCTCTGCACAAAACATGAATGGTGAACCTCTCTAATTTACAAAAACACATGATTCTCAATATATGCATAAAAGCTGCCAATTTCTTTCCTTTTTTATGATTTGCTGACCATATTTTTATGCATAAGTCATGCAGTTTTCCATGAAATAGATTCTCTTGCTTTATGCGTAAAACATCTTTTTTTATTTGCACATTTCATGCATAAAACATGTAAGTTTTCTTAAATAATGCAAATGGTCTCTTGCTTGCTGCTTTAAACTGAGCTTTCCCAGATGCACTTTCTTACACAATACATCCAACCTTTCCATTGTGCAGTCTTCCACTGTATGCATAAAACCAACAACTTCCTACAATATGAAGTCATCTGATTCAATCATACATCAAAATTCAACTTTACCAAGTATAATAATGCCACTTCAGTAATACAACAACTACATATGACAATCCCATCTTACAGACCATAGTAAATACCATTTACATATCTTATACGGTAAGAAAAACAGAAAACATGATGTGAAAAAATCTCCACAAACACGAGGTCTCATCCTGAGACAAAAATATCATTTATTTATACATTATTTATCATAATCATATGGCTTGTAGACATGGAAATCCATACATACACCCCTGCAGGAAGAAATGGAGAGAAAAAAAATTGGTTGAAGCAAGACAAATCACAAAATGTACCTCAACACAGCTGTACACTTACAAGATAGCACATTCGTAAAATTCTATTTTTCTTTTTTCAAAATTCATCTACCAAAAGAGCACCTAGAACTCACAAAATCTACCTAGAGCGCTTTGATGTATTCTCTTTATGCTTACAATACAGGATAATGAATATGTAAATATATATATAAATAGGTACATGTATAGATATATATGTAATTCAAAAGTAGCATTCTGTTAGAGTACTTAGAATATTGCCACAGCTACCCGTTTTTTCTCATTCTGATTAAGGAGGAAAAAAACAACACAAAAACAAAAACAAAAAAACAAAAAAAACAAAAAATAAGCCATGTGCTTTGTAATTAAAGTGTAGTTCAATCACAATTTGAACAGAATTTCACAAAGGGTAACAAGAGAAAGAAAGGACAACACTAACAACAAGAGGCAAATATACACACAAGGTTTATCTCTTCATGAGACAAATACACACAAAAGTTCCATCTATTCATAATACAGGTGACAACAAACTGCATAAATGATCAAAATGACAAGAGCAGCCTTCTAATGATAGCTTGCCAGAGTGTGATGCTGTCTTGTCGTAATGCCCAATGAATGATGAAGGTAATAAAGAAGTAGCAGAATTTTTCTGGGAAAAGTTACAGCCAACTTGGTAAAAGAGCAACCATCCCCAACTCGGCAGGTCACAGGTAACAGATGGCCTTCAGATACGGAGAGCTTAATGTGAAATTGCCAGGCCAGATTGGATGAATCGGCAGTCCTGGACCAACAGGCAATGGTTTCTACCAGGACATGGTGAGGTGGCACCTGTCCTATGATAAGGACCACCTAAAATCCCCAGTCCCCTGTGCTCTCAGGGTAGGTCTTTTGGCCAAAAAGCAAATCTAGACAGGTGAAGTCATAGGTACCAGGCCTGCAGGTTCCTTCTAACAAAGCAACATACCAAAGCAATAAAATGGTCATATATTTCTGATGAGAATGCTGTCCACCCACTGAGGTCCCTTCAAGATGGAGAAGCACCAGGTCCTGCATCTCAACTGGATCAAGTGGAGTGACAGAAGACTCCTCTGATCACCAAGCTCCAATGGCAACCATCAACAACAGCCACATTCACTTTCAATTTTGGTCCCAACCACTTAGACATTGAAAAAAAGAGGAACCAAAATTCTTTTCTTTCATTCTTGTTACCTAGAACAGTCTGTATTTCTAAGAGCTGCAGACCTTGAAAATATATAGCGCTGCATAAGCCCATGGCATATACCATGATTATTTTGAATTCTTTTCCCTCACATGGCGTTTGCAGCATTAAAGCATGGAAATATTCTGGGCACAGACATATCATCTTGAGAAAGGTGTAACTGTAGAGTTGTGAGCAGTGACATACAGAACCTATGCCCAATACCCCCACACAAATGCGTATGTTCTTGGTACCCAAAAAGTATTATGAGCAGGAGGACAGACTTGTATACATACAGCCTGTCCACATGTTTTTTTCCAACACAATTCCTTCTCTTCACTTTTCACACATATGGATCAATACTGAGACAAGACAGAAAATAAATAGTTAAAATTATATGGAAATAACTGGTAAAATCACACTAACATCGCTTTATATTCAAGAATTAAGACAATGCAGAGGAGAAAAGGTGGTGTGGGAGTTGGGGGTAATGCTTTCAGTGAAAGCTTCACAGCGTTTACCCTTAACTCCTATTTCATTCTCCTCTCTCGTCCCTTCCCACCCCCCACCCCCACACAAATTAAAAACCCCAAATCAAACATCCATAAACCCATTACCGAAAGCCAAAACCCACATCTGTATATTCATCAAATAAAAATTTCAATTACAAAAAATAATAAACTAACCACACACAAGTCCTCTTGTACAATCACTGATTTCTAGAACAGAAAATGTGTCTCAATCTCACAGTGGCACTCTGAATATTCTTGCTTAATTTCATTCTTCCTGGCTATGAAATCTGCTCATCTGGCAGAATAGCTAAGTGGTCAGGACACAGGACTTCCAACATGATGGTGTGAGTGCAATCTTGCACAGGCTATAACTTATGGGTAAAGGATGGAGGTTGTCTCAATCTCAAGGGTCACCTAATGTAAAGATCATGTAAACCATGTCAGTTTGGTGGCTTGTGGATGCATGAAAATACCCAGCAAATACACCCTCCATGGACAGAATATGCAGACTGTGCAGCGATAAAGCCTGCACAAAGTGGGCCAAGCAATGAGAAATGACTTTAACTGTGCATGAGTAGATTTTTCAACCTAGTGGTCACTGCATGTTGGCATTCTGCATACCCATCATGTGCCAAGTAACAGCCATGACATGTTTAAGATAGAGACATTAGCAGCTGACCAAAAAAAAAACAAAAAAAACCTTACTCCCCATCCCCACCCCACACACACAGAGAATTAATCCAACTTGCAAACAAAAACAAACAAAACAATAAATCATTCGAAACCAAAAAAAAAAAAAAATTCTGTTAACAAAAACAACTATCGTTTATGACGTCAGCTGACAAAAACAAAAACAAAACAAAAAACAACTACCTGACAAATGACACAATTTTTTTTTTCTAACATTGGTCAACATTTTTTCTGTCATTGGTCGACACAAACAAAATTTTCCACTCTTATTACACCAACACATATGTAAACATACAATGGCAAGTCAAAGCAACCATATCAAATGCTTGTGGGAATCCTGAAAGAAAGAAAAAACTCTACAAAGAAAAAGTTTTTTTTCAATCAAACAATACACAGTTTACAAATGGCACAGTTTACGATATAGATTCATAATGCAGTTTATAAGATAACAAGGCATGGGCTGGACATTCCTGCTTTCAGCATGTAATTTGTACAGACATGATAAACACATAACAAATTCCTGACACGGGCATTTCAAAACAATAGCCAAACCGTTCTAACATTTTCCCTTTTCATATAAACATCATCACAGAAATCCCAATTTCTTTTTGTAACTTTTCAAGGTGACTGTGACCTTGAAGAAGCTTTATAAAGAATAAAAACTTGACAGGCATTGAGGACAGACAGTTTCCTCAAAAGGTGCTGATTTTATGCATATGACCTTAACCTTGGCACTTTACCTTCCAACACATTTTTATCACAAACAATCAGACACCTCTCTCCAGGAGATTGTTTCAAAAGCGGTGAGATGTTTGTCTGTCTGTCTGTTGAAAAAGACAAAGAAAAAGAAAGACACAAACAAAATAAATTTGAACAGTAAACATTTTCTACATTGCTGCATCTTTTTTGCCAGTTCCAATAACTAATGACTTTATTTCAAATCCATGTTTGATTATTGCATTATGTATAACATTCTATCATAATGATTCAATTCATACTGCCTAAATGGTCAATGTATACGTGGGTTGCTTGATGTAAACACATTTATTCATGCATAGCATGATCATATAACAATATGAAGTAAGAGCATCAAGAAGTTTAACCCTTTCACTACCTTTAGCAACAACCACTGACCAACAGGGTTAATATCTGAGGGCAACTCATGTCCACACACTGCCAGATGGCTATGGGTTGAAGATGTGATTCCAAAGTTATAACAGTTTAATTTTAGGAGTTTGTTCAAGAGGGATTCTCCATACTCAGACAATTCTATATGCGTCTCCACCAAAATCTGTCCTCAATTATCTGGAAACTCCTTGACCCAGTGTAAAACCCTTTGTGCTGACAGGGTCTTCAAATGGGGATAGGGACAGGACATATGAAACGCTGACACCACATGAATGACTGAGACATTAAAATGGGCTCTTAACTGGCCAAATTCTATGATGTGGAATGGGGCTGAACTGATATTTTTCAGTGTAGCTACTCTGAGGCCATCCCGAGCTCTGCTTGCATAAGCAGCATGTAGCTGCAACTAGCTGTCTGAGCCAGAGCATGGTGGTGCAGTCTAGCTAAAACAGCAGTGTTGAAAAGGTTAAGGCTTGCAGCATGCTCTTATCGATTTCATATCAGAGATCAATCAACAATGTCTGCTGACGTTACTTCTAGTAAAACTGAATTTAACTCTATCCTCTATATTGTATACTGGAGATCTGTAAGTTTGCTATGTTACTACAAGCAAAACAAAATTTTACCCTTTCCCTGTTTTTTTGCATTTGATGATGATCAGATGATTTCATAAAATCATGGCGTTCATAGCAACCTCAGGTAAGAAGAGATCAGTGCGCAAATCAATGTGAGTTATAAACCACAGACTGTCCCTGAATATTTGAAAGAAAAATGGACAGCTAGGGAGATACATGCAATTTACAGTAATAATGGAAGTTTCCCTTGTATTCATTTGATTTGGAAGGTTGAAGTGTAGGCATTGTGAAAACATTAAATGTTAAGGACTCTAAGTGGGAACAGCTAATAAACCAGAAAGCATTAGTACTCATGAGTTACGTATCTATATAAAACCTCTATGGAAATTTCATTATTTTTACTGATGTAACCTATTAACCACAAAGTTATCTAAAAAGCAATTCCCCACAACATCTTTAAGGAAGTTAGGCAATAATGAGATCTTCAGATCATAACATCTAATCTACCTTGGTCATCTATAATTACTGTTTGTGACTGCCATGTCTAAGTTTCACAAAACATTCTAAAATGATAGTCAACAACAGATGGCCTCTTTTTACCATGATTCGTGTTTTTGAAGGCTTGTTTAACCCTGCATTCACAGTGAGAGGAAAATGATGAACATTTAGAGCCACTAGATTTCATGATTGAAGCCAGTGGGAGTGCATGTTCCATCAGCATCACACACTCACAGCATTTTATCGTCTAGGAAGCTCCCAAAACTTGGAATGGAACCCCCAAAATGGTCCAATAAAATGATTATATTATTTTAGAATACTGGCACCACTTTGATTCACAAAGAAAGGAGGGGAGAACACTAAATAAAACCACATGTGATGATATTTGACCAACCACATTTAATTCTATCAGCAACCAACTACTTCAACCAAACCATACACACCCCATGACCTACCAAAATCAAAGGCTTTTCTCAACATGAGTTTGGATGAAATATTACAAGCAGAAAATTATGACAATAAAGATAGAAGACAGTGTGATGTTGAAATAAATAATCATCTTGTAAAAGAAAAAAATTATGAATGTGAGCATGAGATTCATGCTGCGCTTACTGCATAGCACACAAATGGCTGTCACTGGGGCAGCTTGCAAACATGACTGATTTTTCTTCAACAGCTGATGGGATCTGCACACAATGCTAACACAACTAGGCCTACAGTCCCAAATCATTTCATTCTGTTTCTGTCAAATTATCTGTTCAAACTACCACATCACAGGACTGTAACGAAAGACTGTCAAGACAGAAAGCAAGACATCAAAGACATGGGTTGTTCTCAGAAACATGTGTAAGGTGTATATGGGTCACTCTTACTAAAAACTGAAAAATCTGTTTGGAATTGGCAGATAACTTTATTTAAACTATGTGATTTCTGAGTGTTGCTTATATTGACCTAACAGAGTTTTACAAAGTGTGCTGTTAGTAAGTTGTGTTTGGATACATGATCACCATTTTTCATTAAAAAAACAACTAATTTTCAACATGGCAGATTTGTGACGTCAGTAGCTGCTGCACAGATCAAATGCTCAGATTGCATAAAATATATAGCATGAGAATTTCTATTACATATCATCAACATCAATTGTTTGATTACATCTTGCTTAATATAAAAATTACTGTAAACTTATTTATAAGCAAAGAAGAGTCAATTAATAGTAGACTTATTATGATAATCATTGTTAAAAGAAACGTTAGACGGGAATATAGGTGGGTTGGCATAACTACAGCCAACAGCGATTATCACCTGCTACTGTACGGTACTTCTTCATTTTGCTATTTGTACTGTGTGATGAAAATAAATATTCAATGTTGGTATCTACGCCTGAAGCATGATCACATTTCAACCACTGATATGTTGATCATGACAAAGGAAGCCATGGAAAAAATTAAAATAATTATGTTTGTCTGAAAAAAAGAAAGAAAATATTCATAACAAAGCAATAAGGTTGCTGAGATTATTTTATATCTTACAGTTTATTTTCACAGTAAAAAGGCTCATGAATTTACAGCTGACTGAAACCAACACATGACAGGTTATTTCTCACACTGATAAATTCCATTTTTGTCGTCAAGTCCAATGTAAAGCTGTTCGAGCTCTGTTTGGACCCATTAATAGCAGTAGTAAAGCTCATAAGAGTTTTACACAATTCCCCTTGCCTGAGTACTGACTTTTTATGACAGCAAGCACTTCCACAAGGCTGGAATACTATAACATAACAGTGAAGATGATACTACACTATAACTTACACTTTTTTTACAGTATAAGTTGAAGGAAAAGGCAAATTTATCCACATAAACTTTTCACCCAGCTGACAATTGGGTATGCAGTAGAATAAGCCCATATACACTGAAAATTACATTTTGGTACATCATAAGGAAACTGTTTGCGGGCCAATTTCTGTTATCAAAGAAAGTTGGAAACAGAAATCCACAGAAAATCAACAAAATTAACTTATTCTATTTTCTTTCCACACAGACAATTTTTCTAACATGCTTGCTATAGGAAAGAACAAAAAGTATTCATGTTTTGTTGTTTTAGTTTCCATGTCACAACCGTAACACTTTGTAACCTTCTCTATTAAATTATCCATCACAAGAAAACAAACTAGAAAAATATGTTTTTTTCTGTCTTGAGTAGTACAATGGGTTGGCCTTTACATATGAGAAACTATCAATTGTCATGTTTACTTTGGGGGCTCCCAAGACACAGAAACAGCACATGTCAGTATACTACTTGTATATCATCACTAAGTCAGTTGACAATGACAGCAAACAGATAACAGAAACACTGCGCACATGTCCTGTTGGTCAACTACTGATGGCTCAAACATTTGCAGCCAGCACAAAAATACCTCTATGACTGGCACAACCAAAACACAGCCAAACTATTGTAGTGTAGTATCGCTTATCCAATCACTGGCACAACCAAAACATGGCCAACCAAAACATGGCCAAACTATTGTAGTGTAGTATTGTTTATCCAATCATTTTGTAGAACTTTGTTTTACATGTGGTGACAGTTGTGACCATGACACTTGCTAAGTTGCTACCATTTGACACTATCACAGTTTGGCACATGCCTCACACTTAGAGATACAGTGGATACTTATGTGTCTGTAACGCTAGTAATCAGAACAACAGATACAGAAGAGCTTCTGGAACTGTTACAAATTTGGTTTTAGGTGCCAGCGTGACAACTGACAACAAACAATACAATTATGTGACAATAGTGCAACACCCCGAGTGACCTGTACTATCAGGCAGCAGGGGGATCATGACTGGATGTCCCAGCTTTCATCCTGTGTTAAATAAACAAATGTGACAAAAATTTGTGTTTTTATTTTGTTATCTGATTGTGAAAAGAAAATGTTACATACTTGGTGACAATGACAGGACCTTTCACTCTTTTGACTGACTGACTGAGGTCTAGATTACAGCACACACTCGTGTTAACACACTTACCAATATTCACGAAAATCCAAATGATCATGAAAGTCTGATACTTACCCCGTTTTGAGACTGAAATATCCAGAAAATGCCAAAAATGAGGGGCAGTTTCAGTTTAGCAAAATTTGAATGCAATAGGGTTAAAGTATGTGCCGGAGATGCTTAACGATTCCATTCTATTAGCAACCAACCACTTTACCAAACCAGGAAATCCTCAAATACAAGAAAAACAAAACCAACCACTCTTGTCAATCAGGAACTACGGTCCCAAACTAATGGTAAATATAATCCTCAAATGAGTACCACCCAAAACCAATAAATAAGACCTTAAACTGCAGAGTACTGAAAAGTTGAACTATTTGAGAAACAAACACAACTGACTATAAATAAACAACCAGCAATTCAAATGAAAAGATGTGGGCAAAAATTGCAGGTTCCATCCAATGCTGCCCAGGTGAAACTGACACCAACCATTCATGAAAAAAGACAACACAAACATTCATAACGTTATGATACACAAACTTACCAACATCTAGCTCATGTAAACATTTTAGAAATGAACAGGCATGTTATTATGAATACACAGCTAAAAATCCAAATAAAAATAAATTACAATAAATGTAGATATACAGTACACAGAGAGGAAATTACAAGTCATAACATAAAACATAATATATACAGATGTTTTTCTTATACAAGAAGCACAATGGAAACAAAAGGATTAATACACAGATTACAACAAGAACACAAAGAGGATTTAAATTCTGTAAGATTAACACCACAGTAAGGGTTATTATACAATGGAAAAACACACTATGTATTATTCACTCAATTACAAAGCCTAAAAAAAGAAAAGAAAGAAAGAAAAATCAGGCCATGATTACAAAGAATGAAAGAGGACTTCACAGAAATCTAGCTGCAAAACACAACCCGTAATCAAATCCGTCAGCTAAATCTCCTAAGTCGTGTAGTTCTGAATAAAATTTGTAAAAATCCCTAAGAAGTTGCTTTGTAATGTTTAGCAATGTCTCCAACTGCAGGACCAAAACTGACCCTTTCTCAAGCATGCACAATTAATAGCTAGTGGCATAACCAGCAGCTCATTATTATCTCCATTTTGTAAATTTGTATTTCGATCTCATTTTTAAAAACAAGTACTTGCAGAAGAGAATAAAATCTATACAAAGACGAAAATAGAATATGAATGAATTAATCACCTGAAAAAAAACATATATCAAAAAAATACCACCCTTCTGTGTATTTTGAAACAATAACAAGACAGTTGAGCCATTCTAACAATCTCCCTTTTCATAAAAAAGAAAAATGCACACAATCCATATTTTGTAGTACTTCTCAGGTCACTACAACTTTCAAGAAGCATACAAAGTGAGGATAATGGAAGACTGTCACAAACACTGGAAACAGAAAGTAACTTGTGTCTAAAGTTTCTGAAAAAAGGCTGTCCATTCATCTACTGGTTTCAGCCACTTATTTGACATATTTAGTCGTTCCCTTGGTGCAATGACTTGCAAACTTAAAGCAATCACAACTCCTCAACAATCTCATCTATGCCTTTAACCCAAACTTGATAAAGACCAATCCAGAAGGAATTATGAAAATCTTGCGCATACATTTTGGCACAGAGACAGACAGACAGACATCTCTGTGGTCAATGTGAAACAACATTTTTTTTCAATTTATAAGGAAGATTGAAAAAGCAAGCAAATTTTCGCTCCTTGAATTGACAGTTCTAACCAACTGCTTTCAGCTCACAACTGAATGTGTTCTCTTGCTGCAAGATAAATGCTCATGTTAAAAAACAAAACAAAAAAAAAACAGCAATTAAAAATAAACAAATGGATGAAAATAAAACAGACAAAAAGACAAACCAAACTCTGATGTCGATTTGTTGTCATAACTCTTGCAAAAATATTTTAAAAACTCTTTAGCAAAAGAGAAAAACCTGATGATGTTTGTTTTAATAGCTCGTGTGACAAAATGAAATATATATATGCGGCTTCAGCTATTCCTGAAAACTGAAGACAGATAAGAATGTATGTCTATGTATTATATATATTAATTATCATTGTACTTTCAAAACAACAAACACCTAAGAAACAACCTGAGAGGGTGTTTAAGCCGAGTAAAACTAAATGTTTCACTCCTAACTGAAATACAGCTTTATTTGTTTGTACACATATTCACCAAAATGTGGCAGACATGAGAAAGTGGGAGGGGATGGGTATGCTAACTGCATGCACATGTCTGTAATTACTCAGATGTTTTTCCACAAAGAATTCTCCACTCCTGAATCAGAATTCCAACAAGAAACAGGACTCTGTCAAACGAATCCAACATTCATTACTGACTCTTACCAGCCAGAACGGAGTACCTCAAAAGCAATAAAGAAGGCTGATAACTCATTCTGGTACTAGTGGTAGGTAATCCTCATTATGTGGACAAGCAGTTAGTCAAACAACAATGTGAAGAAATGACTGAAACATACTGTGGGTGAATGATAGAAATTTTGTATCTTTCTTAACAAATTGAAACCTTAAATCTCAATGTTAATTTACAACAGTAAAATTCTCAGGCAAAGTTGAGAAATCAAGTCATCTCTTCAAATCTAAATCTTTTGAAAATAACATTGTAAAGTACATAATTATGAAAGGGCAACAAAAAAAAAGTGAACAAAAATTGTGTCTGTAATGATGCTATCTCAAAAAGTGAAATAGAAAATATGAGTATCTGGATGCACAAAGTATATCCAGACAGAAATACAAATTTATGATGTACAGTGAAAATATTGGCAGAGCAGGTAAGGTTAAAAAGATATAAAATTTCCATCCAACCCCAATGACAATTCCAGTTAATCTGTGACAGAACAAATAAGACATTCTACCACTTAGCATTTTAATAATCATCTGACTGACTAAATAATAAATACCTCGCAATTGCCACAACAGATTTTCTAATGTAAAAAACAAGAAATTAATCACAGAAACCTTTTTGTTTTAATTTTTCCCATTTCATGAATGTCCATGTTAGGTTGTCACACAAGTGTAATTTAACCATTAACACTTTCACTCTCTCATTCGATCCACCACCTTCTTGCAGGAAACGGGAAAGAGGTGGATACAAAAAGAAACTGAAAGCGTTAACTTTACATTGTATTTTGGTCAAACTTCAGACTGTCTGAACTCCTCAAGCCCTGAGAAAAAAACACAAGTCATCCCTGAGAGAACAGTGTTCAACCAACAGAAGCTGGACTAGCTGCCTCGACGGCTCCAATAAATGGTATCATGCCTTAAGGGAGCCCCTCACTTTAATTAAGTTTAAAGAATCCTGTCACGCCCTCATCCTATCCACCAGCTTCCTGTAGAATTGGACGAAGGAATAAAAGGATTAACACTGGATTAACACTAGCAGTAGTTGGCACTGACGTGTGTCATGTGGCCAGGAAACAGGACTAAACAGGAAGGTGCAGGTATGAAAATCTACACTCGAATCTGGCCTGCTGTATAATACAGTACATACCAACTGAAATCGTCACATAAGTGTAACAAAAAACTATGCTAGAACAAATAAAACAACACAAACATGAAAAGCTATGTTGGGCATGGTTGGCTGAAGAAACTAATCCACTCATCTGGACATTTATACATTAATGTACAGACCCTGATTCTGACAAGCTTTGCTGGAAATGTATTACTGGTACATACACACTGACAATATATGGACTGACATAAGCCTCTTGAAAATCTACGTTAGAACAAAAAGACTGGTTATGAAAAAGATTAACACAAACATGAAAAGCCAAAACAGGGCATAGCCGGCTAAACAGATTACTAATTTTCAATATCTATGTACAAAGAAACGGTATCTGAAAAGCTTTGCCGGAAATGTATACAGACTGATGGAAGTCTGACAAGCTTTACTAAATCAGACTCATATAAATGGGAAAATCTATGCGGGAGAATTAATGGCTAAATAGATTAACACATCTGAACATCTGTGCATGAACATTCCGAGTCTCAAACGCTTTGCTGGAACTGACAGAATAACAATAACTCAGCATACAAACCTAGCCAGCTAAAACAACTGACAAGTCTGAACAGCTTTGCCAGAACAAATGGACCAATGCAAGTCTGGAAAGCTGTGGTGGGGCCAGGCTGACTAAACAGATTCATGCATGCTTGGAAAAGTATGCACTTCACACACACACACACACACACACACACACACACACACACACACACACACACACACACACACACACACACACACACACACACACAAAACTATGCTAACACACAGCTCTGAAAAAAAGACAAATAATAAACTGATACAAATTTAAAATTCTACATTGGATTCAGACCGGCTGCAGAGACCAAGAAAAAAAGACAAAGTGACTGCAAAAGACACGGCTTCCAGTAATGCACAAATGTGCCTACCTGAGAGCCACAGCCCAGTAGGACACACTACGATAACGTCTACAGACTA
The DNA here is from genome assembly GCA_030674185.1 of Monoplex corrugatus. Lineage (NCBI taxonomy): Eukaryota > Metazoa > Mollusca > Gastropoda > Littorinimorpha > Ranellidae > Monoplex > Monoplex corrugatus. Next base: position 40,055,780 of record JAPXFY010000015.1, read on the forward strand.
TCGAAGGACACTACCATAGACTATGAAAAAGAAAGCGCTGATCTTAGTCAAAAGTCAGAGGGAATGTCCATTTTTGATCATAGAACAAACATCAACAGTATTGCCAATCAACACTGATGATCTGAATATTCTGATTCCTGGCACATTTAGAGTTTCTTACATCAACACACTTGGCAGTCTGGTTAAGGATCAACCAATTCCTATGAATTTACCTCCTGAATGAGACAATGTTCAGATCAAGGATTAACTCATTCCTTTACATTATGTAGCAATGCCGCATGAAAAATTGAAATTGGGTTTTGAGTTAAAAAATTTATATGGTTTTGAAGATATTGTTATTCTGAGTAAAAAGCAGTTTAAATTTTTCAAATCGGACTAATAGTTCATGAGATATTCCAATTTGAAGCGTCAAAAATTTCTTAAATTTTGGTACCAACGTTTTAGTGGGACAAAGAAGGACAAGTGTCACAGAACAAACTCATCAAATGGCATGGTATGCTGATTTTGCTGGAAATGACATTTATTTTGTAATTGTGAGAGACAGACCAGATCAAAAGTTATGAAATTTTGGTCGTTGATGTATTTTGGCGTGCCGAATTGAATAAAACCATTATTGGAACTCTGTGACGAGCCATTTTTGTCTTATTACAGGAAACATGTGATATTTTGGACGTTTTATCAGTGTTTCATTAATAATTGCCCATATTGTATTAATAACAGACAAAAATGAAGCTAGAAACAAAACAATCATTTCAAGAGATAGATATAAAATCATTTTGCTCATCGTTCAAGTGTCTTATTACTGCAAATTAAACCAAAAAAGTCACGACTCGCTACTTCAGTAGTCTTATGAATAACTTTTAATATTTCATCAGTTTCTGTACATATAAAAGGACATCTGAGAATCAATGACTTCTGGAATCACTTAAATAATTGAAATATTAAAAATTACTGCATGCTTTTATGCTGCAGTCTGTCCAAAAATATCCGATCAAAATTCTACTAAAAACTACACACACACACATACACATGCACACACACATAACACACATACACATATATACACACACAGAGAAAAACATAACAGACAAGATTTATGTACGTTACATTTGATTTTTATTTTATACATCAGTCTTTAAAAAATAGACTAAACTGTCTATGGATGAGTCAAGTCCCCGAACACTTAGCACAGCCAGCGTCCAAAGAAAACTTCAGGAAGGATATGGGACCACTCACCATTCAGGAACAGGTCACTTAACTCCTACAATACAGAAATATATGAATTTCTGCATAATATATACTATTCATTGAGAGATTGGAAAGGAAAGTAAACCATAATGCATAGTCTTCACATTAACATTACTTTAAGTTTAACATTAAGCCCAAACTCGCGACTTTGATTTTTAGCATATTACTTGTAAAAATCCACCAAAGCAGAGCAATCCTGCTAAGTACTTCCGGTGTACTCTTGCCCTTTAATACAAATCAATAACAACAGGCTACTATTAAATAAGATGCAATCTTCCTTTAAAACAAATTAATGACAATGGGCCTATCCTTTTCAGATATTGACTACAAATTGAAACAACAACATAAGCTAATGGATGGCCTACTTTACAAATAATACAACTCATAGCCTTCTATTCAGTTTCAAAACCTAAATGAAGAATATTATAACAATGAACAGATTTTGTTTTGTGACATTCTAAATCTGTGTGTGTTAGTGTGTGTGCGTGTTGTCAGAGAGAGAGAGTGTGTGTTGTCAGAGAGAGAGAGATGGAGAGAGAGAGAGAGAGAGAGGAAGGATCATGCCTGTTAACAACTTGGATATGAATGTATTGTGGCCTATTTACTTATTTATTCATTTCTTGTTCTCTGAGAGAGAGAGAGAGAGAGAGAGAGAGAGAGAGAGAGAGAGAGAGAGAGAGAGAGAGAGAGAGAGAGAGAGAGAGATTCATGTCAAGGAAAGTACAATAACTTGCACAGAATTGTTTGTTGATTTGAAAAAAAAAATATTTAGACTTATTCATTCATTCATTTATTTGAGAGAGTTGGGGAGGCGGGTATGCGCACCCCTCTGTTTGGGCAAACCCATTTTCCACGGCCCGGCGAAGCACGTCGAGCACATAGTATTTTTAGTAGTAAGCTCGCCCGTCGTGGGGTGAGCAGATCTACACTGCGACATGCCAATAGCATATCTCGGGGAGGAAATGGTTGACGAACCTAGATCTAGCTTCGGCTGACAACTCCGAATCGAGTTCAAACGCAGTTGTCCTTTTCTTCAAAAATACAATGTCACAGATAAAACAGAACTTGGTCTGTTGATTGCTAGATCTAGTCTTTGTCCGACAACGTAAAACTTGCCGAGCTGAAACTTGCACAGCGTTCTGTTACGCCAGTAGTAGGCCTATGGCGTCGGCACATTCCGACGTTGTTTTGCTACTGATCTGGAACAGATCCTCATGTAAAAAGTTGGCGTACGGCCGTATTTTACATCAAATTGATTTCATATTACACATGCACATAGAAAAAAGTATGCAAAATCGAATCCCGCCGACGAGAAGTTCCAAAAATGGCGACTTGCCTGCAAACTTTTCCGATGAAAAAAAGCAAAACTTTGGAAGCGTCGATCTCGGTTCGAAACTGGCACACATAGCTCTCGTCGGGATATATCATTTTGTTAAATTAATTCTCATTGGTTGCAAAATTACAATGTGATTGGTTCACAAATATAGCCGTACCGATCGAAATAGTGAAGCACCCCAAACAAACTTCGATTCTAAACGCATACCAAATCCGCGATTACGCCCGAAACGCGGATTTTCGACTTTCTCATCAAATAACTAATTCCATTTTCGCTGTAAGTACATAAAATGGCAATCATTCAAATCTTTATTCATTTCTGATTCATATAAGAAAAAAAATAAGGATGAAACACCGCTTAAAGAGGCAGTAATACTTGATTGAACTGAAGACCCCCCAGTTTTGCGGCCAGACCCCGTTTTTGCCCAGTTTTTGGTACCACAAATTTGACGTCGCGTTTCGGTTCGCACGGCATTGCTACATTATGTATCCCCAGACTGTGACAATGATTCACAGTCAACTGGAAATTCCTCAGTAAAAATCGGTTCCCTTCTTGACTTCTCAAGTCAAGCTGAAGTGGGATATCTTATAAAATCTGCCAGCTGAATTGCATGAAGGGCAGCTCTGACACTACAGATCTATGTGAAAAGCAATGCTTACAGACACCTAATGAGCTGTACAAACAGACGGGACAACACATCACTGACATGAAAAAGCTAAACTGTTATACAGACAGGCAAACCCGATCACTTACATGGGCAGACAACAGACTCAGCATGCCGTAAGTGACTTGATCATGCCGGGATCTAATAACGCTGACACAACACACACTGCAGTGAGAGACAGATAGAATACAGTCAGTCTAAAACTATCAGTGGAAGTAAAAGGTCAAACAGGTCAATCTGTTCTAAATCCATTAAAAGAAAAGAACCAAGTACATCCTGTCTCTCAGCACAACACATATTAAACATTTCTGAGTCTTATTATCCAAATTCATTATAATATACATTAGAAAGGAGGGGGCACAACATAATTCTGATGATGTCAACCTGGTACGATTATAAGCATAACTTTCATATAATCATGAAAAGATATACACGACTAACAGCAATTTAGTTCAAATTTTACCAAAATCAATCAAACATCCCTGTCTCTATTAGCACTAACTATAATTGAATTGAGATACTGTCGAACACTGACATGCGGACATTGACAATGTACTCATACAACTGCGGCCTTTTCTTGATCCCTGCACAATTTGCATTTCATATTACTGCACACATCTACAACACAGACATTTTATCACAACATCTGAAAATCATACACAAAGTATATTCAGTGGCGTATTCCCACTAACTAACACTAGCTACAACATACAACAATGCACAAACAGTTGCTCATGGTTTAGTTCCGTTAGTACAAGTCATATAATGTAGGCCTACAGATACGGATGTGCACAAGTTCTGTGCTTATTAAAACACCACAAACACCAAGAGTAAATAAACGATAAAGAAACATTCACGGCAAGATCCAAATTTGGTAACCAGAATATTGAGATAAAGAAACTCATCTGCAATATCCAATATTTGTTGCAATCCAAATTTGTCAGCCACTATGCAGGCCAAACTTTCTTTATCATTTATCAGGTCGACAAATTTGGAACTTGCAGGTGAGGGTTTCTTCTTTTCAATGGCAAGGTCTGGTAAAACATTCACGCTATGATCAAAAGCAAAAATGTCAAGTACAGAGTTGAAGACAACATTAGCATACTGTATTATAAATCATGGATGCAGACCATATATATATATAATCTACAATGGAGTAACTCCCAAAGACACCTCCTGTTGTTGTTTTCTTTTTTAACACAAAGCATTTAGAGCTCAAGACCCGTTTTTTTTATGTTTGTTTTTGTTTTTCTCCCTGGAACAGAAACAGAATAAATAAACAACTGCCTGAGGGTATTTAATGGCCTTCTGTCTGAATAGCAGTCCTGACCATTGTATGTGTCCTGAATCAAAACAATAAGCAACAATGTTTTACATTTTATCAACATTTATTTTTTTCTCCAACTTCCAAGTTTTTTGTTTTTCTTTTTGGTTTTAACAAAATTATCAAACATTTTCCACATCTGATCAAACAAGTAAAACATTTGAGTTGATATCAGCCTGAAACCCTTTCTTTAAACAAAACTTATGACTGACTAAAACAATGCAATTTTCACAAATGATAAGACCAATACTTTTGAGTTTACATCCACCAAGAAGTGTTCTGATCAACTCAAGCTGGTTTTGCTTGACTAGTTACTCAGAAAAAGAAGAAGTGGATTTGTACGATATGCTCCTCACATACACGCATTCACATGTGCATGTGCATGCACCTGCACATATATAAAGAGATCTTCCATCATAATGATACACCCAGCAAAATAACATTAGAAGTTAACAACAAAACATAGAGAACAAGTCATTTCCTTATTCTTTAATAACTTCAGGTTGCACCAACTGTTCTGTTTGTGCCTACCAACATTCTATATTCTACCGACAGATATATGGCTCTAATACTGATGCCAAATTTGTCCACTGAAGTCTTCATGCCATACATCTTTCAAGATTTCAAGAGGAAAGGTCCTTGACATGAGGCTGCAGACAGTCACAAAATGTCAACAGTCAACGATGGTGCTGGGTACATGATGTTTATGTTCATGATCAATCATTCCAAACTTGACCCCCTTCTATCCTCTCATCCTATCCATCAACTTTCTGCAGGAAGCTGGTGGATAGAATGAAGAAGTGAAAGATTTAAAACACAATGACTTGCTGCCCTGCTAAAAGGCATCAGGCTGAACTCCTAAAAACCAACTCTTGATGACATAATTATATAACTACCAACTACCAAACTTTAAACACAATTATAAACTCTTTTGTTGCTCACAATATTATGGTGGTAGACACTAAAAACAATCCTGAGCTGTAGACTGACTGCAATAGTCAAGTGGAAGTTAAACAATTATACCGTGTCTGCTTGCAAAATGCTCCTCAACAACACAGGAAAACCACAAGCCACAGTAAATATGGTACTGCACTGAAATCTGGTTCTCAAAAACACACTTCAACACAGTAAATATGGAACTGCACAGAAATCTGATTCTCAAAAACACACAGTCTTTAGTTCAACGCAGACACTATAAGTCTGGTGCCGCACTGAAATGATTCACTCTGCTTCAACATGATCACCATTATCCCTTTCACTAGTATGAAGGAGTGAAAGGGTTAGTTTAGCATGACACTGAAATCTGATTCTCTCCATTACATTCAACACAGTCACTATAACTTTGCAGCTGCACTGAAATCTGGTTACAATGCTGCGTTAAAACCAAGTCTCAGGTTCAATGCTGCCGTTTCGTGGCAGCAGAAGAGTCTGATTTTATTACATCTACCTCTCCTGAGCAATAGGCTTCAATGATGTAGCCAAACACTGCTATGAAATTTTGACTTTATCAAAGAAAGATTCACTGCATCTATCAAATGCTGCAAACATTTCAGACAGAATGGCAACAGCTCTTTAGCAATGGTTTTCAATGGTGTGGTAATATGTTATGGCAACATTCTGACTGCCCTTGAGTTCAGTTCCCTTTAAGAAGTCTGACTGCAGCAGACCAACGTACCATAAAATCAAAAAGCAGTAGATTTATGCACGCCGGTGCCACACAGACCCGACACAAGATACAGATACAGACAGAGAGGTAACATATGGCCTGTTTTGCTGAGGTAGCCAGTCGCACACAGCACTGCGGAGGGCTTTGGACAATACAAACCATGGATGTCAGTACCTCTGAGATCTACTGCTCTCACATACTGACCATCAGTGTCAGTCAAGCAAGGCCATGATCATCAACACAACTGCGCAGTTTCTGGCCTCTCTCTCCACATCACTGATCTAACTGCAGTAGACCAATGGCACTGGTACCATGGAGTTTATTACAGTAGTATAATGCCACTAAAACCATACAATCTAACTCCAGGTTTTGAAACTTCTGGTCTCAAAGGTCCTGAGCTTGATGCTGCTCATTTACAAAGTGGAGATGGAAATCATTCTTGTCAGCACAAATCTTGTGACAGATACTGCACTCCCAGGGACTCTGCTCCCCATGCAGCGACTTGTGCAAGAAGTACATGCCGCGCTCTTCAAACAAGATCTTGCAATGGTGACAGCGGTAGATCTTGCCCTGAGACTCGTAATAGACCAACACGTCATTCAGTGAGGGCACATCCCCTGTGAGAGTGACTGCATTATGCTGCGTCCCCACATCCTGACGCGTCTTGGGCCGTGCAATGGACACCTGCAGTTCCGGGATGTCCTGCGAGCGTTGGATCAACCCTTGCAGCGTGGAGAAAAACTCAGAGAGGTTGCTGGTAGAGTCTGCCGATGACCGTACAGAAGTGTTCGACTGGGGCGGAGCAGGAGAAGGAGGTGGTCCATTGATGCGGTTTTGGCGTGAGAAGGCTTGGATTCCTGGGATGCTGCCCACAGAAGCTGCACGACGATTGGGCGTGAGAAACTGGCCAGCTGCCTGACGAGGGAAAGATCGTGCTGACACGCTGGAGGTCGGGGAATCCCCAGTATAAGATGTTGGATCATGCTGTGGGGATGTGTGGGGTCCCTCCTCTCTCTGGGAGGCTGTGTTTACGGACTGAAAGCTTTCACTGATGGGAAACAGTCCTGAATAAGAAACATACAGTCCTGAATAAGAAACATAATGAGCATGACTATAATCACAGACTAAACAACACAGACGCATCCACACACAGTGAGAGACACGGACAAAACACATTTTGTGCAATTATGATCTTGGCAATCAACCTTTTCGTTCACGGTTCCAATTCAGTTCATCAAATCCACTCTTAGTATCAGAATCTATAGAGAGATTTTGAAATCAGGATCGTTACCCGGAAAATTCTAGAACAAATCAAAGCCGCTTGCTTCAAAATACCTTAATAAACTTCATGCTGATAGTGGGAATATCTTTCACATACTAATACAGATAGCTGGAAAATTCTTCACAAATAAAAACTGACAGCTGAAAGTTCTTTCTGTTGAACTATTTTCCAATTCACGAACAGGCTGAATAACACAGCCTTGCATCAAATCACTCCCATTCTTTCTTACAACACTGGTGACAGGAAAACAAACAAGCAAACAACAAAACAAAACAAAGAGAAAAACTGCAAGCCATACTAACAATCTTCCCTTCTATCTTTCTGTTCCACTTTACAGTGTGTGTGTGTGTGTGTGACACGCTGGAGGTCGTGGAATCCCCAGTATAAGATGCTGGATTATGCTGTGTGTGTGTGTGTATGTGTGTGCGTGCATGCGTGCGTGCGTGCATTGTGTGTGTGTCTGTGTGTGTCTGAGTGTGTGTGTGTGCGTGTGTGTGTGTGACTGCTGCTTACTCTTTAAATATCTATTACAAGGTTCGTCTCTAAACATTACAGCTGTTTACTGCTGTCTTTCAAATTATCCACTCAAGAAAACCTTTGTACAGCCACATCATGTCATTCCCAATGAATAACACAAAGCCACTGTAGAGCCACATCATGTCAATCCCCATGAATAACATACTGTTACTCAATCTAAATACGACCAGACTAGAAACAATCACAGCGTCACCAACACAATGCATCTAGTCACGTTTCTTTTAACAGCTATTTATAAATAAAAAAAAAGGCCAATGACTTAAAACTACACAAGCAGTGACACACTAACTCTAAACAAGGTCACAACTGGACAAACTCACCAATTCATGTACTTAACCCTTTGACTCCTGCATCCCATCCACCAACTGCAAAAACTTAACCCTTTGCTCCCTCATCCTATCCACCAGCTTCCTGCAGGAATCTGGTGGATAGGGTGAGGGAGTCAAAGGGTTAAGTTTTTGCTCTGCTAGCAAGGTTGATGCTGCAGGATACTGATGGACAGGGTGCAGGAGTCAAAGGGTTAACTGACAACAAAAGAGGCAGCTTCTTCTTTTGAAACATAAAGGTAGTTTCAGATAGTCACTGTCCATGTTCAAGCCATAATGCCTAACATCTTGACAAAAAAGGTTGAAAAGCAAAACATATGCCTAAGACCCTCAGGAGAACCATTTGGTCAGAAGATCAATCCACTACACACCAATCTTCAAGAGACAAGAACCATTTGGTCAGAAGACCATTCCACTACACACCAATCTTCAAGAGACAAGAACCATTTGGTCAGAAGACCAATCCACTACACACCAATCTTCAAGAGACAAGAACCATTTGGTCAGAAGACCATTCCACTACAAACCAATCTTCAAAAGACAGTACTACACACCAATCTTCAACAGACAGCAGGATCTAGAAAGAATAAACAGATTTTGTCCTACACACCAGACTGGCAATCTGATCAGCTTAAAGGATGACAAGAAAAAGAAAAAAATATCATTTATAATGTAATATGAAGAATTCATACTAGGCATACTAACAACATGGACTGTATTGCTTAGTAGTTAAAGCACCAAACTAGGCTGCGAGAAACCCAGGTCTTAATCACAGATCAGACAAGAATTCCCTCCCCCCTCTCCCCCATCAGATCTTCAATAGTGGTATATGTGTAGTCTTTTGATGTAGATGATAAAACCAAGGTCCCATGCGCATATTAAAGATCCTATGGCAGCAAAAATGTTGTCTACGGCAAAATTCTGTATACAGAAAAACGCATGCAGAAAAACAAAGAGAAAAAAGGTGGTGTCGCTCTGCGACATGCTCTACTGGGAAGAGCAGTCCAAATTTCACAGGGTGAATCCACTGTGACAAAAAGAAATAAAAACAAATGAAAATTACATCTTTGGAAGCTGGTCTGTCCCTGGATACCAAATCTGTAGCCCATCAAGTCTACATGACAATGAAAAGACAAGACAGTCTGGTTTTGACCAAAAGAAAGAATAGGTGAAAATGAGAAGGTACTTTATCAGCTCCAGATAAAAATGAAAAGATAGCTAGCCTGGTTTAGAAGACAATGAAAAGGTAGCTAGTTTCACATGGAAATGAAAATGAAAACATACCCACCCCATAGTCCAGTTTAAACAAAAACAAAAAGATATCCAATCAGGTTCAGATGACAACGAAAATATAGCTAATTTGGTTTAGATGACAATGAAAGGATAGCCAGCCCTTCTGAATGATATGAAAAGACAGGGTCTGATGACATGAAATGATAGCTAGTCCAGTTTAGATGATATGAAGATAGCCAGACTGGCTTAGATGACATGAAAAGATCTGGTTTAGATGATATGAAAAGATAGCTAGTCAGATTTAAATGACATGTAAAGATGGTTAAGGTAAACTTGACAGTGAAAATACATTTAATTTGGTTTTTAGATCGACAATGAAAAGATGGCTTGTCTGGTCTCGATGATCATGAAAAGACAGCTAATACGAAAATACCAAAACATCCAGTTTGGTGGAAACAAAAAGATTCCAAATCTGTCTTGAATGGAAACGAAAAATATTTTTATAAACCTCTTTCTTTCCAATGCAACTGTTTTCAAATACAAGCCATGTGAATCTTGTACATAAAGACTGCAAAGATCAGAACAAGCAATTCTCGGGACAAATTATTATCAACACACAGTCACCAAGTTGACCTGAATCTTTTTCTTTTCTTTCTTTTTCTTTCCTTCTCTTTAATTTCTCCAACATTCCTCGTTCTTTTTGGCTTAGTTAACCACAACCCTTTTATAAACACAAAAAAGGAGTTTTAAGGTCAAACATACACACAAATTTATTTCCTCTTTCTGCATCTACTTCTATCCTCCCTTTATTTCTCTCTTTCTCTCACTCCCTGTCCCCAAAGCTCCCTCACCCCCTGCCCCCCAGCAACTAAAGACATGGAAAATTGATCAAACATTACTGTATTTTGTCACTGTTTCAACTGCTGGAAAATAAACTTAAATTCATTCATTCATTCATTCATCTATTCATTCATTCATTCATTCCCTCCCTCCCACTCCTCCCCAAAGTTCACACCTGTAGGGAAGGGGGACTCGGCAGAGAAGGGAGGTGAGGCCAAACTGGCAGAGGGGCTCATGGGGGATAACCGCCATGAGAGTTGGAGGCAAAATTGGGTGACATGGGCTCCACCTTCACCGGCTGGCTTTTAGACGCCAGCTGAGAGCAAATGGTGTCGATCTTTCTCATCGCCTCGCTCTCCAAGTTCAAGGCCAAGGCTGCAAAAACCGAAAAGGAGGAACTCAGTCATTCATTCAACTTACTAAGCAACACGGTCAGACCATGCTAATATTCTCCCTTCTCTTGTTCCTTCTAGGGCCATTTCTGTCAATAGAAATTTCGAAAAGATCATACATCAAATCAAAACCTTCAGTTCATGAATATACTCATTAAGTTTCAGTTCATGAAATCTAGTTGGGATGAATTGTATGATGATGAGAAAGGACACCTTTTTTTAAATAAATAACTGCAAGTCAAAAAACAACATCATTACATGCATGTTTTTTTGAGTCACTGAAAAATAAGGTGATGCAGTTCAATGAATGATAGCAACTTGATCCATGATCTGAGAGTGAATCCACAACAATACAGTTACTGAGTTAGTTAACAACTTGGGGATAGAAACGTATGTCAATAAACTCAAAAACTACACACAGAGCATGAAATGTCATCTGTGTGCACAAGTCCTTCAAATCTATGCCAAAATCCTCTTAAAACAACATCTTTCCTAAATCAGAAGGCAGTGACCATGATGGTTCATAGTTTGGGTGGTTTCAAAAACTGTCCCAGGACTGAATGCAAATTAACACTAAAAACTGGTTAACTCCATCCCTCCAGTTCAAAAGGAGTGCAGCAACACAAGCAGAAAAAATAACCTAGTTGAATGAGCAAGGGTAACTTCTGCACATAAAAACTAAAAACATAACACTCTACCACCTATACAACTGCTCATTGCATTAAGCCTCACACTGATGATAAAAGCTCTTTCTTCACACATATATTGAAAACCATTATTTCCCTAACTGAAGACCATTCATTCTGTTATGCTTCAAAAGCCACTGACAAATCAATACATCCTGTTTCATTCCCCACAAGTTCAACCATGCCTTAATAATGCGTACATTACAAACTAATTCATTCTGTGTGTGTGTGTGTGTGTGTGTGTGTGTGTGTGTGTGTGTGTGTGTGTGTGTGTGTGTGTGTGTGTGTGTGTGTTTTATTAATGTGTACTTTACAAACTAATTCATTCTCTCTCTGTGTGTGTGTGTGTGTTGTGTGTGTGTGTGTGTGTGTGTGTGTGTGTGTGTGTGTGTGTGTGTGTGTGTGTTGTGTGTGTTGTGTGTGTTGTGTGTGTGTGTGTAGCGTGTGGGCGTGTGTGTGGGCGCGCTCGCGTGCACGCGTGCATATAATTTATTTGCGTGCACATGCACATAACTCATGTGTGTGTGTGTGTGTGTGTGTGTGTGTTGTGCATGTGTGTGTGGGTGTGTATAATGCAATTAATTCCTATAAAAAAAAAATCCATTAACAAATAAAAAATCACTGCTGACACATTCTGTTTGCACATTCATATATCTCATCTTTTTTTTGTCTGCTATTTGTCAAGGTACACAAGGTACAAAATTTCACCATCCTTCTTTCTTGTCAATATGAATGAAACAACCAATGTCTATCATTAACCAACCAACCACTCAACCACCCAACCATCTGAATACCAATCAACCAACCCATCAGCAAATCATACAACCACCAGCCATTCAAACATCAAAATGATCACCAGTCAGTCACCCAGCCAACCAAATATCCACAGATCAACCATTTTGATATGAATGACTCACATCAAAAGTAAAACCTGTGCACCCTTCCCTCCTCATTAACCCCTACTTCTCTTCTTCTGCAGTTCGCTGTCTACATGTTCAGGCCATTTCTGGCAATGAGTATGGCTGTTTTCTTTGGGGTTTTTTCCCCATTTGCTGCCAGCTGCTCAAAGTGCTTGGTGGTCAGAGGAGTTGATGTCAGCTGTATTTCCTGTCACTTTACTTGACAGAGGTGACATCACTGCAGTATGTGTTCGACTGTCTGATTCTCTTGCTGTAGGTGCAGACTGGTCACGGCTTAAGTTTAAACTTGCACATCATGAGTGTGTTGAGCTGGTTATGGCCAGTGTGGAGCCTCATAAGGACCAATCGCTGGTCTCCAGACAGATAGTGGTAGTCATCCCAGTCTATCCATGACTTAAGGATTGATCTGATGTGTTCCTCTTTTTGCTGTGGCTGATGCCATTGTCTGCTTGGTCTTCCTGGTCTCCAACTTTTGCCAGCTCACCTCCATCATTTCATAATATTCCACCATCTCTAAGCCTGGTATTACAGAGTTGATGTATAGCAGAGTGATGCTGACAGTAAAACAAAACCACAGATCATCCCTGAACTGCTGATTTTTGCTGGGCTGCACATCTAAGTTCCACTGAGACCAAACTGTCAATATGTTGTTCCATTTAACACACCCCTTGCTGAAAGTCTCTCAAGAAACTCTGGCTTCCTCCGTCTGTACTTTGAAATGGTTGTGTGTAATCAAAATATGTAAAAATAATTATTAAGTAATTTCATTTTTAGCTGATGAGCTGTGTTAGATTTGTTTGTAAGCTCATCACTATGTAAGAGTTGTTGGATTGTGGTGTTAATGTTTTGAATATTTTGTGTAATAGGGAAAAAAAGAGGAAATGTATGGGGGTCTGGGGGCATGCTCTCCCAGAAATTTTTTTAATCGAAAATCATGCAATCTGGTGCATTTTGCGGCATACAAGCATGCATCATTTTGTAACTACAATTTATGAACTTTCACTAGGTCTAAGAACTTTTTTCTTTACCTCAAGTCATATTTTTTTACTACATGATTTAGGGCCTACACTCAAATGAATGCAACATACACAGAGGGATAATGACCAAGAATGTGTCAAAAATGTAAAAACCAACAACTTTCAAAAACCACTATAACTTGAACAAACCACAATGGGTGGTTTGCTACATCTTGGCTGTGTGGTGTGGTTTGTTGAACGCACATAAACATGATGACCATCTTCTAGACTAGTTGAGTAGTACAACTTTTCCTGTTCCTTCGCTTCTGCAGTTTATTTCTGAGTGACAGAGACAACAACAAGCAAGCCATGGAGTTCTATCTTTTCTTATGAAGCCAATGAAAGTTTCTTCTCCAACAATGTACTCTGTGGACCAATACCACCTCCACATATTTTTTCACTTCTTTTTCCTGGAAAATTTGTTTATGCTCAACAATGTCCAACATCATCACTGCCATTTTACCTTCAAATTAGCTGTTCACAAAACATCCACTCTTGTCATGAATAATGAACAGTTTGCAGATGGAATCACTCGCAGATAAAATTGCTTTCCGTGCAGATATTGTTGAAATCTTCGATTTTATTTTTTTTATACAGAAGCAAAAGAAAAACCCAGGAAAGAAGATTTCGATTTCAGAGAAATCCATGAATTCAAGGAAAAGTCCCACCCCTGTGTAATGCAAGTGTGCAAAAATGTCCACATGATCACATATCCTCATCTTACTAGTCAAGGTATGACTGCTCATAAACAATGATTACTGCTATTATCATTCTTACTGATAGCAGTAATGGACAAAAAGCCATTATTAAAACAGGGCAATAATAATGATAATAACGATAACAACTTAACTGTACCAAGAAAAGCTAGACAGGCAGTAGTCACTTGATCTGACTGTTAAGTTAATTACTGATGTCCGGAAGAAAAACAGTGCCAGTGGCTGATGTCCCAGATAACTCACAGCAGCTAACCCAGAAGAAAAAAACCAAATGAGTCAACCCAACAGTACTGTAAGTCTGTTTTCTGGTACATGAGTTTTGTGCATGTGTGTGTGTGTGGTGTGTGTGTGTGTGTGTGTGTGTGTGTGTGTGTGTGTGTGTGTGTGTGTGTGGTGTGTGTGTGTGTGTGTGTGTGTGCGTGTGTGTGAGAGTGAGTGAGTGAGTGAGTGAGAGAAAGAGAAAGTGTGTGTGTGTGTGTGTGTGTGTGTGTGTGTGTGTGTGTGTGTGCTGTGTGTGTGTGTGTGTGCATGTGTGTGTGTGCTGTGTGTGTGTGTGTGTGTGTGTGTGTGTGTGTGTGTGTGTGTGTGTGTGTGTGTGTGTGTGTGTGTGTGTGTGTGTGTGTTGTGTGTGTGTGTAAGTGTTTGTGTGTGTGTAAGTGTTTGTGTGTGTGTGTGTGTGTGTGTTTCTGGGAAGTATCATTTGTTTGGGTTTTTGTATTTGTGTTGGTTGGTCGTTTGTTTTTTTTTGTTGTTTCACACTTTAATAGTAAGCCGCAGTGAAACCAACACATCTACTTGAGAACTCTTTGCACTGGTTCATCAACAGATGAACAAGAGTGTGGCCATGCCAGTGTGCTGAACAGCTGGTGATATTGGTGTCAGGGAGGAACATAAATGAAACAAAAGAGACAAGAACACACACAGAGAAATATCCATAAAAGAATGTGTGGCAGTATGGCAACATGTCCCAACCAAATCACAAAAAAACAAAAATCTAGGAAAGTATGTGTGGCAGTATGGTAAAGCGTGTCCCCACTAGACAAACATAACAAAACAAGACAGTCACGACATTCTCACAATCTCCTTTTCTGCATAAAGACTAATGCACAAAATGCATGTTTGTACTTTTTGAGGTCATTGTGACCTTGAGGAAGCACCACCAGACCTAAATCTAGACATGAAATAAGAACAATGGTAGACTGTCACAATAGTGAAAATGGAATGAAAATACTATTGCAAGTTCCTGAGAAATACTGTTTTTACACCTGCCTCAAAAATGTGCTGACTTTGACCTTGGCACCATGACTTCTCGACTTATGCATTCAGAACTCCTCAATGACCACACCTTTAACCCAAATTTGGTAAAGATTTCTTCAGAAACAGCGGAGAAAATCTTGCAAATATTTTCATACCACAGATAGACACCTCTCTCTGATTAATATGAAACAATCTCCCTATTTGTCCTTTATACAGGGAGAGTGAAGTAAAAGACAACCAGATCCAGAGAAGTGTGCTGGACAATATGGCAATTTGTCTCTACCAGACAAACTAATCTAAAAAATCTATAAAGGCATATGCGACAAAATGGCAAAGTTACCCTACTAAAGAAACCAACCAACAAAAAGAAAAATGAACATCTAGGAAGGTATGTGTGGCAAAGTGGAAAGGTGTATGCAGCAATCTGATAATGCCTTCTTACCAAACAAATCGAACGCACGAAAAGTTCTGGACAGCGTGTGACATGGGTCTTGATAGCATGTGAGTACCAGTCACTGTTATGAAGAGGTAATAAAATGAACGACAGCCTGGGAGGTTGTGAGTTCAAATCTCCATCAGTTAGAAAAAAAATTATTGTGGGACTGTTCAGTGTTCTGCCTTCTAGGAACTGAGTGTGCTATGAGCTCACTGGAAAGACTGGGACCACACAGTGGTGTCTCATCCACTTTAGTGATGCATCACTGAGAGTTACTCAAATTTCCTGACCAAAACTGCATGTGTCTGTATCTCCTGGACCTGGCTGACCACAGGATATATACTATGATTTCAAAAGTATACAATGCAGCCCAGTGGCGGTCACAATCCTACATGGAACAAAATGATAACATGATCATCATCCCCATTATCACAAAATCGTTATAGCACCATGAAATTTGTCCCCAAGTCTGTGGCTCTTCATGCTTTGACCTTGTGAAGACCTCAGGTTCCTTTTCTCAACTGCTTCCATGCCTGATGTTAAATCATTTGGTCTTTAGTATCAGTGTTTCATGAGGAATGTGGCATGAAGGTGGTGATAGTGGTCTGTTTGCTAGGATTCAGGTGGATGGCCCTATGATGGCTCAACATCTCTGGCTCCTGTAGGCTTCCTGGTACTGGGACTTAACTGATTGGTGATGTGCTGTGGAACCAGAATGTGTGGTGTGGTAACAATGCGGCACTGGCACAGAGGTTGGGACAGAAAAAAGAAAAATATCAGTGTGTCCTTACCTGCAGCACTTGTGGCTCCAGATGTTCCTGCCATACTGAGAGGGACCTGAGTGGGTAAATCGGTTCCCCTGCAAACACACTATGGATGATTATTTCAGAAAAATAATCCCAGCAACAACATTGTGGGCGATAACTTGGGCAAAATTAACTCCTGTAAGCACAGACACAATAATAGCTACCCTTACCTTATCACAACCAGTGATTAAATGCATGCCACACATCATTCTATTTCAAATGAACAGTAAACAGTAGCATAGTGTGCACAATGTACAATATATTTAATTTCTGTGGTTTTACATGACCTACACATGCATACTATGTGTCAGTAATTCTGATATCAAAATCACTTGTCTTGGTACAAATGTTTGGTCTGAGTAATGCATACGTGACCCAGCATGGTAAAAAGTAGGCTTAAGTCACAGCCAACCAGACAGTAGGTATGGTTAAAAATGGCTGGACAAGGTTAAAATCATAACAGACTACAGAAGTATTTCGATGTTTCCAGTCTTTAGACCAAATCTTCAATTTTCCATAGTCTTATGGCTAAAAGCAACCTAAAAAAAATTAAAAACAAAATTAACCTCTTCACTGCGCTGTTGACGAATGACGCTCGTCATAGAAACCATCGTCTGCAATGCTCTGTTGACGATCGTGGATCGTCCCGTATCAAACACTCTTTCTCTTTTCGTCTAGCATATCACAGAATCCTTCTATTTATGATTTGATTAGGTCCCTTGACAATCTTCGCTCTTTGAGTGCCGTTTGTTCAAGTTATTTAGATCATTTGCATAATTTATCACGATCGATTGGCAAGGTGCTACGAAGTTGAGCTTTCAGTTTTTGAAGCGCTATGGCTGCCCCACAACGAACCTACACAGTTGCAGAAGTTATTGAAGCGATTTTTCGAGATCAAGACAGTGGAGATGAAGACTTCAACTAAGTTCAAGCCAGCTGGCTTCGAACTTCGTGAAGTTGATGCCAACGACCCAGATTTTGATGTGGAAGAAGCTTTTGGTGACTGATCGTCTGAATCAGAGTAGGCCTATGGAGATCCGATTGTTCCAGATGCAGGTAGGTGTATTTGAGAGCTTTATTCATTTTATAACATGATTGTATTGCTTTCTTCTCAGTATATTTATAAATAGAACAGCTAAGTGTGTGTATTGTATGGCTGAGCCCTTTGTTTGGGCCTGGTCAGCGAGCGAGCCAGTGACCGAGTGGGCAGTGTGTTCGACCTGTGGGCGTGTCACTCGCTCGTTGTCAGCTACGCTGTGTGTGTCTTGTTGATGAGTTGTTTTTCTGGTCGGCATCTGCCCTGTGCTATCTCCCTGGCCTATGTGTGTTTGTGTGAGGAGTAGGCTACTATCTCCATGGCCTGTGTGTGTTTATGTGAGGAGTAGGGTGGGAGCAGAGGGGTGTGCGTGTGTGTGTGTGAGAGAGAGAAAGAGAGACAGAGAGAGAGAGAGAGACTGTTGGTGTGACTTTTTATAGGAAATTGAAAGCATTCAGTGATAATACTGACAGAAACAATGTTGTAATGAAGTCACTTTGGTAGAAGCAGTACTCACTGGGTTTCTTTGCAGTGTTTGCTTGAGGAAAATGAAAGGGGGTGTGGCATGGGGGAGTAGCATGCTACCTATGTCAGTGTGTGTGTGTGTGTGTGTATGTATGTATGTGTGTGTGTGTGTGTGTGTGTGTGTGTGTGTGTGTGTGTGTGTGTGTGTGTGTGTGTGTGTGTGTGTGTGTGTGACTTTTTTTTTATTTCATAAAATATGTGGAAATTTGAATCCTTGCTTTCACTGTGCTACAGGTATGGTAATGCAGCATGGTGATGATGTTCGGCCTGGACCTGCTGTTGCTGGACCTGCTGTTGCTGGCTGCTGTTGCTGGACCTGCTGTTGCTGGGCCTGCTAGAAGGGGAAGGGGAGGAAGAGGGGGAAGGAGAGGACTGTGTTTAGAAGACTGCTTCCAGAACTACCACACTCAGAAGCGTTTTTACTGGGGATAGACACTGGGAGATAAAACCCTTTCATTTTATGTGTGGCTAGGCTGTGCTTATATTGTGACTGGACACTGCTTTCTGACCTTTGTACAGTCTATATCTTCAAATCAAAGTGTGCTATAAACTGCTTGTGAACTCCTGCATCACTTGATTACATCATCATTGACTTTAACATTTTTTTTTATTGCATTTCAAAGAGTACATGTGACACTCTGGTACATTATTTCATTTTGAAATTGTCATAAACACAATCTTCATTCAATTTCCTTTCATTTGATATATACTTTTATGTATCTATCTTCAATGCCTTCTGAATTATAAGCTATTGAAAATAATAAGCGTGATTTTTGTCTGTTTCTGAAAAAAATCTTAGCATGTGTCTTAGCAAAACATGATAGCAGCGAAAGGGTTAAAACTTTCAAAATTGTATAAACTTATTACTTTCTCTATCATAAAATGCATAGTTTAAACATGTCTAAAAAGAAAGCTATATCAGATTTATTACTTCTACATTTTGTCTGTTCAATTACAAACTTGCCTTTAATTTACAAAGTGAAATTTTGAAATGAATAAAAAAAAAGAGAAAAAAACCTCAAAAATGAAAAAGCTGCACTTTCAGACTGATTTTCCTGCACTGCGTCACATTCGCTATTTTCGTAATAATTTTTGTTTTATTATTTATACAGCTGTTGTCTTTTTTGTGTCTATATTGCAACCCTACCCCACAAACAGCTAGTTAAAACAATTTATTGAAGCATGGGTGTGAGAGTAGGAAGAGACAGCATGGTACTTTGTACACATTTGTATCAATATTGCTTTGTACAGGCATGGCACATGTGCACAAGTGTGTACATGTGGGGGAATGGGATGGTGGTGAGTGTGGGTGGCTGGGGGGGGGGGGGGGGGGGATGGTATATGTGTAGCATGGTGTTTGTGTTTAAAAAAAATGAGGTAGAATGTGTGAATACCTAGACACTGAGTGGGCTCATGAGCATTGAGTTAACCCTTTGACTCCTGTATCCTGTCTACCAACTTAACTGCAAAAACTTAACCCTGGTGGATAGGGTGAGGGAGTCAAAGGGTTAAGGTTTTATTTTGCTAGCATGGCCAACAATACAGGATGCTGGTAGACAGGGTGCAGGAGTCAAAGGGTTAAATGTTGTAAAATTTGTATGACAATGTCAGAATGTACAAAGTGTTTTCATATTTGCATGTTTATCAAACTTTGTGCATTTCAATAATTTGTATCTTCCTTCTGAAAAGAAAAGAGCCTTCGTAAATTATAGCAAGATAAAACAAAAGAAAACAACAATAACAAAAAACAGTAATAGCAATTGGTATTAACTCATCTGGACCATCAAAAGATAATGGACTATCAGAACACAGTCACAGTAATATCACGGTAATGTCATGTGGTCCTGTGCATCCAATCCCTAAGCTTATCCAGTCCTAACTTGTTTTCAGATGAGCCTGTGCCAAAAGCTTGTCAGTGGCCAAAAGTCGTTCATATAGGTTAACGTAAAAGTTGTGTCATGCATACCCGTGGATTAATGAAACATTGGAGAAATACATAAGACAAACCTGGAGTTGTCTGCACTATAATGTTAATATAATCACAAAACAATTCTTGAATAATGAATGCGGTGGAGAAACAGAAATTATCCAAATATACTGTCCATTATTTTAACCATAATTTGTAAAATATTTTAGTTTTAATTCAAATGAGATGATCGGCAACATGTTCCCATTCTCAAGAGACTTCACTCACCAAGCCAAGATGGAGTTGCAAGGGTGCAAAGCTATGCACTGTCAATCTTGTCCTCAGTCACTCCACTTCAGTAAATCACAAATGATAAATGATTAATTTTCCATTTGTGAAGTATGTTGGGAGATGAAAAGTAGCTTGTTTAGTAATATTTGACAATTTTTGTGAGAAATTTAAGACGAGAAAGTCTGTCACATGGGAGGAAAGGGGGTCAGCTGATGAAATTTTATACTCAAAGACAAAATTGCTAATTAGGTCTTTCATCGCAATTATAATAAATCACACCACACTGATTTTTGTCTTCATCACGTTCGTAGCATCCACACTGATCTTTCGTTGAAAAAGTGAGAACACTCATTTCAATTTGGCATTTATGTCCAAATGTTTATGTCCACATAAAAAAAAAAACCACAGCCTACTAACATATTCACTATCAGTTTCACTGGGATTCTCAGATTATATTTTTGATGGGGAATAATCACTCTACAGACATTTTGTAGCACTGTCAGTTGCACAGGGTCTCCTAGGTTATATTTTTGATGGGGAATAATCATTCTCTATACATATTGAAGCATTCTGTCATGTTGTAATAACACCCTGACTCTTTGGTTTACTTCATTCATTAATGTCTTACATAGCTTTGATTATCAAGAAAATAATAAGATGAGGTTAAAACTGTACTGATTAGGACAGGCTTCCTTCACCATACAAGTATACTGGAAGAACATCTTTTCAAGTGCTTTTTACTCATAGCTTTCTTTCTAAAAACCATTTTTAACTAAGGCACAGAAACAAAAACATATTTTCTAGTTTATATGATTTTGTTCATTTTTTAAAAACTGATGTTAGATGTGCATATAGATCATTTAGTTTTTACTTTTTGTTTCATTTCCATCAAAGCCGTTTACAAATTGAAGTAATTTTCATTTGTACATTCTATACGCCAATTTTCTTATTGGATTATTCTATGAATATAGCTAGAATTTATCATTTTATTTTTCAGGTATCATGCTTTGTTCACCCTTGAAGACAACAGAAGAAGAAATGCTGAGCGAAGCTGCAAGTTTTGGAAAATATTAATAAGGAAGACCCAGTCTTGTACAAACTACAAAAGCAGAAAGATGCTGAACAAAATTGAAAAAAATCGTCAAAAGAAACGCTCAAAAGAAGAACTCAAATGTCTCCTGAATCGAGAACAGCAAGAAAATATCAGTGAGTAAATGGTGCATTTGGTGACTCACTGACTGTATTCACCCCACAAAGTATACTACACTGCACTGCGTTAGAAGCCTACAACAGTACAAGGAAATTAAGCAAATGTGCTTATTTACTTCAAGACAACATATGAAGGAAATGCATGCGAAACTGCAAAACTAAAACACGAATTAGGCCAATCTCATCGTCTCAATGAGGAGTGATTCATGATTATCATTTCATCAGTGTTGTAATTCTTAGCTCACAAATTACAATATACATTGTATAATGTTTCTTAAAAGAAACAGGGTACCCTGTGACAGCTGAAACGATTGGGTCATGACCATGATAGGTGGAGAGCCTTTTTTGGTGGTGTATGCCCCAGGCGGGAAACAAGAGGTATATATATGAATGATTACTGCAATTAGTGTTTACGCTGCTGCTGCTCCAATTACTACAATACCATCTCCTGAACAGCAGCTCTCTCTAGCAGTGATTAGCTTACTCTGATCTGCTGATGATTCTGCTGATGTTACAGTTAAGAGTGCAGAAGAAAATGAGCCAGCAGAATCCGGCTACAGCTGTTGCCATCACACACGCACCAAAACCATTGACAACGGAGGATGTAGAACAAGCCGAAAAGAAACGCAAGGCATGGAGAGAGCTGAGACAAGCCCTGAAGAGTCAGTAAACTGCACAAAAAAGGAGTCGGTATTGTGAAGCAGTGCTACTGTACTACTAAGCATATGAAAGGCCAAGAACAGGTTTGCAGTATTTTGGACTTCTGTCACCCTTTGAAAATTGCACAGCAGTCCACACAAAGACACATACATGTGCACCAAAGCGTGCGCGCAAGCGCACACACACACACACAAATAACAACAAGGGAAAAAACAGGAACAACACACATCTATGATCCAGTGAAAATGAATAACTAACTGAAACAAAGATACAGTGAGATCACAGACAGCAGAGAGATCTGTAGTCTTTTATCCTTTTATTTTGTATTACTATTAGTCATTCTAATATACAAAAATGGATCCTGTCTGTCACCCTTTGAAAATTGCACAGCAGTCCACACAAAGACACATACATGTGCACCAAAGCGTGCGCGCAAGCGCACACACACACACACAAATAACAACAAGGGAAAAAACAGGAACAACACACATCTATGATCCATCATCAATAGCTCTCTCTCTGCAGGTGTTGTTCCATATTCATTCAAACAGGCCATTGTCAATCCACTCTTGAAGAAACCTGGTCTTGATCCAAATGAACTCAAGCACTATAGGCCTGTATCTAATCTTCCTTTTGTTTCAAAGGTGCTTGAGAGGGTAGTGCTAAAGCAGCTACAGGAACACCTGTACAAAAATTCCTTGCTTGAAGTCCATCAATCAGCTTACAGGAAGGGTCACAGCACAGAGACTGCTGTACTGAGTGTCCTCAACGAACTACTAGTCAATGCGGATAACAGACTGGTATCATTGGTCGCATTGTTGGACCTCAGTGCAGCATTCGATACGCTGGACCATTCCATACTGCTCAAAAGATTGGAAGTAACTTACGGTATCAAAGGCGCTGTTCTTGACTGGTTCACCTCATATGTTTATGATCGTTTTCATTCAGTCATTGTTGATGGTATTCTATCTAATCCATCCCCCCTTGTCTGTGGAGTACCTCAAGGCTCTGTCCTTGGGCCTGTTTTGTTTACACTGTACACTCAACCACTATCTGATGTTATTTCTTCTCATTCATGTCAATTTCATAAATATGCTGACGACACCCAGCTGTCCAAATGCTCAGACCCAGATTCTTTTGTTGATGTTCAATCATGTGTTCAGGCTTGTGTAACTGACATCTTATCATGGATGACCAGTAATCGCCTCAAACTTAACACCGACAAAACCGAATTTATGCCTGTTGGTGCGCTCTCCCATCTTCGTTTGATCGGCAGTAATTCTGCACACATTGATGGAAGTGACATCCCTTTTCAGCCCACAGTCAAATATCTTGGCATCAAGATCGATCAGGCACTTTCAATGCATGATCACATTAGCAGTATATGCCGCATTTCCTTCCTTGAGCTTCGACGTATTGCATCAATCCGTCGCTATCTTTCTAACGAAGCTGCTACCAAACTTGTTCTGGCCTTGGTCACCTCTCGGTTAGATTACTGCAACTCCATACTGGCAGGTCTACCTAAAGATGAAATGAAACGCCTCGATAGAGTTCAGGCAAGTGCTGCACGCCTTATTATGAAGAAGAAGAAGCGTGACCACATCACTCCAATACTTCAAAAGCTACACTGGCTTCCTGTCAGCTATCGCTGCCAGTATAAAATTTACACTATGGCATACCGCCACTTTGAAGGCACTCTGCCATCATACCTGTCTAATGCATTATGCTCATATACACCATCTCGGGCCCTCAGGTCATCGAATGAAAAGCTGCTTAAAATTCCAAAGTGTAATCTTAGAACTGCTGGTGAGCGCTCCTTTCATTATCTTGCACCTCGCCTCTGGAATTCACTGCCGGTCGACTTTAGAAGGGAAAGCGCACTTGCTTCTTTTAAAGCAAAACTCAAAACCCACCTGTTTGTGAAAGCATTTGAAATTCCCACTGTCTAAATGATTGTATTCTTTGCGCTAATGCTGTTGATTATCGTATGATTTCTAAGGTATATGATATGTACTGTTTAAGTCATGTTGTTGTAAGATAGTATAATTTATGAGTGGGTGTGATGTATGTGTGTGTATGTGTGTGTATGTATGTGTCTATGTATGTGTGTGTGTATGTGTGTGTGTATATGTGTGTATATATATATATATTAACATATTTTTAATTTGTGTAAGAGAGTATGCTTATGTGATAGTAAGGTATTATGTACACTATTGTGTTGCTGTAGGATAGTATGTTTTATGATTGGTATGATAGCGCAGTGAGTCTGTATACAGAGAATAGCGCTATATAAAAGCAATTTATTATTATTATTATTAAGTATTTTCTTTTTTGTTACCCAAGTTCTTTGTTAGTGGATTGACAGCAATAGATTAGTATTATACTATATAGTAATAACAGCATCGTCTTGAATGGGTGAAAAGATTTAAGATGCCTAGAGGATGAAGACAGAGAAGAGCTTTGATCTGCCAAGCTGCTGCGGTACTAACACTATAGTGAGCAGGTATTCACAGATCTTTAGTCTTACTCAGCATTAAGTATTTCTTTCATGTTCGTTGCAGATTATATAAAGGTATACTTATTCTAAAGAGTTATCTGAATGTGCGTAGGAAAAGAATGCACTGTGTATAACCTTTTTAGCTTTGGTACAGCCGCAGCCGACCATTCTGAGTACGCTGGCTGGCGCTTCGTTACTGCTGCAACCGACAGTAAAAGTCAGCCACGTGCATAGGCTATTTTGATCACGCACTGACCGCATGTTTCTCACACTGGCAGCCTTGTTATCATCCAATGAAATGGTCTTGGAAAATTTAGAACTACACACACATCCATTCACTACAGATCGAGTGCGTAAAAGAGTGATGGGGGTATTTTCATTCATGCCACGTAGCGTGTGAAAAAATGGCGATACCCTTTGTACCAGATGGTTTCCAGGATACAGATGATTCTCCAGATTATTCAGAGGAGGAATTTAATACTACTGTTCGTGAATTATAAAAACACAAAGAAGATGTAGCTGAGTCAGATACTGAGGTTGGTGAGGGGGAAGATGATGAAAACTGTGACTTAGGAGAGCAGACCGACACAGAAGATAACGCACCGCTAGCCGCCTTCCAGCGATCGTGGCACCCAGCACTGGTTCCGCTGACAATAAAGAAATTGATCTCCCGGTTGGGCTAAATTATACACTGCCAGCTGATGCCAAGCCTTCAGATTATTTCTTTTAGTTTTTGTACTGACAATTAGTAAACTGTAGTACGAACATGAATGTAGTTTTGTCGTGGAAAAGAAAAATGGTGAAAAAAACAACACCGAACAAACTGTGTAAATACTTGAGGAGTACTTGGTGACATTTGGTGACCACCTGTGAGTTCTATCACACGGAAATGCTGTTAGACACTTTAGCTAGGACATACTCTAATTCATTGCTCATCTGTATGTGTTGTGGTCACGTATAGGTGTGCTTCTCCTCTTCTCATACATATGTGTCAGTTATTTATTCATGTTTGGTGACATCTTTGGTGAAAATGACATAACAGTAGTGGTTAGAAAGACATACTCACTTGGATATGCAAGTAAAACATGTTTACCAACACCTGACAAATTTCTAGCTTTATATCTGATCAGATATGCTCACTGTGTACTCATGAACGAGTAAACCCTCTTTTGGGGGAAAAAGCTTGAGAAAATTCAAAATCTAGGGGCAGTTCAGATCTCTAGAATACAAATACAAGAGGGATAAAGCATTCACTGCGTCTCCTATCAGCAGCTGAAAAGAGGAGCGCAGGCAGTTCTCAAACAGCCAACACTGCTGATAGCAGAGTCTCTGATGTGGAAAACTGCGTTCCATTGGAAAACTCATTGCCACAGAGAACAGCTTTTCAGACTAACAATTCAATACGATGTTTAACCAGGAAAAAAGCTTACCTAATAGAAGAAAGTTTGTGTTAAATTTATGCAAGCCTGAAGAAGTTGTAGAAAAAAGTTTTAAAAACTAAGAATCAACCTTCTTCGAGAAATTTCAATACCTATTAAAATAAAGATCAATGAAGAGCAAAAGGTGAACTTAAAACTCTTTAAACTAAAATCAAAAAGAAACAAAGTTTCAAATGAACATAAAAAGCCTTTGATGGAAGTCTGTGGGACTAGTAAACATGTATTTTGAAAAGAAGAGAAAGGTTCCGGTTTGGAAGGAAGTTAGAAAACCTCAAAAGAAGCCCAAGCCCAAATGGCACAAATATGTGAAAGCAAAAGCAGCAGCAGTTGCTTTCATGGATGATGTTTCCATTCATTTTCCAGGGAAAAACCAGCCAAAAATGGAAAGCATAAAAAATGTGCTCACCACTGAATGAAACATCAGTACAGACACTTCAGACAAAAGCATACACATCTAAAATTGTCCTTGCGAACATTTTACAGATGCCTGCCAGAGCACATGTATCACATGCATCTGGGCACCAAACCTACTGGCAGTGCTTTTGTAAGGTATACACATGACACAAGCACACGACAGAAGGCATTGATGGCAGGGATGGCATGATGGAACTGACAATTTGTGAAGACTACACTGTCAACTGTCTTGATCGTTGTTTCCAGTTTTATGGGAATTAAATGCTTGTTAGAATACATAAGGTCCAGGTTGACCAGTCCACTAACTCAGGTTGTCCAATAGACATTTTGGGATTACGTATAAAAAAGAAAAAAAGAAATGGGAAAGCAAAAGGGACTCATCAATCACAAGGGTACACTTGATAGATTGGTGAGCACTCTGGCTGATTATCCAAAACCTTTTGCTGAACATGTTTTCTTTCACTGCTGGCAGTTTACTTGGATGAAATCCCTGATAGCAAACTTGCCACAAAATACACCACTGTCTGTCTTTGATTTTGCAGAAAATTATTTGTGCAAATAATAAAAATGAAGTTCACAGGTTGTGATTCTGCCTCAAAGAGGCCTTGTTAGGGTCCAGATTTAACACTGCATTTCCAAAATCAATGATTTATTTGAAATGGTTCAAGACCTTATCTGGTTCTCAGCGGTCAGCTGGGCTTTGATTAAAACACTTAATGATAATAACTGCTTAAATCAGAACACAGAATACTACATTTAACAAAATTGTTTGTTTCAATTCAATTTTGTTTCTAATGTCGACTTTTGATTTTTTGTATGCTCAGTGTGAAGGTAATTTTTCAACTCTTTTTTGTGATAAATGTGAAGATACAATTTAATCACTACTGGCTCTGGCACTGGTCTGCATACTGTTCCTGTTATAGTGTTAAGAAGGGTGGTTGGGAATGTTTGGATATAATAGGCCATTATTTAGGGTCCAGTTGAATCAGCCTTCGAGATTCTTACACGGACATCACAGCAGTAACTACTTGTTTTAGCCACAGGTTGTTGCCTTTGTCACAAATTGTTACCTTAAGTCTTACAGTAACTTTTTAGTTTGTTTGTTCCCAAAGTTTTTCAAGTGGTATAAAAATAGAGCACTCAAATGCAAAGATGGATAGAGTATGCGAGGAAAGGCAATACAACTAAGTGACATTGTTCATTGTAACATCATTGACACTGGCATTTACAGTCTGCTTTAACAAGGAAATGAATTTCCCACCGTTTTGCATTTGTAGAGTGTTTTTTTTTACACTTACAGTTACACTGAATGTTTATGAAATAAAATGTCCTCATTTATTTGTTGGTTTCTGTGTATTTGTTTTCACAGTAGGTGGGTTGTTAAAGTGTGTGATGGACGTGATGGTGAACTAAAATAAATGCCTCCAAATCCCCAGCCTTTGGTTACAAACAAGGTAAACTTTTTCTGCTTACTCAGTGTACTCGGCGCTTAATTATGATATTAAATATGAAATTAAGTGTGCTCAATACCTAGATACAGTGACCAAAATGCTTTGTCCCCTATAACATAAGTGCATTTCCAAAAGAACAGTAATTGCAGTTATCTTTTTGCAAACATATTTCAAAAGTCAACATCAAACACTCTCAAGAAATAAAAAAAAATAAAAAAACTAGGATGATAAGTGACTTCTATTCTGCAGATCAGGGCACATTTTTAGCTAATATCCACCATCACCCCTTCCCCTGATAAAATAACGTATTGATATATCTTTTCTAATTAAACATATCTTCTTCAACTTGTGCTGTTTGTCAAGCAGGAAAAAACACTTCTACTGTACCACAACCAACGAAATGAAATCATTGTCCATGTGACTGAAAACATTTGTGGGGCTTAAATTAAAAGAGCACAGCTCTCCTTTTCAGGTGAAATTTTAAACCACCATTACCAACACCACAGTCATCCTTCCATTTCCATCCCATCCACCCATCCGCTCACCTAAAATCACCGCCCATATGACTGAAGCGACTGCGTGTGTTGAAGGTCTGCAGAGTGTGGCTTTCCTTCAGGTGGTTGTTAAGGGTCTCCACGTTGGTGGCATGGAAATTGCACAGGTTGCAGGACAGCACATTGGAGCTGGGGTGGAGCTTCAGATGTCGCTGTAGCTGGTCTGCACGGTCAAACCGCTTGTTGCATACCTGACAACGTGGGTTTGTTCAAGACAGCATTACAACAGATTACAATTAAAAAACAAACTGAATCATGTATGCCATGTGATGAGGACTCCAGTGAGTCTTGCTTATCCCCCTTACTGGATGAGCATGCATGTAATACTGCCCATCATGCCTTTGGCATGTACAGCAGCTATATACACTTAACCCTTTCAATCCCGCAAACTATCCACCAGCTTCCTGCATTAACCTTTTCATCCTGTCAGCCTCCCCACTCATTTCCTACACTAATCTTTTCACTTCTTCATCCTGTCCACCAGCTTCCAGCATTAATCTTTTCACTAAGCTGATCCACCAATCTCCTGCATTAATTATGCAATGATTCCTGAGCTGCGGCTAGAGTTTGCGGTCAGGAATAAAAAGAGATGATCTGAGAAGTTTCAGAAAATACTTAAAGATAACATCCCACGTAAGAAGATGTCGTATCTTTTGCTTTACTTTCTTTGGTTTTAATAAGATTAAGATACTTCACAGTACAATGAAGACACACTAACACTAAACAACTCAAAATGATCGACATGCTTTTTTCTGATCAATACTATGAATCCTCTCTCTCTCTCCCTCTCTCTCTCCCTCTATCTCTCACACGCTCACACAGAAACAAGATCTTTCTCACCTCACAATGGTAAGGCTTCATGTGCAGCAAGCGGTGCTGAAAGAGATTGGACCTGGCAGCAAAACGTTTGTCACACAAGTTACATGAATATGGCTTGATGCCGAAATGAATGTTCTGATGCTCCAGTAAAATATTTTTGTACCCAAAGCGACGGTGACATATGTTGCACTCGAATGGTTTTTTTCTTTTCGTGAGTCAGCTGAATGTGTCGCGTAATGGCCGCCTTGGAAGCCACCGTCTTTCCACACAGGGAGCAAACATAGTTATCTCCCTGTTTCATGTAAGAGATTGACAGTGTGGCACCCCCACTTCCCATATCGCTCGTCTCCACCATATTACCACTTCCGCCGAATGCTGGTGACGCTTGTGGTGTGGAGGGACCGCTCTGACCCGGAGAGGTCAACCCATGAAGACCGCTGGTGTTTCCACCAGACCCAGGGCTTTGTCCCGACGAGGAGAAACGAGCATGATGTGCAGCAGCTGCAGCCAATCCTGTCAAGGCTGAGTGAGACAGGAAGCTGTCTTGTGGTGACTGAGAGACATAGTCATTGGCATTGCTGACACGGGCCATGTAGTTTGGGGAGGTAAGGCCAGCGGGGCCATCTGAGGAAGGGGAGAGCATGTCGCCGGGTTCATTGAGGGAGGTGTGAGGGAGCATCATGGCACTCATGTCTTTGTCCCCCATGCCCCCATCACTACCATGTGTGCCCATGTAGTCAGCCATCCTGCCTCCTGGTCAGTGCTGCACAATGGTAGAATTCACTTATTAATACGTAAATCAATCAGTCAATAAACCTCAATTTAAAACTGATAAAGCTCTATTTAAAACTAATCAAGCTGTACAAACAATCTCCTTTGCAAATGATTTAAATATTTTAAGTACTGTGATCTCTGAATAAAAAGTACATCAGCATCAACAAACTTCAAAAGATGCTATCCAAAATAATGCCAACTGCTACTACAATTAAAAAAATGAAAACAAACCAATTGCTACTACAATTAAAAAAAACTAAAACAAATAATATACAAATAAACTGCTTAGAAATGGAAACTACAAGTGTTTAATGTTTTGATAACCATGACAAGCACGCTTCCAGACTATTAATCCGGGTGAACCAACGCCTCAAAAAATTTTCTTCTTTTCTTTTTACAAGCAAAGATTTCTACTCTTTATAGACAACCTCTCATTGTAGGCAAAATCCTGTCTGCAGACACTCAAATGCCATGGCTATATCCTCCCTTTCTTATACAGGAAAACTGAAAGCAGGACTAATAAAATTGTGGCACATTCTAAAATACACAAGCTTCACTGGCTGGGCATAAAGGACTAGACATGCATAAACATACTAAACTCACAATGCTATAAACAACCCCACATATAAATAGGCCACCTTTAAACCTGATGTTATTCATAAACTACACAAAAACTCACACTACAATCAGCAGCTACACTACAGATGCATATATGCATGCCCACAATCACTTGACAGACATTTACAAATCAAAACCACACTCAAATACACACAGTATATGCATACATACACATGCCTAACACACACATTAACAGAAACACACACACACACACACACACACACACACACACACACACACACACACACACACACACACACACACACACACACCACACGCATGCACGCACACACGCACACACACACACACACTTACACATATCTCTTCACAAACAAACCAAACAAAAAGCATGGCTATCATCATTACAACATAAAATCCAAAGCAGACACAAAGGCAAAACAAAGACAAAGACCTGAAAACCATCACACACTTTGGATCATTAAAATAAAAATCAATATGATGCCAAGGTCGCAGAAGATTGTTTCATCGACTGATCCAGGCACTTTGCCAGGATATCCATATTAAGATGACACTTCCTTCCGTTAAGTTTAAAGTACAGTCGCAATTCTATCCATAACTGACTGAAAACAGTTTAGATGGAACATATTCATTTTGCAAAATCTGACACTATCAAACTGGACTATATCCCATGGACATTATGCATTTTTCTGTGCAGACAGATTCTAAAAAAAATGCATCAGGTTTTACAGAGTGCACAATGTGGTTGCTTACACTCATAGTCATTATGCACACATTCACAACTTGCACATTCTTTTGTATGTGTACGCTCACATTTACATACACACATAAACACACTGGTTCCAGATATTATCATCTGAATTATTATATCACAATCAAAATGGGGTGTTCAGAAATTGGTCAAGCCATACCTATACCTTTTTCCTAGGTTTCAGGATTTTTGTTGTTGTTATTGTTGTTGTTGTTTGTTTGTTTGTTTGTTTGGGTTCTCTTTTAATCTATTTTTTATGAACCTCACTTGCACGCAGTCTAAAAAGCACCTTTTTTACTTTTTTAAAAAATTTTGCTTTCTACTGTTTGTTTTTGTTTTTCCATTTTTTTGTTGTTGTTGTTGTTGTACTGTTGTTTTTTGTCGAATACTGACTTATCCTTCTATACTGGTCCTTTTTATAATAAAATGGCAGTGCATATTATCAAAAGTTACACATGCACAAATGTGTACATGAATGGGAGGGGGGGGGGGGGCAAACACTCAGAAAATGTGGCAAGACTAAAAGTTTAGAGCTGAACAAATGGACAACAGAAGGGCATGAACAACTTGTGAATGCAAGCAATGGACTGATATATCTCCTCAATTAATACAACAAAAAAACAGTTACATATTACTGAGCAATGATAATAATTGTGCCCAAACCTGCAAACTTAATTTTTTTAATACAATTATCATTATTATCATCATCATCACTATTATTATTAATCATAATAATTTCACTTATACAGCACAAACAGTCCATATCAGAAAATGTTGCAATTACATAACACACACACACACACACACACTCTCTCTCTCTCTCTTTCTCTCTCACACACACACAAGCACACACACACGCACACGCACACACAGCTGCCATGTCAATACATTAGTGTAGGTAGGTCCAGCCTCTCTACGCTAATGGCTAACATGCAGCAGAACTGGTAAAAATTGCCGATTTTAAATTGCTTGAGCTCGTCTACCATTCACGATTGCAAGATAAAAAATTATGTCGACACACTCAATGAGCTTTAGGCATGAAACCTGTGTCTTTATTTGTGGTGTGAAAAAAGTGTGCTTTGACCCTGAGCGATCTAAATACACATACTGAACGCAACATTGGCGATGACATGCAAAGTTTCCTCACATGGTTTTCCCAGTGTAATGTCCCCTCTTGTTCCCATCTTGTGTGGGTCCCCAGATCATCCCCCGGGGGACGAATCAGTGTCCTGAATCATCCTCGGGGGAATTTCTGGGCAGCCCCCCCCCACCCCCCCCCCCTTCTGTTCTGGTCCCCCCTGAATTCACCATCATGCCTGTCCCAAAAGGTCCCATCCCCCACCCCACCCCCTGTAGTACTCTTGTAGGTGCACGTCTCTCCCCCCACCCCACCCCCTGTAGTACTCTTGTAGGTGCATGTCTCTTTCTTTCTGTCCATCTCTGTCTCTCTCTCCATGTCTGTGTCTTTGTTCCTCTCTCTCTCTCTTTCTCTCTCTCTCTCCGTCTCACTCATTCTCTCTCTCCCACCCCCTTCTCTGTCTCTCTCTCCGTCTCACTCATTCTGTCTCTCTCCCACCCACCCCTCTGTCTGTCTGTCTCTCTCTCTCTTTCCCTCTCTCCCTCTGTCTCTTTCTCTGCCTGTCTGTCTCTCTGTATGTGAGAGTGACTGTGAGTGCGTGACAGATACAGATACAGAGAGAGAGAGAGAGAGAGAAAGAGAGAGACACAGAGAGAAAGAGAGAGAAACAGAGGGAGAGAGAGAAAGAGAGAGAGAGACAGAGACGGGGGTGAGAGAAATCAAATCAAATCAAACCATGTTGTTTATAGCCTCGTCGACCAGCACAGGCCATCTCAAGGCTGTCACCTTGTAAAGCTTCAACCACATTTGTTTTTCCGATCTTCAGTGTCCAAAAACCTTTCCACAAACTAAGATAAACTGAAAAAATAACCTTCTAAAAGTCATTTTACCCTTGCCAACCAATATGAGTCATCTCAAGGCTCAAATCTGTTTAAAAATTCCAGTCTCTTTCAGAAATTCCTGGATCGCCCATAATGGGACGTCCCGGAACAAGGTCCTTATTGTCTCTGCCGTGTAATGTTTATGCCGTATCTTGTTTAAATCATAGCATGAAATTAAAATATGTTTTACTGTGAGAGGCTCATCACATGAAACACACCAAGGGGCCCCTTCACCCTTCAACAAATATGAATGAGTTAAAAAAAAAGTATGACCAATTCTAAGATGAGTAAGAATTACATTCTCTTTACGGGTTCCTCCCAATGAAGGAAGGGACTCTGAAAGAGTAGGACGGATTTTAAAAAGTTTATTATTCACTTGTTGGCTCCATTCTTCTTGCCATATATGCATTAGTGTAAGAGTGGACTTTACACTTTAGATCAGTAAAGGGTATAACGGAAGTGGACATTCCGTCTGCTGTGGCCTCCTTCGCTACAGCATCAACCATCTCATTCCCGCGAATACTCACATGACCAGGGACCCAAACGAAAACAATGTCACAGTTTCAATTTTTCAGTTGAGTAAATACACTGAAAAAGTCTAGCAGCTCAGGGTGGTTTAAGTTACGACATGATATAGGGGGCCTAGCCTCCAGTGCTGACAGTGAGTCAGAAAAAATAATAAATTTCTTTCTCTTGGAAGCCAGAATTGTCTCTTATGAGCAGTCAGCTCCACTGTGTACACAGAGCTGTCAGAAGGTAGCCTATGTGTTTACTGGATTTTTTAACACCATCTGACTAAAGGATTGCAGAAGCAGCAACACCATTTTCTGATTTGGAACCATCAGTGAAGACTTTTTCATGTGAGGGATATTGCAGACATAGTTCACTATAAAGACCTTTATAAACAAGGGAGTTGGTAGAACGTTTACAGTAAGATGCAAGGTCGAATCGAACTTCTGGTGTATGGAAGGTCCATGATCGGTTGTCTGGAAATTTGGAGAAGTCACAGATCACGTCCAGGCTGATCTCAGCCTTTTCCACATGTGGGCGGATATGGATACCAAACGGTGGAATACAATTAGGACTTTTTTCATATTCTTTCACATATTTTGGATCAAAAACATAATCGTAGGCAGGGCTTTTCATTTCCGAGTATAGTTGGATGTAGTAGTTCAGAGAGAGTTTTAGTCGGTGGTTGGAAAGAGAGGCTTCCCCTGCTTCTGCATATAGACTGTACACAGAAGATGTACAAAATGCGCCCAAAAACAAACGCAGCCCTTGATGATGAATAGGATCTAATGTTTTAAGGTAGGAGTCCCTTGTCAAACCGTAGATCACACATCCGTAGTCCAGTTTGGATCGGACTAGGGCTCTGTAGAGATGCAGGAGAGTTTTCTTATCAGCAACCCAGTCTGTGTGCACCACGACTCGAAGAATGTTCAGAGCCTTCTGACAGGAAGCTTTAAGATGTTTGATGTGGCTATGGGGGGAAGCGCTAGTGTAATGGATAACACGCTGAACTTGAAATTCGGCAAGTCTCACAGCTGAGAGTTCGATCCCAGGTCACTGCAGGCTTTGTGTTTGTGGGAAAAACACTTTACCCCCATTTCCTACTCCTTCGGATGAGAGCATAAACTGAGGTCTAGTCTGAGCACGCATGCATCTAAAATCAAGCTTGGACTTAAAAGATCCTGACACTGATGTCCAAAGCTGACGTCAGTGCCGGCTACAGAAACATGCCCAGCATGCACCTCCCAACGAAATTGGAGTGTCACTGACTATACTGCCAGAGTATAGTGTGGGGACCCATACAGGGCAAACAAGCACACACGTAACCAGTTAGACAAAACTGGAACACTGAGAAGAGAGAAGGAGAGATGTGGCTTGGAAGTTAAGATTTTGGTCAAAAATGACCCCCAGAAATTTAGCTTCTTTAACTGCTGTAATTGTTGATTTACCAAGACGGAAAATGGTTATGAAAATGAATACACTGAGTTTTTGTGGTGGAAAAAGTAAAGCCATTCTCTTCAGCCCAATGGTGGATCTTTTCCACGCAGAGCTAGAGACTGCGCTGAATGCCAGGTATACTGGGGGGTGTGAGTGAGAGAGAGAGAGAGAGAGAGAGAGAGAGAGAGAGAGAGAGAGAGAGACAGACAGACAGACAGACAGAGACAGAGTGAGAGAGAGAGAAAGAGAGAGAGACGGACAGATAGACAGAGAAACACAGACAGAGAAAGAAAGACAGACAGACAGACAGACAGAGAGAGAGAGAGAGATTAGAAAAACATGCTCTTACCATTCCAGTAATGTGTGTGTGCATGTGTGTGTGTGTGTGTGTGTGTGTGTATGTGTTTGATGTGTGTGTGTGTGGTGTGTGTGTGTGTGTGTGTGTGTGTGTGTGTGTGTGTGTGTGCGCGCAGTGTGCATGTATGTGTGCATGTATGTGTGCATGTTTGTATCATGTATGTATGTGTGTGTGTGCATATATGCGTGTGTGAGAGAGTGAGAGAGAGAGGGGGGGGAGAGAGAGGGGGGAGAGAGAGAGAGGGGAGAGAGAGGGAGAGGGAGAGGGAGAGGAGAGAGAGAGAGAGAGAGAGAGAGAGAGCAATCGTTATTTACAACCCCCACACGTTTCATGCGTTTTACGCATGGGTTTAAGCTAGTAGTGGTTTAATTCACCATCAACTTTCCATGTAGACACATTTTAACTAAATGAGATGTTTCCACACAGAGAGAGAACTGGGTCATTATAATTTAACAAAAAACACAACTTGCAATCCAAAATTTGACACAAACTTTCGATCGTAAAATATTCCTTACACACAGCTTGCAGTTTTAAAATTTGTGCATAAAACCAATTATGGCCTCTATAAAAACAAACAATACCTATATTTAACTGAATAGCTTCTATATTTTTAGATTACAAAAACTGATCGTCTCTTCGACGGACATAAATAGCATAATACTGTTGCTGAGCAAGATGGAGGACTAAGGGTGGTTCAGTATTTCAGGTCACTGTATAGATCTACCATAAAGGTCCGAAACATACTGTATACGAAATAAAAGCTTATAGATTTTACTTTTAGCTTGCATTCCAGGATTTATCATATTGGGCATGATTGGGACGATAATTAATGATTTATTGTCTTCAACCAGATGTAATCTAGGGTTTAACACCCAAAATAAATGTGCTAAAATATTAAATTCTGAAGGCCGTGGCTCTTTTATGCAAAGACTGTTTTAATCAATACTATACATATATTTTTAAGATTCCATCAATGTTCATATTATAATTTTAAGGGTACTAGAAAGTTTGTATCGATACATTTTATGATTACATAAAATTGGAATGCTAAGGAAAAGACAACTCTTAAAGAAAAATAACTCTTACAATTTACATATACTACGTAGTAAATTTATCGTCTGCTAAGGCACTAGACCTGCAGAGCGTAATAGGACTGCAGTGTGCACAAACTGAGAGCAAAAAGGAAAAGAGAGAGAGAGGGAAGAAGACAGACAGACAGACAGACAGACAGAGAGACAGAGAATGAGACAGAGTCAGAGACAGAGACAGTCATAAAAAGAGAGGGAGGGAGGGAGGAAGGGAGAGAGAGAAAGAGAGAGACAGAGAAAGAGAGAGAGAGAGGAACAGAGACACAGACATGGAGATAGAGACAGACAGACACGCATGTACAAGAGTACTACAGGGGGGGGGGGGGGGGGAACCTTCTGGGACAGGCATGCTGGCGAATTCAGGGGGGGACTAGAACAGCATGGGGGGGGGGGCACTGCCCAGAAATTCCCCCGGGGGATGATTCAGGACACTGATTCGTCCCCCAGGGGATGATCTGGGACACCAGTAGGTCCCCTGGGGGATGATCTGGGACACTAATAGGTCCCCTGGGGGACCTGCGCAAGAGCGGGACGAGATATTCTTAGATCGTTTCCATCAACATTGAGCCTTTCTAGTTGGTTGATCAATTCTTCATGTCTTACCAAATCAAAAGCATTGATATAATCGACAAAACCAAAATATGCATCCTTATTCAACACTTCCATGCTGTTACACCAATAACAGAAAAAAGATTTCTTTCATCAAGCTGCCAATGAGAACCAAGGTAGGCCTACCGTTAAAAGAGAAGCAGACCTGGGAACTTCGGAAGGTTAGTAAGACAAGATGAGTTCTGACATATATTGATATAATTATGTTGGCACTGTATTCGAATTCAGACACTGAAAGCAGAGTGTGGCAATCTTATACTCAATCCTTGCTTTGATCAGAAGCCATTGTAGTTTTTGCAGGAGTGCTTTTGTATAGCACCATTTGCTCTCCTGCAGGACAAGCCAAACTGCACTGTTCTGGATTTGTTGGAATTTGGACAGCTTATCATCAAGGAATATAGCTAGGTGAGACTGAGAGTCTGGATAGAATGAAAGGTACAATCAACCAATCTGTGGTATCGGCAAAGAGAAATGGGACATTTTATTCATTTTACACAATGCCGCCATCCAGTCATTCCTTCACTTTCCACATATGCACAGAAATGAATTTATCCACAAATCCTAAATAGCATGCTATGTTCAAATACAGCAACATGACAGAAATGACTGGAACAAATTTGCCGCAGCTACACTGTCAAAGAGCCATTTACTTGCAAGCATCCAGTGACCAAAAACAAAACAAAAAACATACATACTCCCTGAAATTGTTAAAATGAATGTGTACATTGGGTGCAGCATGTACACTCGTATTTCTGCTTCACTGTAATATTATAACTTCTGCACATTACCAATTATGCAATTTCTTTTCTGGACCGCATTTGTGTTAAGGTAAAAAAGACAGGCAAAGAATGCCCCACAACCCCAAGGGATCATAGGGGAGCGAGTTACAAAGACCTCAACTTTTCTCAGGGCTTGCACTCATAAGAATGGTGCCAGTCTCCTCTCTGTCCCTGCTTTATCTTCCTAATCTTTATCTTCCTAATCCTTTATCTTCCTAATCCAATTCACAGGTACACATGCACCGATGTAACAACTAGTCATGGCTTTTTGAAGCAACAAACTCAGTCAGCAAGAAAAGTTGGCCATGACAAAGTTCAGTTTGGTTCAGTCACACCTGCATCATCCACCACCTACGTTCTTCATTTGGATAAGTCATTAGTCTGCATCCACCCCAGCTATTGCTTACTCAGTGCAGGTCTTTCTGGATGGTTTGTTGCCAGCTACTCTTAGGTTGGCTTTTCTTTTGTTTTCCCTTATTAATTTACCCTTAGCTGTTCACAAAGCCGGTAACCGCCCTGCGGAAGAATGTGCCAATCCATTCATAGCGGTTGAGATCGCCCGACCTTTTCCGGCACATTTGTGGGGAATTTCCATCACTACTGGCTTTGCTGTCTTATCGCGTGTGTGGTTAGAATCTTGGTCAGTCTCCCGTTGAATGTTCTAAAAATAGTACGAGCATTCTGGGATGCAAGGAACTTTCCATTCACTACTGAAAGACTTTGTACTGACGCTGTGCTTCTTCCATTTGCGAATACTAGGAGCTAGCTTTACATCTAGCAGTGCAAATGCGAAAGAGTTTTTAATTAAGAGTCCACCACAGACTTGGCTGGCAAGTCTTGAAGTAGGGAGCTTTGATACATGGCTTGACCATTTCGAGCACCACTTGAACTTAAGATCTCAATGCAAACTGGAGAATGATTGAACCACTCTGACTTCATCACTGATTATGAAGTCATTCTATTTGATAACTAATATTTTATTTTGAGTTGAAGGCATCAAGTTTCTTTTCCTTTGACTGATGGTTTAACTGATGCCGCCCAGAAGGTGATGACTCAATCACGAGGACACAATCATAAATAAATTATTTCATGCAATTAAAATTACCCACACATCACAGCAGAACACAAGCTGTTGCTCTTCGCCAAGTTGGTTTTCATAATCTAAGCCTGTGCACTGAGAGCCTATAACATGGAGAGTACGAAACGCTTTAGTCTCACAAACTGGTAAATACTCAAAACAACTAAAACAACTGCAAAAATACACTTACATCCTGTGACACATATGGCAAACATCCCAAACAACAACAAAAACAACATTATATACACTGCACACATATGCACAAAACCAACAATCAAATGACAACCAATTCCTCTCCCCCTGCCAAAAACAAAACAAAACAAACAAACAAAACCCAAAACAAACAAAAATAAACATAAAACAAAACTACAAACAAAAAGAAGAGGATAGTGAAACAAGAACCCTTTCTTTCTAGTTAGAAAACCTTCAGTCATACAGATAGACCATTAATTTATTGGACAACTTTAGCCATGAAGATGGCATCTTTTTTTTTAAGAATGTTGTCAGCCCATCTCTTTCTCTATCCGCACTGCATTTTCTTTCCCTGCACTTGTCCCTGGAGTTTCAGTTTATCATGATCTCTAAAATTCTATACATGCTGTGATGCCAGTGATGTCAGTGATGTCATGTGAAGGAGAGAAAAAGGTTGATCTTGAAGAACCTCTCTAATCTGGTGTATAACAACAAACTGCCATTGCCTAGTTAGAACTAAATGAACCATATTCTATCTGGCGATGGTATTATGTGAACTACTGCTAATGGGGCAATTACAATTTTTGTGGATAAGGAGAGGAGTAAGACCTAGGACTCTAGCCTAAGACTGACTGGAGCATTAAGATGGGCAGCAAACACCAGTTCTGATGATGTAGGCTGGGACTGAACTCAAAGATATGAAACCTTGACCCCTTGGAAAAATCAAACGAGCCAGCAAACCCATGAATAAATAAATATCATATATCAATATGCGTCAACTAGGAATCAAACCCAGGTGAACGATACAGCATGCATGCATCTTACTATCAGACCATCAATGCTACAAAACGTTTTTGCTGAGGTAAACCAGCAATGAGCAACTGAAGTGGTATTCTAAGCCCAGATAGCAGATGCTTGCTCTGTCAATGTGTGCACACTGACCAAATCACATCATGCTTTCTTCAAGATGATATGAGCAGTATAATGTCATTTTTATTTCTTGTTCATTTTAACATTTCAGTTCATTCCTCATTTTATCCACTAACTTCATGAAGGAGTGAAACGACTTATATGATCTTCCTTATGTTAACTATAGATAGCATTTACTGTGTGATGTTAACTTCAACTATAGCATTAACCGTATGATGTTAACTTCCTGATTCTTAATAATCTTATCTAATGATATATATTTTCAATTTCTTTTTATGATTACGAGAACATGACTTGAAAGTCATACTATGGGCGGTAAAGTCTTCAACTGCTTTTCACATACTGACTGAACTAACACTTTTCCATAAAAATCTTGAATCGGTCAAAATTCATACACATGTTTACAACATCCTCCCAACACCTCTCCCTCCCTCCCTTTCTCTCCAGTCTCTGTCTCTCTTTCTTTCTTTACCCTCTCTTGACTCTCCTGTTACTGTCTCCAGCAGAAAAGGAAACTCACCCAAAATTTGCACACAATTAATACAGATTATCTCAAATTGGTATTTCTAATTAAATGGATGATTTATAGCATTCT
Organism: Monoplex corrugatus; assembly: GCA_030674185.1. Taxonomy (NCBI): domain Eukaryota; kingdom Metazoa; phylum Mollusca; class Gastropoda; order Littorinimorpha; family Ranellidae; genus Monoplex; species Monoplex corrugatus. The sequence goes on from JAPXFY010000015.1 coordinate 40,096,923, forward strand.
GTTCAACCTGCTTCACCTTATGAAGCCAGTGTGCATGTATGAAGCTTAGCACAACTGATGTTGTTATCCTTCTCTCTGTTCGTTCTGTCAAATTGGTCATTCTGCATAATGGGTAAGTTTTTTAACATGCCTTTCTTTGGTGTTTACTATCTGTTGAGTTATAAACAGAATAATAATAGTATATATACTATAAGCTGTATGCCTAGTTTAATTTGTATCTGTTACTTTTTCATATACTATATCAAGCGAAACACTAGATGGATTGTTTTTCTCTACATTTTCTGCTAATACTTACCTTATCAAAAAAACGCACATGAGAATAATTTGTTGATTAGCTAGTTTACTTATCTGCTTGTTTCTTTTGTTTTTCTCATGCTATCAGCCAATACCAATTATGTCTGTGGTGATAATTTACTTCAACAATAGTCAACTGTATGTTTAAAAAGTCACTGTCCAATAGCTAAGCAATTCTTTGTCTTCAGCTGTCTTACAATGGTTGCACAAAACATCTTCACCACAAGAAAGCTATCAGAATATTCTTAGTGAATTCAAAACTCAGGACACATTTACAGGCCATAAGAATTGAAGACAGGGCTAACAGACAGACTGGTTGTAGTAAGCTGACATATTAGTTAATGGTTTCAACAGTTATTGATTTATGTCGTCATCATCATCATCATCATCATCATCATGTGGGAATATAAATGTGACTATGAATCTTTCAGTATCCCAAGGGCAGGCAATCGAGGCATGTTCTGCAAAAAACATTTGCAAATCATCTTCCTGACTTAAGTCACTTAGATTTAGCATAATGGATTTTGAGCAATCAACAGACCAATATTGAAGACACATGGATATTTTTCAGGAATCTTTTCGTCAGTTGCAATCTTGTTGTTTCTGTTTCTAATACAATTATCTTGGAAATGAACTTTCATCTTCAATCACACTACAAACTAGAAAATCTCCCATATTCTCTTGGAATGCTTACATGATTACATACCTGCCTCTTTTTATTTGTAGATCATATTGAGCACCAACTCGAAGTCTGCACAATGATTATCTGTGCTCAGATTTTTTCATATATATCTATTAAAGAAGGTTCCAAATCGTAGTTGGTTGTAATTTTAGTATAGTAAGTAATCTTGATGTGTTATCCTTTTTTGTTGATTCCAGAAACAGATCTATACACTTGTATTCTACTTTTTTTTTTCATAGCATATTTTGGTTTATGTTCATTCAAGGTTGATTTTTTTCCATACATGATTCATTCCAATGTCACGAAAAACCTTTTTCATAAAATAAAGCTAGGATTTCTTTATATATTTGTCTCTTTAGTTACATTTCGAATGTCGAATGTATCTGTTTGATGTTATTGTAAGATACACTGCCTGATTGAGCGATTCTATTGTGCATACCCAGAATCTAGTATTTTACAAATGATTTGTATACTGATAGGAAATAATCCTAGTTCAGATGGTATTGATAGATTCATGGCATTTTTATCAGGCTTAATGTGCTTACCTTATTTGTAACAGTATATTGGGAGAAAGACTATCTTTAATTCTTGTGCACAATGTGGTCTTGTTTTCTCTCTCTCTCTCTGTAACGCTGATTTTATGACCCTGATACAGTTACCTTTGATTCCAATTCTATATAACTTCAACATGAATGCTCCATGCCATACCTTGTGAAAAACTTTCTGAAAATCAACAAAGCAGCTGTAGAATCTACTTTTCATGTTTTTCTAATGACATCATCAATTAAGTTTTTTGGTATAGTCAGTGATTTTATGTTCTTCTAAATCCAGCTTCTCCATTTATCAATAGTTGGTTGTCCTCAATGTAACTGCTTATTCATAATTCTGTTATGCAGAATTTGGCAAAAGAAACTTTTGAAAAAGCTGTTAAGTGTTATGCCTCCATAAAGTGTAGTTGTTTGGATTCAGTGGGTTGCCCTTTTAAAACAGAGGTATAGCCTACTAATGCCTATTTTCCATTCACATGGAAACCCTTTTTGATAACTAAGAAAGTTGAAGGAGACTTGCTTTTACAGTTTCATTTGTTATTCTGTCAATTTCTGGGGATGTTTGTAAGATATTTTGAAGCTTTCCAGGTTTCTGTTCATGTGATGGTAAACTTGAATGGTCAATAAATCAATCGCTGTGCAGGGAACAGACTGCTTTCTTTGTATCAGACGACGTCAGGTATTTCAGAAAAAGACGAACTTCTGGACTATGATCATCTGTTTTTGGAGACTCGAAGACAGTCTTACGGCCTTGTCTCGGAACATCCATCAGGTAAGTCATGAAATCAGTACAGCAGCAATAAAAGTAACATTACTATTATACTAATGATAAAATCATTCAAAATAATAACAACAAACAATAAACAAATACCTCTATCAGAACTGAGGAGGAGGAGGAAGATAATGATTATGCTTTACTAAAGCCTCTTTGAATTCCATTTCTCTCTGAGAAATCTTGTGTGATCCCTTTAAGGAAATAAATGAAATGTGTAAGTATAACACACCTAAGATGATTGCCTTGTGTCCTACATTGTTGAAACATGTCTATGATGACCACTTTGTATGATGTATTATTACAACACTGTCTGCGAAAAAGAAAAAAAATCTACTGCTACTACTACTTTAATTAGTTAAATATTGCGACTCTGTGACTAACAAAGATCAGCAAACCTATGACTTGGCATTCAAAATTTCAAGATTCACTGTGACAGATTTTTCTGCTTCTGTGTGTGTGTGTGTGTGTGTGTGTGTGTGTGTGTGTGTGTGTGTGGTGTGTGTGTGTGTGTGTGTGTGTGTTTGTCAATATGTGTCTGAGTGACAGAGAATATGACCACTTGGGACAAGGGCAGAACAGGTTTTGTGTACCCTAGTTCAGCATCATGAAAGAATGTGTATCTGTATTCATGTGAGTGTGTGAGATGATGATGGCTTGGGTCACAGCTCACACACCTTACTTCCCTCCTGTCACATATGGTTTAAGTCACGGCTCACACACCTTACAGCCTTCGGTTTGTATGTGCTTTGTGCGCTGGGGGGTTTGTCATTGCTGGTGACTGCTTTGGTGAATGATGAGATTGCGCCCCTTGATCTGATTCTTAAATCAAGATTTGGTGCCTTATAAATGTCATCATTGTTATTATCATTATGTTATGGACTACAGCGTAAGTAAAAAGACCACTCATTACCAAGATCCAATTCTCTTTTTCTTTTTTGCGCAATCCAATTGTTCTCACATGTGTGTATACACATGTCTTTTGTCCACATTGTGCTGGCATGTTTTTTTGGCACAGTCTGCATATTCTGTCTCCAGTGGGTAACTGTACACATTTGATGATCTGCATGTATGTACCATGTATACAAACATAAACAAGGTTAAGGCACTAACAGGTCCAAAGTTTTCTTACTATGGATCGGATTCCACTCAATTCTTCTTGTCACAATGGAATTTTTCTGTATGAAATGTGGACTGCTCTAGGGAAAGTATGGTGCCATAGTATGGTGCAACTTTTTTATTTTTATTTATTTATTCTGTTTTCTTAAATGCAGCATTTTTCTTTAGTTTGTTTATCTATGAATGTGTTTTCATGGTGAAAAACACACACTGAAACAATAGTTGCAATCTGTAAAAAGGAGGCATTATCATAATAGCAATATCTAACTAAAGATGAATAGCTATAACTTTATGAAATTTTAGGTATGTTATTGTTTTTATTAATAGAAATTTGTGATTTTACAGTTTATATGAATACTGCTATAGCTGGACCAAGTCCGGTAACACTTTTGTGAAACAGAGATGTCACACATCAACTTTTGTGAAAAAGAGATGTATCAGATAATTTTCTTTGAAACAAATGCCAGAATATGAAAAAAGAAAATGCAATGTATGTAATACTAGGTACCGGCAGCAGCGCTCGTTCAGTGGAGGAAAATTGGCAAACGCAGCAAAATTTGCCAATTTTCCACATGCTCTATTTTCTAAACTACTTACACAATGAATGAAAAAAAATCACATGTTAATAAAGAATGATCTTTCTGCTTTTAAATGGTGTGGTTCTTCTATCTGTGGTTGCAACTGAAAAGGAGAGAAATAAGTTGAAAGTTACCCACTGGAAGCCGTGTCACGCTGCCATGGTGAAGTCGGCGGGGCACTGTCTGCGATCTCGAATTTCGCATTGCTTGGCAAATCACTTGTGTGATGGCCACTGGATACATTAAGCCAGTTTTGAGTTCATCTGAAAGAGTAGAAGCTAACCTTTCGTTTCGACTAAGTTATAATGTGAAGTATCCAGTATAAATCAGTCAAATTTTGTGTTGAAAATTACCAAATTTTCTTGGTAAAATTTATCATGAAAAATTTAGAATTGACATACATGTTTTTGATTACCAGAAAAGTTGAAGATTTGCACTTTACATTTCTATGCAAGTGAGCTTGATCAGTGACATGGCCATGACACACGACCCGTTTAAAGTAAGGACACCGATTGGTTGATTCGAGAAACACCCTCACACTTTAACCCTTTGACTCCCACACCCCGTGCGCCAGCATCCTGCATTTTCAACAAGGCTATCAAAGCAAAAACTTAAGCCTTTGACTCCCTCACCCTATCCACCGGGTTCCCGCAGAAGCTGGTGGATAAGGTTAGGAAGTCAAAGGGTTAAGTTTTTGCAGTTGGTGGATAGGGTGCGGGGGTCAAAGGGTTAAACCACAATGGCGTCGGAATTGCTGTCTGCTGTGTCGCAAACAAATTTGCTGCCATCTGCCATTTCGATGTACGAAGAATATATCACTTTATCAGTAAGTAGTTTTGGCTGTTTCGATCATTATTTGATTAATCTGTGCTTTAGTTCTTTAATTTGATGACAGAAAGCATTGTAAATTCGAAGTCTGAATCAGTGACATGATCGCACACAGCAAGGTCTTCCAATGTAAGAGAGCCTTCATGTTCCGATGCATTGTATAATTTTCTAATTGTACTTGTGTATTTTATAAGACTTGAATGCACAAAAATATGCATAATTTTGTTTGAGTATTTATTGTTATGGTTCACTTTCATTGATTACAGGCAACATCTTATGTTTTACAAGGTACCGGCAGCTTCTCTTCAGCAATGCGGGAATTGTGTCAGTCAGTGGAAAAATTGCACATGTTTATCAAATATTCTTGCAGATGAACATGAATGACAAAAGTTGTTATCATGAAGATAAAGATTCTTCTTTCCTCTATCGATCTGTGTTGTTTGTTTTTGTTATAAATGCACCCATATGAAAATCTGCATAAAAAAAAAAAACACCGGCCGACTAAGTTTCACCGCGTGTGACGTAATGGCGACTGGCTCACGGCAATGCTTGGGGTGACCGGTTAACGGCAACTTAAATTACACGGGTCACACAGGACTACCTTCATGCAAATTAGTACCGTTGACAGGTCAAAACCATGTCCTTCATTCCCGTATAATACTTATTTTATAAGATTATTAGTTTGTTAGTCTTCTAAAGGTCGGAATATTGGCAAAATTTGAAGAATATCTGAGGACCTCCTTATACATCAAACTGTGTCTGTGTAAACAGCTTATTTTTTGCTGAATTTAACCATATACTGAACTACGAGATGTGACGTATACCGGGTGTGCGCGAGCCTACGAAGGGCGAGTACTCGTGATCTGCCAGTTTAGCACATGGGAACCTCAAATCATGGCGGCCTTCGTAGCAACCGCTGAAAGTCCAGTCAATGAATTTCTACTTGTGATCATCAAGCTGAAGGACAAACGTTGTAAACATCAACTGACTTTTCATGAAAACTGACTTGGAAGTTTGATTCAGTGAATTGTTTTTGATGTTTCTCTTTATTTAGAAAGATTTTACAAGAAATCCACGGCAGGGCCTGCATAAGCAAAGAATAGAAAGTATGATCTCCAGTTTGATGTTTTATCGCCACAGGATTTTTTTTAAGGCGACCTGGAACTAGTAGAAGTAAAACTGTGTAAAGCGACGTGTTTATATTGCTAGTATTTAATGCATACGATGGAATTTTGTTTTTAATACATCAAAATCATAATATTTGTGCTAGTACTCGGCCAGAAATTCAAACCGGAAGCTGGTTGGCGAGTGCATGTCGTTTATCAGATCAGATTCGACTATGTTTATCATCGCAAAGAAACAGCAAATAGCGGTTTTGCACGGTCACAAAAGCATGCACACACACATTATCAGAACACTATATAGCATCCATAACACGGACACATAGCTCCACAAAGTCCAATGGGCCTTTCTAATGGCACAATATAAGAATACTTCACTCTCAAAAGTAATAGCTGGCACAAACTAACTCTTTTCCCGCCACAGTCGCAATCAAGCGACTTCCTGTACGACCGTCATGGTCGCATTTGTGCGACTTGGACAGGTCATGCTAAACGATAACTTTTCACGCGGGTACAAAGCTTCTGTCAGCTCCACAGGTGAATGCCAGCGACTGTGCTATTTCTAAACTTTACCCAGCAACCTAGTTTTTCAGCAGTAAGGCCGAAGTGTGGCTTTGTTAACTGTCAGAATTTACGTCACGTTTTCTCCTAAGCATTTTCTCCAAAATGGCTGCAAATCGACATGCATTGTCTGCCACTCCAAGTAGAATAAGCAGACAGCTGACTTTGTGTGTAGATTTTCCACTGCTTTTCCTCATTTATCATAATGATATCTGGCGCACAACTCATGAAATAAGGTCAGTAGTACAACTAATATGTAATAAACCGTATGAAAAAAAAGTTTTTCTTTATAATAAGATTATCTGTGGAACAATCAATCAAGCACATAAACATAAGCAAGCATTCATATATAAATACATCTATCTTTACACAGCAAAAAAGAAAAGTAAGTGAAAATATTTAATAGTCTTTTGAGATATAATCTTTTAAAAATGCATACTTCGCCGCAAAACTGGCTGCCCAAAATATACTTGGCACTGAGGAGTGCCATTTCTCGGGAAACTTGGCGGTGAAAGAGTTAAACAAAACACTTGAAAAACAATTCGGATTTTATTTCTATTTGTTTTCAAGGCAATGATGATTTTATTGTGGATGAAATTAACCATTACTGCCACCAAAACTTCAACAGCAGACACTCACTAATAAACTTCTTCTACAGTTAAAACTGTTGAGAACTGAGTCAGGTGATAAGTCATGGGACCAGAACACAGCTTTTGTTTCAAAAATTAGTAATACTGATTAATCATCACCTCAGGGCTAAATCTGAAGACAAAAATTGAGACAGTTTTAAAAGAAGCGGAGACATTTTCAGTAGACAGACCAGACATTGGAAATTTCTTTGTCTGTGGATATGGGAAGATGCATATTACTGTGAAACAATTGATGAAAATAACTTATTGATAAACATTATGAATGAGTGTGGAAATGACTGTAAGTCATATACTGCATTGCCAGGCATGTATCTTCTACTGTCCCACATTTTAGTTTCATTATATTATTGAGAAGGATGTCTTTCTGTGCTAGAATGATACAAAGCCATCTGTGGATCACATTGTTTCAGACTAAATCAGTACATGCATACAGAATATTAAAATCTCATATATTAGCAACATTTGCTTGTAAAGAGTGAAGCTGTAGCTTTGTATTTGATTCACATGCAAAATTTCAGATTCCATCAAGGCATAAACTATGATAAAGGAAATTTTCCTTCTAAAATTACGTTTAATCTAACATCGTTTTAAGTTGGCCCGACACATGGGCACTCACATTATTTGGATGCAAATGCATACAAAATATCTTACATCTTGAATATATCTACTATATCTAGGCTTGTAAATAATTCACTTGTGGCTTTCTGTCAATTTGATTCACATGCAAAATTTCAAGGAAATCCATAAAAAATAAGCGAAATATGTGCATTTAAGTTTGGTCTGGTACGTGAACTGTGCTTTTTCCATCATTCAAACGAGATATTTTGCCATTTTTGGAGCCATATAACTCATGACTTTGTCATTTTACACTGCCCCCAAAAATTTAAGTTTCATGCTATAACATTGTTTCTGAGAAAACATGAACTCTAGCCAATTCTGTCTTCTTACTTTTGTGTAATGGGGGTGCAAAAATGGTTGTCATGCAATTTCGAACATTGACAAAATTGTATATTTATGAAGTTTGCTGCACTGCTGTGTAAATGTATGAACAGATCTGCTTGTATGCTTGCTTTTTTGTGTAGTTTGTTTATGTTGTTAAGAATTAAAATCAGGAATGACATTATGATTCTCTGTCGGAGGACTTCTGAAAAATTTAGGTTCCTGCAAACTTGCTACATTTCACAACTGGTGAAAACATACGTGAACTGCCATTTTCAAAGTAAACTAAATGTTCTGTATTCATCCTACACAACTTGGATAATTTTCACATTAAAATAAATGTGTATGAAATACCTCAGTTTTGAACTTTGGGTCTTCAGCTTTGGGTCTTCAGCACAAAGTATACACAGCTCACTAAAGGCAAAAAACAAAGCTTCCTTCCCAATCCCATGTGTTACCTCCCCTATGCCATGTACATTACTTTTCCCTGATCTCATCCCACACCCCATCTCTTCTTTACCAAACAATGTGTCAACTTCATATTATTCTTGTGCTGTAAGCATGTCTATAGAGATACACCATTTTTGTACCTTGTGTGTTTTTTGCATTCAGATGAACTTTAAGACCCAAAAATCGAAACCAGTAGGTATTTCATCTACATCTGTATTAGTGAAAACACCATTCGAGCCCTGAGATGATTACAGTACACTTTTTTTTCATACTAACAACAACAAATAAAAAAAAAGAAAAAAGAAAGAAAAGAAAAGGACACGAAGTATGAAAATGAAAAGGCAAAAATCACAAGTTTATAAACAATGTGCAGGGCCTATAATTTTGTAGACAGCAGACTATGAT
>JAPXFY010000015.1:40110869-40113369 GCA_030674185.1 Monoplex corrugatus
TACTATGAACTCATTCATCTGTACCCATTGTACAAGTTTCCCTCCCCTTTCATTTTGTGTACCAAGGCCATGAGGTCCAACTATATCCACCACCCTATCTTGTCCCACTTTAGCACTAAATCTCCCATTATTATGGTAACTTCTTGTGATTTACATTGGGCCTTGGCCATCTCTAATACTTCGTAGAAGTTGTCGATGTCTTCCTGAGTACTTGCGGATGTTGGTGCGTAAACCTGAATGATGTTGATATCAAATGGTCTGCCTCCCAATTTGACCAGCAAAACTCTGTCGGACACTGCCCAGTATCCCTTAATTGCTTTTGATTTGTCCCTGTCCATTACAATGCCTACTCCTCTCTCATGTGAGTTTCCCCTAGAGTATATTACTTTATACTCTCCTGATGTTATCATGCCTGCCCCCTTCCATCTCACTTCCCCTAGTCCTAAAATACTAATGTTAAGCCTTTTCATCTCCATTTTGATGTTGTCTAATTTGCCTTTTTGCAACATTGTTCTGATGTTCCATGTTGCTATTTTGGTATTTTTGAGTTTGAGTTTGGTCGCAGTAGCTTGAGGACGGTCTGGTGTCACCTGCGCCGCATGACGGTCCCTACCGGACGAAGGTGCTCCAAAGGAGCACCTATTTAAGTCGTTATCTTCATTTTCTTCTTTTTTCTGTCCATAATGTTCTTGGGAGAATACAATGGTGGTTTCCCGTTGCCTTCCATCGGTTTTTTTTGTGTGTGTGTGTGTGTGTGTGTGTGTGTGGTGTGTGTGTGTGTGTGTGTGTGTGTGTGTTTTGTTTGTTTTGTTTTGTTTTGTTTTGTTTTTGTTTTGTTTTTTTCCCTCGGTCTCTCCGCTAGCCTTTGTTGTTCCCACAACAACCTACAAGGCAGTAGGGTGTGTTTTTTTTCTTCGGGGTTACCTCCCTTAGCCTTATCCTGTCCACAAGGCAGTGGAGCTATTTACCCATAGCTTGGAGATCTGGTTCGTGGGCACCAGGGCATATCCACACGCCGTGGGCCTACGTGCCGCACCTCTGGGGGCCAGACCTCCTCCGATCCCACGAGATTTAGCCTGAGTCCGTGAGATGCTCATACCGCATGTCGCCACGAGGAGGCACAACGTAGGGCTTGCTGATGGAGAGGCTATGCACTGACGGGAAGAGACTTATGCATTCTGCTCTTCTTTTCGCACAGCAGTGCTAGCCAGCGAAGCAGGCTGAAAATGAGAGGTGATAAGCACGCAGTCACTAGCCGACACACTAGATGCATCACATCTGCCGTTGACACACCTGTTTATGATAGGTCATAGAATTCTAGTGGGTACTGATTCTGTTCAAGTATACGTTTTGCCTTCTCGAAATAAGTATGGAAATTCATCCAGGAACTATACGCTTGGTATATCCTATGAACAAACCCTGATACAACGGACCTTTTGCATCTCTTGGGCGCTGATACATGAAAACTCATTTTCAGTCTTGTGTCTGTAGATTTGTTGTACCATGTGGGTGACAAATTACCATCACAATTTGTTATTTGTAATCTAAAAATGATATCTTCTGTTGAACTTCTCGTTCAATAGTGAACTTAAGCGCAGGGTGCAAATTGTTGATGGACGTAAATTTCTGTTCGATTTCATCGCGTTTCGCTTTGCATAAGATATCGTCCATGTACCTTATATACAACTTGGCGTTCCTTTCGATTGTATCATCAAATTGACTCATCTATCCATTAGCTAAATGAGCTGCAGGTGGGGTTGGGGGTTGGGGTGGGGGTTCTCCATTGCCAATCCATCTATTTGCTTGTAGAAACCATCGAGTGTAAACATACGAACACCGCAGGACGCTATTTTCGCCAGAGTACCGAACGTTTCTCGGTGAACTGATGGGGATATGATTATAGTCTCCATTGTTCAGCAATTCCGTACGTACATGAACTGCTTCCAATACCGGAAGGATACGTCAAAACTCACCATCTTTTCGTCTTAATTGAGACATGTTGTTCGGATTGTATATTCACAACATCACTCGTTTAAGAGTTGACACGGCATTCGGGAATGCATGCAAGCCATTCAGCTACCTAACATTTCGGGACACGCTAGAAAGCCCACAGGAAACAGCGGTTTAACCACAAAACAGTGGCATGACCATTTCAATCATCTTTTCAGTTCATTTCCACGTCAGTCTGAATTAACAGTGGTCACACTGATGGCCTTAAGCTTGTTACAGATGAGTTTTCAGTTGACTGTAACCCCCTAAACGTACCTATTATTGCCCAAGAAATTATTCTGACAAACACTCTACGGGCTGGTGGGTTCTTTTGATTTAGTCGTGGACTCAAGATCTGATATCTTGAGTTCAACCCCAGCCTGCAACATCAAAATAACTGGCCCGTTCGCTGCCCGTCTTAATGTTTCCATCATTCTGGTAGTGTCAGCTTCATCATCATCTTCAAGTGCCTTGCCACATGGCATTGGCGATCATGGCCTTCCCTCTGATT
>JAPXFY010000015.1:40118369-40148369 GCA_030674185.1 Monoplex corrugatus
TGATAATGTGAAAAGATTCAACTGAAACATTCAATGATAAAAACAGTGTGTGTATGTTTATGTGTGTGTGTGTGTGTATGTGTGTGTGTGTAACTTGTCGGCTCGCTGAAAAAGATTTTCTGTCTCTGTATTTTTGATTGTGTTAAATCGATCAAAAATTCGGTTTGTTTAACCTAAGACAAATAGAATAACTGGAACTTGAGAGAATAGGTGCGTGCATGCGTGCATGTATGTGCTCGCGCGTGCCCACGAGTACGTGTGTATGCACGTACGTGCGTGCATGTGTGCTTAGGTGTGCACGTAATCAGGTAACGTGATATTATCTGTGCGTGTGTGTGAGTGACAGACTAGCTGATAGAGACTTTTACTAAAGCAATCTAACATTGCATTGAAAAGACACCAGATGTCCCAGCCAAGGACATGCAAACAGACAACAACAACAAACAACAACAAAAGGGAAAAAAAAGGAAAAAAATGGTGTGTGTGTTTGTGTGTGTGTGTGTGTGTGTGTGTGTGTGTGTGTGTGTGTTGTTTGTGTGTGTGTGTGTGTGTGTGTGTGTGTGTGTGTGTGTGTGTGTGTGTGTGTGTGTGTGTGTGTGTGTGTATGTGGTGTTTGTGTGTGTGTGTGATGTCAAACTGAATGAGAAGGTAGTTTCACCTACAACAGATGTGACTGACAATGTGTGTTTTATGGTCGGGATGGGAATGGCGGGTGGGGGGGGGGGGAGTAAGGGGGGAGTGTGTGTGTGTTGTGTGTGTGTGTGTGTGTGTGTGTGTGTGTGTGTTGTGTGTGTGTGTGTGTGTGTGTGTATGCGTGTGTGTGTGTTCGTTCGTTATTTCTTTTAACGTCTGTTCACGTATGTGCTTTTAGACGGAAAAAAAAAATCATAAAGACAGTTTAACATATCAATTAACATTACAAAAAAATTATAGGACAATAGAAAAGCAATCATAACATTAGAACGATCAGGCTTTAACAGATTGCTCAGGGCTGTATGTGTGTATGTAACCACGCGCGCGCGCGCGTGCGTGCGTGCGTGCGTGCGTGCGTGGTGTGTGTGTGTGTGTGTGTGTGTGTGTGTGCACGTATACGCACGCGCATGCAACGAGCGTGTCCCGTGCTGGGTTATGACAAACCATCTGTGATTATCTTTTGGGGTAGAGGGGTAGAAGAGGATAATCTTACCGAATAAAAACATTGTAACAGTCAAGGAGTAATGATAACATTAACAAGCAAACAAACAGAGGTAGGTGTTACAGGTATAAAAACAATCGGTCTTAATCAAAGAAAACGACCTACAGGACTGTGCAGTAAATGCCTAGCAAAGTGTAAATACAAAGTGAAATCAGTGTGTTTCTGTTTCAATTTTGAAAATGATACAGGGAAATAAGGTCGCATTCGCTGACAACACAAAAGATGTTTAACTGTTATAGACTCACTACAGACACATTTGATGGTATTATTGAACTTAGTCCGAAGTGAGTTCAGATATAATCTGTAAACTAAAGTTATTTCTAGTCTTGTAAAACCCTGGTAATTTACGATGAAGGGGCGATAGTGACATTGCGCTTTTACTTTCTTTTCTAATATAGCATTCATTTCATGTTCAGAGAGTCGTAAATCAAGTTTAGTACTGCCTGCCCTATTCATTGCTGCACTTTTAGCGATTCTATCGACTCGATCATTATTTATGATACCACAGTGTGATGGAATCCAACAAAAAGTAACGTGAGTATTTTTTGTTATTAAACAATGAATTAAAAAGTTTATCTCAAATATTAACGTACTAATTTACTATTTACGTGTGCGTGTGTGTGTGTGTGTGTGTGTGTGTGTGTGTGTGTGTGTGTGTGTGTGTGTGTGGTGTGTGGTGTGTGTGTGAGTGTGTGTGTGTTTGTGTGTGTGTGTGTGAGTGTGTGCGCGCGCGTGTGTGTGTATGTGTGTGTGTTTGTGTGTGTGTGTGTGTGTGTGTGGTGTGTGTGTGGTGTGTGTGTGTGTGTGTGTGTGTGTGCGGTGTACTGCATGTGTGTGGATGGAGGCGTATGCAAAGAAAGAGGTAGTACTGAGATGTAACTGACAGCACAATTATGTGTGTTTTAAGGTCAGGATAGGGAAGGTAGTGGGAGTGACGTGGATGTGTGTTGCATGTTTCAAGCCACAGACATCTTTACACTCAAGCCACAGACATCTTTACACTCAAGCCACAGACAACTTTACACTCCAGCCACAGACATCTTTACACTCAAGCCACAGACATCTTTACACTCAAGCCATAGACATCTTTACACTCAAGCCACAGACATCTTTACACTCCAGCCACAGACATCTTTACACTCAAGCCATAGACATCTTTACACTCAAGCCACAGACATCTTTACACTCCAAGCCACAGACAACTTCATCCTAGCACAGACTCTTACACTCAAGCCACAGACATCTTTACACTCAAGCCATAGACATCTTTACACTCAAGCCACAGACATTTTTACACTCCAGCCACAGACATCTTTACACTCAAGCCATAGACATCTTTACACTCAAGCCACAGACATCTTTACACTCAAGCCACAGACATCTTTACACTCAAGCCACAGACATCTTTACACTCCAGCCACAGACATTTTTACACTCAAGCCACAGACATTTTACACTCAAGCCACAGACATCTTTACACTCAAGCCACAGACATCTTTACACTCAAGCCACAGACATCTTTACACTCAAGCCACAGACATCATTACACTCAGGATGTCTGTGGTGGTGGCCTATGTGGGTGAAGAGAGGAAATGAGTGTGAGGGGGAGGGGCATTCTGTTCATAATACCAGGCAGTCTTCTTGGCCCTGGGGTGACAAGGCTGAAGCGAGCGGTGTTATTGGTGAGCATTAAAACACTTTAATTGAGCAGACGGGTGAAATGTGTATTTGAGGAATGAGCAAAGAATTTACCTTAACCAGCAGTGTCAATATGTTGGACGATGAAGGCTTTAAGCCTGTGTTCGTCTGTCGTCGTCGACAATGACCATGGCTTCATGAAGTTGCTTTGAGTCAGTGTGTCCGGAGGTGACTGATCAATCCGATCCGGGCACGGAAGTAACGTCCACAGGTTGGACATCTGTGGTCGGTTACTGTGGTTGAAGGGTTTGCAGCCCTAGCTTTCCGTGCAGCTCGTTTTTTCTTGTGCAGATTGGATACGAGACACTTCTGAAGTGGTACATCCGGTTTTGACTCTTCTACGCCAGACTGTACGGTCGAGGGCAAGGTTTTCCCAGTTCTCCCAGTCTATGTTGAGGGACTTTAGCGATGCCTTCAAGCTGTCTTTAAACCGTTTTCTCTGGCCTCCAACTGTTCTCCTGCCAGACGCCAGTTCCCCGTAGAGGAGTTGCTTGGGAATTCTGGTGTCAGACATCCGGTACACATGGCCAGCCCAGCGAACTTGACTCTTTTGAAGTTAAGTGTAAATGGGGGGGGGGGGGGGGGGAGATTGGCTCTCTCTAGTACTTCTGTATCAGGGATCTTCTCTTGCCATCGGATATTGAGAATCTTTCTGAGGCTTTTGGTGTGAAAATTATTCAATTTCCTTGCGTGTCTACTGTAAACAGTCCAGGTCTCACTGCCGTAGAGGAGAGTGGTGAGGACCACCGCTTTGTACACTTGCGATCTTCATAGGTTGTAGGCTTTAAGCTTACAACTCTAAACACTCAACGTCACATAGACTCCAGTGACTTGGAAGCTCCAGGGACATTAACTGGTAGAACTGCGTGCTGCAATCGGTGAGCTGCAGATACTTCAAGTCATGGAGGAAGTCCCCTGGCGTGTGTACCAAGAACTCTTCATCAAACACAATTTTAAACGAACTGTTGAGACATATGTGCCGGCCAGACAGTGCAGAGCGGCGGTGCCTAGGGCAGGCAAGCAGCGGTTCCAGGTGAGTCGCCATACCTTAGAACTGTGGACTTTATTCCCAGAGCTTTGTTAACGAAAGAAGAGGTGACACTCGGGGTGGGCCACACTGCGACTCAACTGTAAGCCCATGCTGGACAAAGTGTCACCATACCAGTGGATGATAGCTGACAGCCGCATCATGTCATCGCTGATGGGTGACAATACCTTTGATGCCAGAGCGTACCTGCACACAGAAACAATGGGTGAAAGGGCTGTCTGATATTCATGGTAATCAGACATCACCTTTGATGATCAATACTAGAAGAAAGAAAAAAGAAAGAAAGAAAGAAAGACAGGCAGTCATCAGATTTGAATGAGGCACCCCCGATCCTCACGTGTCACTGTCATCTTGCGAAATCGATTTCAGCAGTTGGCAACAGTGGCGGGGGTGGGGGTGGGGGTGGGGGTGGGACCTGTACTCTCCAATGTCCACTTGAGCCAAACGGGAAGGAGATAGGCCTGCAGTACGACAAATGAGATAGGCCTGCAGTACAACAAAGGAGATAGGCCTGCAGTACGACAAAGGAGACAGGCTGCAGTACAACAAAGGAGATAGGCCTGCAGTACAACAAAGGAGATAGGCCTGCAGTACAACAAAGGAGATAGGCCTGCAGTACAACAAAAGAGATAGGCCTGCAGTACAACAAAGGAGATAGGCCTGCAGTACAACAAAGGAGACAGGCCTGCAGTACGACAAAGGAGATAGGCCTGCAGTACAACAAAGGAGATAGGCCTGCAGTACGACAAAGGAGATAGGCCTGCAGTACGACAAAGGAGATAGGCCTGCAATACGAAAAGGAGATAGGCCTGCAGTATGACAAAGGAGACAGGCCTGCAGTACGACAAAGGAGATAGGCCTGCAGTACAACAAAGTAGATAGGCCTGATGTACAACAAAGGAGATAGGCCTGCAGTACAAAAAAGAGAGCTGCAGTACAACAAGGAGATAGGCTTGCATACAACAAAGGAGATAGGCCTGCAGTACAACAAAGGAGATAGGCCTGCAGTACAACAAAGGAGATAGGCCTGCAGTACAACAAAGGAGATAGGCCTGCAGTACAACAAAAGAGATAGGCCTGCAGTACAACAAAGGAGATAGGCCTGCAGTACAACAAAGGAGACAGGCCTGCAGTACGACAAAGGAGATAGGCCTGCAGTACAACAAAGAGATAGGCCTGCAGTACAACAAAGGAGATAGCCTGCAGTACAACAAAGGAGATAGGCCTGCAGTACACAAAGAGATAGGCCTGCAGTACACAAAGGAGATAGGCCTGCAGTACAACAAAGGAGATAGGCCTGCAGTACAACAAAGGAGATAGGCCTGCAGTACAACAAATGAGACAGGCCTGCAGTACAACAAAGGAGACAGGCCTTCAGTACAACAAAGGAGATAGGCCTGCAGTACGACAAAGGAGATAGGCCTGCAGTACGACAAAGGAGATAGGCCTGCAGTACGACAAAGGAGATAGGCTTGCAGTACAACAAAGGAGATAGGCCTGCAGTACAACAAATGAGACAGGCCTGCAGTACAACAAAGGAGACAGGCCTTCAGTACAACAAAGGAGATAGGCCTGCAGTACAACAAAGGAGATAGGCCTGCAGTACGACAAAGGAGATAGGCCTGCAGTACGACAACAGTGGAGCCTGCCCATAGTGAGGGCCCCGCTGCTGGTATGATGACTACCTGTGTGACACCTGCCGGAAGGATCACCCAGGTCCTGACCAAGCAACACAAGTGAAAAACAAAACAACACTAGTAGCCAATCTTCATGCATTGTTCAAAGTGATATTTCACTGTGACTTCGGAGACTACGACGTGTCAAATGGACAGATAGAAGAACTAATGAAAGTGTCCTAGAAGAACTTGATACCACCAGAAAACTACTGACAGACATCAACAAGAGAAGACTCAGATACATTAGCCATGTGACACGCAGCAAAAACACAGACCTCATGGCAACCATCTTTCAAGGAAAAACAGTGGCAAAAAGTAAGAAAGGCAGACCCCGAATCTCATACATCGAGAACATAACCAGCATCAGTGGCCTAAATATTCAAGAAATTGTCCACAAAATTCAAGACCGAGCAGCCTGGAGGGAGATGGTGGTGTCTAGATGTGCAGCGACCAACACCGAACCCAGTGACGCCGACAGGTGAGACAGGTGAGATTTCACTATGGTTTCATAGTAACATGAAACATGTGACTTAAATTAACTTTGGTTACAACCACGATGGAGTGTGGAATGTGGTCTTTGGAGTTCACTCAAGAGGGATTCATCCCATTTGAACAATACCGTCGATGATGCGCTCAGCCCGAACCTACCAGTAAGTGTCTAGCAGACTTTATGAGGCAGCACAAAACCCTGGCAAAGTCTTGAAGTGGGGAGGAGGTGGGGGATCAACGAAAGACTAATCTGACACCACCAGAATGACCGAAACATTGAGATGGGCGGTGAACAGGCCATTCTTATGCTGAAGTCTGGGATTAAACGCCAGACACCAGATGTTGCGTCCATGGCTATAGTTTAACCCTAGACTGCAACAGAAGAATTGCCTGTTCAAATCAGTTCACAAATAACCGAGAAGCCATTGCTGAAGAAGATCCAAAACGATACTGGCATAAGCCAAGCACTTTCCATTCCACGCTGCATGAGTCTGCGCAGGGTCACTTTTGAGATGGTATCGATATTTGTCTGATTAGCGATGGCTCTTGTTTTTGTCCTTCTTAGTGGATTTTCGGATACCTCTTCTATTCATTTTTGAGTTAAGCGATCAATGGTATGATGACTCATTTGTTGGCCAAGGTATGATTTTACATGTAAGTGCCCGAGAACTCCGGATTTTCCAATATGCAGAATCATTGTCATACTGATTTAACATGTAAGTTTTGTGGAGGTCAGCATTCGATTAAAACTAATTCCAAGGTGTCTGTTCGTTTGATATTGGTTCATACTTCATCTCAACGTAAAGCTGTTTTATCAACCATGCAGAACAGTGCGTATCTATGCTTTCGTAAGGTTGATTGCAGATCCAGATTCTTAGCATCACTCGTCTCCATTGTTCAACTATTCTTGGACTGTTTTGTTTCTTTCTAGTGCATACGTACGTATCTAGATAGGCCCGTCGTCAGCAAAGGTGAGTCTAAGGGCTGGTCCATTGATTAAGAAAGTGTTCTACCTAGCCTAGTAGTGATATACAGATGACAAAAATTTCAAGAACAACATACTCAGGCACGTGACGTCATATATCGAGTGACGTAAAACAAACGCCGCAAAACGAACTTAAGATGACGTACAGAGACACACACGTGTGTTCTGTGTAAGAGTTCTTGAAAATTTTCACATTCTTTATACAGATTTGTGTTGGAAACCATACTCTATCAAACGAGCTTTTGCTATATTCAGCATCTTTAACACTTTGAAGGTACTCTTCCTCGTCACCATTGTACAGTATCAACATCTTCAGTCAGTGCCGCGTGATGTGTTTGCTGTCCTGATGTTAGACATACGGTTTGCAGTTTGTTCAAGTCACAGAAGAAGGATTCATCGAATCTGGACAATTCCTTGTGTGCTTCACCCAAAATCTGGCGGCAGTTATTTGGCAGACTCCTTGAACCTACGCAGAACCCTGTGCGCTGGCAAGGGCTTGAAATGGGCAAAGGAACGGGACTTACGAAACACTGACACCAGTAGAATTATTGGAACATTAAGACAGCCATGCAGTGAACAAGTAGAATTATTGGAACATGAAGACAGCCATGCAGTGAACAAGTAGAATTATTGGAACATTACGACAGCCATGCAGTGAACAAGCAAACTATTACGTTGTGGAGTGGGGTAGAACTCGAAACATGAAATCTTGACACCATGCCTCTATCAAAGGAGCCAGCCACCACGCGAAAAAGTAATCCACTTGCTGAATCCTGTTGCCTGATAGGACGTCGAACCCCCGACCCTGGGTTATCAGCATTGAGCCAACAGGGCAAACAAACAAACAAAAACAACCAAACAACCAACCAATCACATACACACACACACACACACACACACACACACACACACACACACACACACACACACACACACACACACACTAACAAACAAACACACACACACACACACACACTCTCTCTCTCTCTCTCTCTCTCACACACACACACACACACACACACACACACACACACACACACACACACACACACACACACACACCCAATCAATAGATACTATACATCAATTATAAATAGATAAGATGTCATCTCAGCGTCTTTAAACCGTTGTATGCAGGTATCTTAATGTCAACCGGTTCCAGTGTTTGTTTGTTTGTTGTTGTTTTTTTTGTTTTTTTTTGTTTTTTTTTTGGGGGGGGGGGGGGGGGGCAATTCACGTAGTGACATTAATTTTTTTTCAATAACGCATGATTGCTTTGTTGTAGGCTGCTGTGCAAATGCAGATGATTGTGTATTTTCATTCATTCATTGATTCATGAAAGTTCAAACTCAGAAAGAAATTTTACAGTTTTATCTACTCATCATAGTTGAAACTGAAAAAAAAGAAAGAAAAAAAAAAGAAACTTTTTACAGTTTTATGTTTTTGTTAACCCTTTCAGTGCCAGAGAAAAACGTAAATATGTGCTTCCCCATTGCCGGGGAATTTTGAGGATTCGAGGGTAATAATTAACAAAAAATTCTAGTGCAAAAACTGTAAGAGATACAACAAAGAAACATAAGTGTTTTTTGAAGGAAAATGAACGAGGATTCTGAATCTCTGCTTATTTTTCTCTTAGCTTGATTGCAAAGACCTGTCCAGGCATTCCAAAGTGGAAATAATTTTTTTGTGTTGTCGAAAAAGTAAGTTTCCATCTCTACAGATTGATACCCAACACACTCACAAACAAAAAAACAGCTGAAAATGACTTGTTTGGTGTCAGTTTACATACATAAATGAAAACAAAACATATGACATCATAAAATGTTCATGAAACGATACTAAACCCATGCAGACAAATAAGTAAGTAACCATCCCATCAATGATAGACCTGGTTTCGGTAAACATAAAAGTGATTGTACTAGACACTGAACAGTCAAACTACATGACAGTCAGTGTACTCAGACACTGAACAATCAAACTACATGACACTCATGAATTGGTTCTCTCTGTTCTTCAGGTTCTGCAATCAAAACAAGAGAAAATAAGCCCAGAATCAGAATCCTTATTCAAATAAGTCAATCAGCTCATGCTCATCAGTCAGAAACAGCTTGAAAAAGCATAGCACACGTCACCAGTTCCCACTTTCAATCCTGGATTTCATAAAAATTGAGGAATGTCTGACTGTTGTCCATTTGGAGGCCAACAGATTTTCAGTGAGCGAAACACTTCGCTGATCGCCACGCCCCCTGCCATGCCGTCTAACTGGGGCACAGCTCCTCTGCACCTCCCCCTTCTCATCTTCCCCCCTTCCCACACCACGAACACGTGCGTGACCCATCTCACCATGTACCATCACGTTCACTGCTGTTGGGTCCAAAGTCCGAAGTGTCACGGCCTGCGCGCTCGCCACTCGCACTGACCACGGCAGTCGCGGTCTGACTCGTACTTGTTATCGTCTGCTTGCATCGATTCAGCCAGCAAGCGTTGAATGTCGGCGTGGTCATTGTTACTTTCTCCACCCTCATGTTGAAGCGAATCATCAGATAACAAATTCTCTCATCGTCATCATGCTGTAAAATCATTTGAACGGCCTCTAGAGTCGTGGAAGTCCGCTGACGTGAGCCACCGTTCGGCTTGTCGAAGGTTGCGTCGCCATTGTGCTCCACTTCACGTGGTCCAGTTACCAAATCATTAGCGACAATAAAAGTGTCTTCCCTATGACGTATCCTAATTTACATCCTATTTTTATATTGTAGACACATATAGCTCAGTGTGCAGTGTTTCTGTGTGCTGACTGGCTCACACAGTTGTGAACGAAAAATCGGAAAACTCCTGCAACGTCAGCGGACGGCTCTTAGGCAATATAGCAACACCTTTTGTGCAACGTCAGCTGACGGCTTATAGGCACTGAACTGGTTAAGGAGATTCTTGAAAATGTTGGAAGTTAAGTGCGCGTGAGAACATAACCATGTATTGTGCAGTGAATGTCTCTCTCGCTTTCGTACTTCTCGCCCTTGAGTACAGGACCGAAAACACTACTTCTGAACATCTTAGTGGTGATTTAACACTAAATCTCACCAGAGCCCTGCTCTTAACCCTCACTGTTAGGTTCAGCAATTCATTCACGGAAAAAGCCGACTCCGAGGGCAAGGGTTTGGAATAGGGTTAGGGGTAGAAGTAAGACGACTGCGAAAATTTGAGAGAGAGTTAAACTGCGCTTTTACTTATATCACGGGAGAAATTTTGGGTTATGGTCTGGAAATTGAGGTGGGGGGGGGGGGGATGTTTAGAATTTGGGGGATGTTTATGTGGCATTGCCTTTCTGTGTAGAGATCACACACAACAACAAGAAAGGAGAGACAGGTAGAAACGCGCTAAGCATATTAGTAATAAGTTTCAAAAGCAGTCCACACATAGCATTACAATTCAATATAGTTTTACATGAGTAGGTACGGAACAAGACCAGCAGGAAAGACTCCTGACAACCGTGAAACGACGCAGGCTTGTTTGGTTAGGACACATCACCAGTCTTAACACACTGTTCAAAACTGTCTTTCAATGTATGCTTGAAAGAGACCGTCGCCTGGAGGAAGAGCTGGATGGCAAATGCTGACCAAGGCCGGACCAGTCTCAGTATGTGCGAGATGCCTGCTGCAGCATCCAAGAGACAGGCGTGAAGGGTCCTGTCTGCTTCTGCATCCCACCAGACCTCCCAGTTGCCACGCTGGTCTCGGGATTAGACGATAAAATGACGATGACGATGACCACTAAAAGATTATACCGCATACAACAAGAAAGCTGGAGGGAAAGAGAATACCAGGTAGACCCAGGGAGAAAATATTGGACGGAATTGCAGGGTGGCTGAGGACAGAGAGGGTGGGAGATGTGCTTGCAGCGACAAGGGACAGATTCGTATTGAGGGCCATAATCGCAGCTGGCAGCAGGGTACATGATGATGATGATGATGATGATGATGATGATGACAACAGTTGCAGTGATAAGGCAGAAGTCCTTGCTTCTACCCTCAGACAAGCTACAGGTTTTTATAGTGGGCCGACTGACAGAGCGTGGAATTCAACATAAAAACTGGTCAGTTTGCTGCTGTTCTTAATGTTCCAAACTTTCTGGTGATCTCAGTTAAAGTGTTTCATAAGTCCTGTTCTCCTCCTTCTTCCCATTTCAAGACCTTGTCATCTCAAAGGCTCCAAGAGCCCGTCACAAAGTTACTGGCAACTCTGGGTGGGGCACATATGGAATTGTCCGAATGTGATGAATCCCTTTTAATCAATGTCCAAAGTGTGTTGCTTTTACGTGCATGTCTCTCTTATGATTTTCCAAGCTGAGATTGCTTTCGTGGTCAAATGGACTGTAAACAGAGCAAAACTGAAATATATTTCTGGTTGTCCACAGAGACCGAAGAAAGACAACTCCAGGAGCCGAAACTGAAGCTCCCCCTGGGATGATGTCAGAATCACTAACTATGTGTAAAAGCGACGAAAGCTTACGCGGAAACAGTCTCATGATCACTACGCCTATCACTCTCACCTGGCAGGAGATTTCGGTATTCGTCAAATCGACCACGCTTTTACCGCCTCACGAATACACCCCTTACCTGGCACCCATCGATAACCCTTGCGTGTCCTCAGAGAACCCAGAACAACACAATGTCCCCAACGACGTGGAAAGCCTCGGCGAAGGACTAACGATAGAAGACATTCTAATTGGGAACAGGCAGAACGATAAACAACATGAAACAAAGCTCGCCGGACAAGAAGATGGACAAGGAGTCTTAGAACAGAAAGAATCGAGAAAGGATTGTCCACACTACTCACCCCAGACATTGCCAATTGTCACAGAAGACCTCCGATCAGATACACACAAAATGCCCACGGCGAAAGAAGTAGAGTCTGGATGTGCGGCAGATATGAGACAAAGAGACCCTGCTCCCACTGTTAAGGAAAACAAGAACAAGAACATAAACCATACTGATGATTTCAACGAACTTGCACTAGACAAGAGTTCACAAACTCAGTCTGAATTTTCCAGCAAGGTCGAAGCCACAAATCGAAACGAGAACTACCCAGGCAACGCCGATAAAGCCATCAGCAGAAAGGAGAATCCCTCAACATCCAAACCTGGATCTTTACGGCACACCCACGGTTTGGACACATATGAAATGAAGACCAGCAAAGATACGAACAAGGCCCAAGCAGGTGAAACTAAGTCCTACACAGGTGACAATAAGTCCTACACAGGTGAAAATAAGGGCTATACAACAAAATCACACGCATACAGGGCTGAAACCTCTACAGACCCTACAGCTGAAAGGCAGACCGATACACATCAGACTCAGGTCCATGCCGGTAAAGACAGGGCCCACACAAGTGAAAACAGAGCCTACGTGAACGACAACAAGTTCTATGCAGGAGAACAAACTCGCACTGGTGAGAAAAGAGTGTGCATGGGTGAACCAATAGTTTATGACATCCCAGACGATTTGGACTGCAGACGCAGGGGGGACATGAAACGGACAGTGGAGCAGTGTGTGACAGAAAAGGTTGAAAAGAGAGGGACGAAGGACATTACATATAATCTCCTTGAGCAGAAGAGGCAATGGACTACTCGCTGGAAGTCTATACTGAGAGGCGTCACTGGTATGGTAGAACCTGGTGAGTCTTTTTTTTCTTTCTTTCTTTCTTTCTTTTTTTTTTTTTTTTAGGATCATCGCACTCATCGCACTTGGTGCTCACCTTTTCTTTTTTCGTCCCATTATTTTCTACGCCACCTTAATGGCCACAGAAGCTGGAACAGTTTTTATAATGCAATGATGATGATGTCGATGAGGATAATAATCATGATGCTATGGAGTTCCATCTAGAATTGAAACTGCGTGACAGGGCTGTACTCTACGCTTACTATCATCATATATCCTGGTGTCAACCAGGCCCGAGAGATAAGACACCTGTAGTGCCGGTCAGAAGATTTGAGCAACACCCTCAATGACACATCCGTGAAGTGGATGAGACTCAACTGTGTGGTCCCAGTCTTCCCAATGAGCCCATAGCACGCCCAACTCTGGGTAGGAGCCGGCTGGAGCCGAAAACCCCCACAATGATATAGTTTTAATGGGACTGATGGGGATTCGAACACACAACCTTTCAGTCGGTAGTTCGTTGCGTTGACCACTACACCACGGCGACTGGACGAGTCTATTTTTTCTGTCTGTCCCTGTCTGTTTCTCTCTGTTTTCTCTCTCACGCACACAGGCAGACAAAACAAAACCACAAACAAAGTTTCAATCTCCCTTTCTATTTTTTGAAAGCGATAACGGTATGAATAACATAACGTCAGTTCCAAACAACATTGCTCAGTGTTAGGGATTAACGTCTCACCAAAACCGTTTTGGAGAAACCCTGAAAGATGTGCACAGACTTAGTTGGCCAAGAGGGAAAGTTCCTGACTTCCATCCCCACTGCTTGAGATCAAGCCTACCTCGCGAAAACTGTGTGCGTGGCCCCCAGTCCACCCAGTTATGAAAGGAAAACTAATTCTGTTAAGGTTTGGGGAATATGAAGCAGCGAGGGAGAAGAGTAACGTCTTCTTTCAAAAAAAAAAAAAAAAAAAGCCCAACCAAGCAAACAAACAATTTAAAAACCCTGACTCAATTGTAGCGGGGACACTGCCACATCACACCCAAACGATCTTATTTTAAGGTTATATAACAAAAAGGTGAACGTTGTGCCACAACCCCAAAGTCCTAGGGAAGCGGGGTGGAGGAGACTTCAACTTTTCTTGGGGTCAGCATTAAGAGGGTGGTGCCCATCCCCATGAGTGCTCCAGTCTATCCATTTCTGAATTGGGTCAGGTACCTCCCACCCAATCACAGTTGGGTGAATTGGAGGTCGTATGCACAAAATGACTTTTTCTCCAGCCATATTCAAACCCTTACAGTCAGAAGTGAAGGCAGGAGCCTGTATCTCTGTGCCAACTGTAGAGTTACAGGACAAGTTTTGGTAGGCCCAGGTATACAATACGTTTTGATCTTCAAGAAGCACAATAAATGTTAAAATTATTATTTCAGTTTTACACACGTTCTTGTGAAAACACACAAAACAATTTTCACATTTAGAATGCTTCTTAGAGACCGAAATGAACTGCGTTCGTCTTGGCTTTGCAGTTTGGAGTTCTAAATTTGAAGTTTGTTCAAAAGGGATTCATCAATGTCGGACCAGACTACATGCACTCCGTTTTAATATGTTAACTCTTTTCTGGCAGATTCCTTCAGCCTGCATGCACAAAAGTCTATGCGCTGGCAAGGTCTTAAAATGAGGAGGGGTGAGGGATCTATGAAACACTAAAGTGACACCACCGGAATGATTGAAGCTTTAAGATGGGCACAAACAAGCCAGGTTTTAATGTTGCAGACTGGAATTGAACTTAAGTTATCAGATCTTGAGTCAGGGTTCTATTAAAAGAACCAACTGCTCATTTCCAACGAAACCAGCAGTTGACGAATGGACACTCACCGCTTGGTGAGTCACACACGTCTGTAGACCTTAAAGGTTGACTCAAGAGTAGTGAGACCTCTACCTTCTCACTCCTGAACGACCCTAGGGTTATGAGGCAACCTTTTGGACAGGTGAAGCAGCGAGGGAGAGGTGCTGGAACCGCTAGGAATCTCTCAGTATCTTCGGTCGCTTCAAAACTGGTTGAGGTCTCTATCACTTTGCAAGGACAGCAAGATTATTGAGTAGCTTTAACCTTCACCGCTGCAAATACGTTGCAAGCAGTACTGGCGACCAGCTGGTTGCTGTGAGGTGTGGTACCAGCCCTATAGAAGCCGAATGAAGAGCAGTTGAGGTCTCTACTACCCCACTCTCCAAATATCCAAGGTTTACAGGACGGCCTGTACGTTTTCTTCTTATCATAGTAACAATCAGCTTACGTTCTCAAACTGAGCATTTTAAATGGTGACGCTACATTGGCGACACACTCTCCCAGAAAGAGCAGTTTGAATTTCTTGCGGTAAGTATTTCTAGTGATAAGGAAACAAACAAACAACCCCCCACTCCCACTTATCATCTTGTGAAAATATAACATAATTTTTTGTTGTAACACGGACAGGTACATTGCTGGCAGTCCTGGGAGCCAGCGGGTCGGGTAAATCTACACTGATGAACGTGCTGGCCAGCCGTAAGATGGCGGGGTGTCACGTGTCCGGCACGGTCAAGGTCAACGGCGTCAGGGTCAAGGCCAATATCCGCGAGCTGATAGCCTATGTTCCCCAACATGAAGAGTTTGTGGGCAACCTCACGGTGAAAGAGACTTTAGTATTCCGGGTGAGACATAAGACGTGAGATGGATGTTCCACGTTTTTCCATTTCACTACTGCGTCCCTCATACTGTTTCTGTCTGTCTATCTCACCCACGTGATCTCTTGTCTTCCGGCCTCTCTGTCCATTTGTCTCTGCCTGTCTGTCCGTCTGTCTGTCTGTCTGTCTGTCTGTCTCTCTCTCTCTCTCTCTCTCTCTCTTGTCTCTCTGTCTGTCTGTCTCTCTCTCTCTGTCTGTCTGTCTGTTTGTCTGTCTGTCTGTCTCTCTCTCTCTCTCTCTCTCCTCTATCTTTACTAAGTTCCCACTGATTAGTTTTGATAATATTTGTGCATTTATGGTGTACTTATTGACATGTATTTGTGTTACACACACACGCACACACACGCACGCACACACACACACACTGACACACACACATACGCACGCACACACACACGCGTGCACACACTATTCCATGTCACAGTTTATCAGTGATCACGATCAATATTAAGAGAGAGAGAGAGAGACAGACAGACAGAAAGAAAGAGAGAGAGACAATGAGACAGAGAGAGATATATATACAGACAGACAGATAGACAGACAGACAGAGAGAGAGAACGACCGAGAGAGAAAAGAGATAGAGAGAGAGAGCGAGCGAGCAAAGAGAGTAAGAGAGAGAGACAGAGAAAAAGACAGAGAGAGACAGAGAAAGAGACAGAGACAGAGAGAATATTCCCTGGGTGTGATTTTCATTGATCAAGTAAAGTGTTCACGAACTGTCCATGCCACTTCCCTTGCAGGCGACGCTAGAAATGGGTAGAAACAGCAGGGCAGAGAGAGCAAGGCGAGTGATGGACATTCTCAAGGACATGGGGCTCACCAAGTCCGCTGACCTTCTCGTCGGCTGTCCTGGTATGTCGTCATCATCGCCGCAGTCGTTTCCGTCATCGTCATCGTCATCATCATCGTCGTCGTCATTATCATCGTCGTCGTCATCGTCATCGTCGTCGTCATCATCTTCTTCATCATATTCATCTTCGTCGTCGTCATCACATCATCATCACCATCATCATCCTCACCTTTGTCCTCATGACCATTATCAGAGCAGCGGCAACAGCGTCGTCGTCATCCTCCCCCTCCTCTTTGTCCTCATGATCATCATCAGAGCAGCAGCAACAGCGTTCTCGTCGTCGTCGTCTCATCGTCGTCATCACCGTCGTCGTCGTCGTCAGTTTCATCATCATCATCATCATCATCATCATCCATCATCATCATTCATCTCATTCATCATCATCATCAATGATAGAGGTGAAAGCGACAGCAACAACCGTTCTCTTTCACGATTTTAAAAGAGGCGGAAGGGTTGCCATGTCAATACATTTATGACGTCTGTACATTGTCAGATATACACACCCGCCCATCAGTGCAGTATGAATATAGTTCAAGTGGTAATAGGTGGTAGTAATACAAGTCAACAAAAGATATGTAAAAAAGAAAACTACAGAAATCATTGATAAATGCAGTCTTTCAGACACACACACCCCTACACACAAAAGAAAGCAAACACAGATGCACATAAATATACTCACGTATACACGCACATACTACAAATACGTATCTATAAGAAGGTAATACAGTAAGAATACTAACAGCTAAAAACACTACTGGTGATGCGAGTGTTACTCGGACATTAAGAACTGGATGACACACAATAGACTTCAGCTTAATGACGACAAGACAGAAGCTATCCTCATTGGCACCCGTCAGAAACTTTCCCAGCTGCCTCCTCTTTCTCTCCCATTATGTAACACATCAGTCCCAATTTCTGATTCAGCTAAAAACCTTGGTGTCTGCATTGACTCTACCCTGTCCATGAACAACTTTGTTTCTCAAACAGCCAGATCTTGCTACTATCATCTCCATCGTATAAGCCTGATCAGGAAGTATCTCTCTGTCGAAACAACTGCAAAACTCGTTCTCTCCTTCATAATGTCTCGCATTGACTATTGCAATTCACTCCTGTCTGGTCTTCCTGCCTCCACCATTCACATCCTACAGCGCATTCAAAACAATGCTGTACGCCTTGTACTCAAAAAGAAAAAAGCTGACCACATATCTCCTCTCCTGGCACAACTTCACTGGCTCCCTGTATCAAAGCGCATACAGTACAAACTAGACACCATGTGCTACAAAAGCCTCAATAACGCAACCCCCGATTACCTGTCAAGCCTACTTGAGATCTATCTTCCCTCACGTACCCTCCGCTCTGCCTCCGATCATCTGACTTTTCGCTTTCCACGCACTAAGCTCAATACCTATGGTCCACGAGCCTTCTCTGTTTCTGGTCCACTCTCCTGGAACAAACTTCCTCTCTCAGTCCGTCAGCAACCTACTTTTGCCTCCTTCAAGTCCGCTCTCAAAACTCACCTTTTCTCCTCTGCATAAAATCCTAACCTCACGCAACTCCCCTCTGCAGCCTGTCTCCGCTCGGAGGGGAATCACTTTGTTTTAATATATAATTGTATATGATGTGTTCTCTGTGGTTTTCCATTGGTTTTATTCTTGCTTTTATTGCTTTTATTCTTTTCTCCCCATTTGTGGCCATGCATGTGTGTGTGTGTGTGTGTGTGTGTGTGGTGTGTGTGTGTGTGTGTGTGTGTGTGTGTGTGTGTGTGGCGTGTGCGTGCGTGGTGTGTGCGTGTGTGTCTTTTCGGTGGATTTGATTTTGTCGAGATTTGCGCTATATAAATATTGTAATTATTATGTATGCATGTGCGTACGTATGTATGTATGTATGTATACGCTTAGATTTATGTATGTATGTATGTATGTATGCATGTATACGCTCAGCTTAGATTTATGTATGTAAGTATGTAAGCATGTGTGTATGCATGTATACGCTCATATGTATGTAGGTATGTATGCATGTATACGCTCAGCGCTTAGATTTGATTTTATCAAGATTTTGCGCTATATAAATAAAATATATTATTATTATTATTATTATGTAAGAACGACAAATGTATAGAATTAGATGTGTTTTTCATATAATCAGTGTTGAGGTTTGTATACATAAAACACACGCACGAAAACAGTACACATACAAACACACACATACATACATAAACATACGGCTGCACACACAAACACTCATACACATACACACAAACACTCATACACATACGACACACACCACACACTACACAACCACACACACACACACACAACACACACACACACACAACACACACACACACACACACACACATACATATGCACATACACACACAAACAAACTGCAATACGACTGGACCCAAAAAAGTCACAAGCATTAATCTGTCCAGCTTTGCTTTGAAAGTAAGCAGATTCAAGTGTTTTGGCTTAAAGACACTGGGAAGAAGTTCAATGCTGTTGGGCCAAAAAAACAGAGAAGGGTTTCTTTCAGCAAATAATTAGAGATCCAAAATACGGTTAATAGAGAAAGTCCTTGAGACCTGAAAGCTTTGGGAGGTATGAAGGGCAGGAGGAATTCTGCCGTATATGTTGACATGGTAATCGCATTTAGACATTCAAAAACCGGAGTGTGGTAATTTTGTACTCAATTCTTGCTTTGATTGGAAGCCAATGTAATTTTCGAAATAGCGCGTTTGCACTGCATCGCTTGCTTTCCCATAAACAAGTCAAGCTGGACTGCTTTGGAGTGGTTGGAGTTTGGATAGCTTATCACCAGAAACTGCAGCTAAGAGAGAGAGAAATTACTGTTATCTAGTCTAGAGAGAATGAAAGACGTACACAGTTTGTTTGTATCATCAGCAGAAAGAAATGGGCAGATTTGCTTATTCTGTGCATTTAGAGATGTACACGCACGCACACACACACAACACACACACACACACACACACACACACACACACACACACACACACACACACACACACACACACACACACACACACCACCAGTTCATTCTAGAAGACACTCAACAAGAGCATTGACTGATTTATTTCTGTTTCGGCCCTTGGCCTTCCTCAGGGTATACATATATGTGTGTGTATATGTATATGTATATGTATACGTATACGTATACGTATTTGTATATGCATATGTATATGTATACGTATATGTATATGTATATGTATATCTACGAATAATCAGAAATATGTATTGGGAACAAACAGCTGCAATGATAATATAAAACGATATAAGCTCTTTCCAAAATATCAAAAGAGGAGTCAGACAGGGTTGTGTTTTGTCACCAGATCTGTTTTCACTTTACAGCGAAAACATCATGAGAAACCTAGAGGAAGACCCTGGATTAAAGGTTGGAGGAAAAATGATAAACAACATTCGATACGCAGATGACACCGTGCTAATTGCAGAAAATGAAAGGGACCTACAAAACCTTGTGAATATATTAGAAACAGAAAGCCAAGGGAACAGCAGGAAGACTGAAGTCATGGTGATCAGTAAAAAACATGAGCCAGCAGAATCGACCAAGCCAAAACAGCATTCAAGAAGACGAAAAGCATTCTTACCAACGAATGCCTGTCAATTAACATAAGGAAGAGAGTTCTTGAATGTTATATAGAACCAATACTGTTAGACGGTTGTGAGGCGTGGACAGTCAACATGCAAAGCCAGAACAAGATTGAGGCAGCCGAGATGAGGTTTGTAAGAAGAATGTTGAGAGTTCCATGGACAGCAAAGAAAACAAACGAGACAATCTTGATGGAGACAGACATAAGGAAGATTAGGAAAAGACAGGCAATAAAGGGGAATTGGAGCACCTGGTCACAACAGGAAAGCTGGAGGGAAAGAGAGCACGTGGTAGACCCAGGGAGAAGATATTGGACGGACTTGCAGAGTGGCTGAAGACAGACAGGGACTGGGTGGAAGAGGTGCTTGAGGCAACAAGAGATAGAGACAGTTGGAAGGCCATGATCGCCGACGCATGTGGCAAGGCACCTAATGATGATGATAATGATAATGATCTATACTCACACACACACACACACACACACATTATATATCTATATATATATATATATATATATATATATATGTATATGTATATGTATATGTGCATGTATATGTATGTACAGGTGCAAAGAACAGTATCTCAGGTGGAGAAGGGAAGCGCCTATCCTTTGCCTGTGAGCTGATCTCCAACCCCCCACTGGTGCTGTGTGACGAGCCCACGTCAGGCCTAGACACCTGCATGGCGGAGAAAACGATCCAGATGCTGCAGACGCTGGCCGAGCGAGGGCACACCGTCATCTGCACCATCCACCAACCGGCTTCGCACATCTTTGCCCGCTTCCACAAGGTAGGTGGAGGTGTTCTTGTCATTTTGTTAATTAATAACCCTGTGACTCCCGCACCTTGTCCACCAACTGCAAAAACGTACCCTTTTACTCCCTCATCCTGTCCACTGGCTTCCTGCAGGAAGCTGGTGGATAGGGGGAGGGAGTCAAAGGGTTAAGTTTTTGTTGCAGGAAGCTGGTGGATAGGGTGAGGGAGTCAAAGGGTTAAGTTTTTGCTTTGCTACCATAGTTGAAAATGCAGGGTGCTGGTGGATAGGGTGCATGAGTCAAAAGGTTAAAATACAAGCTTGAAAGTTGACCACGAAGCCCATCGTTGGGATGTTGACTTCAATGCGTAGCAAGGGACAAAAGACACAATTCCGTCTTACAGTTTCGTTTACAGGCACACATGAATGAGGGTTTTAGCATCAGATGGTGGCTCTTCGTGTTGATGTGGTGGTGGTGTCGGTCGTATGGATTTCCAGTTTTCGTTGTTGCAGGTCTTAAAACGAATTGTAACCCTGCGTTTTAGCGACACGTTGTCCTCAGGGACAACAACCTGAATTTATCAAAGAAAATCTCTAGTTACAAAACCTAAAGATATAAAGAACAGAAATAGAAAAAATAAAGACAGCAAATACGAAGAACACCAAATGGACTACAAGAAAAACAAATAAACAAAGCTAACAAAACAAAAACAGATAAACAAGCAAGAAAAACATAAAATAAAACAAACAAGAAAAGCAAACAAACTAATAAAAACAAGAAAAACAATAATAACAACACATATAGAAAGGAAACAAGAAACAAAAGCAAGCAAAATGATTAAAAAAAAAAAACCCAAAAAATCACAACAATAACGATAAAATGTGAAAACAAATGTATAAGCAAACAAGAAGCGAATAAACGAAGAAGTAAACAAACGGGTAAACAAACAAATACACAAATAAGAACAAAGAAAATGAAACAAGATTACATATAAACAAAAAATGAAAAATAAACAAGTAAACAAACACGAAAAATAAAAGAACTGCGCAATTAGGATAACTAAACTAACAGATATAAAAAAAAACAAGCATAACACACAAACAAATAACAAAAGAAATATAACACAAAATAAACAAACAAGCAAAAACACACAAATAGATATACAAGAAAAATAGACAAATAAACAAACAAGAAAAGCAAACAAACAATAAACAACAGAAAGTGCCAACAAAAACAAGCAAACAAACAAACATCCAAACAAAAAACTTAGATCACGAAGTATATCTTATTCATCTGTGTGTGATTCCTTCCTGCAGGAAAGAAAAAAACTGAATTGTCTTTATGCTAATCGTAACGTGCGCAGCTTTGGACAGAGGGCAGATCAGACACCACGTATAATTATTATGGGCACGTCTTCTTCTTCTCTTCTTCTTCTTCTTTTTCTTCTTCTTCTTCTTTTTCTCGACCTCCTCCTCCTCCTCCTCTCTCTCTCTCTCTCTGTCTCTGTCTCTGTCTCTCTCTGTCTGTCTCTGTCTCTCTCTCTCTGTCCTTTTTAAATTAAAGAAAAAGGGAGACGATTTTTCGTATTACTAGGGAGGGAAATACTCCGTGTGTGTGTGTGTGCGTGTGTGTGTGTGTGTGTGTGTGTGTGTGTGTGTGTGTGTGTGTGTGTGTGTGTGTGTGTGTGTGTGTACGAGCGTATGTGTGTGTGTGTGTGTCGTGCGTGTGTGTGTGTGTGTGTGTGTGTGTGTGTGTGTGTGTGCACGTGTGTGTGCGTGCATGTGCGTGCGTGTGTGTGTGTGTGTGTGTGATAAAACTGTATTGGCAAGTTTTACCTCAGACGGTTAACAAATTTGGTAAAGGACTAAGTTGCAGCTTTATACATTTGAAATGAAAAAGTAAAACGAATTCTACATTGCTGTTCTTGTTAAACTCCATCAGCTATCAGTCTTGTTATGGAACTTGCGTCGAGTGGAATGATCTGTGGTGAGGTTCACTCAACTCTAAGCAGCTGAGCAAAGTGGCCTGTAGACTCTTCCAGGTAGAACTGACTGGCACTTTTGATAGAGCCGTAAATTTAAAAACCTCATATTTCGGGTTATTCTCAGCTCGCACCATACAAAAACTAGTCAGTTCCCTGCCCATCTCATCATCATGTGCCCTGCTGCATGGCGTTGGTGATCATGGCCCTCCACACGAATCTGTCCCCTGCTGCTGCAAAAAAACAAAAACAAAAACAAAAGTACATCTCCCACCCTCTCTGTCTTCAGCCACCCTGCAAATCAGTCCAATATTTTCTCCCTGGGTGTCTACCTGGTATTCTCTTTTCCTCCAGCTTTCCTGTTGTGACCAGGTGCTCTAGTTCCCCTTTCCTCGTAAGATGTCCTATAGATATATATTGTTTGTCTTTTCCTAATCTTCTTTATTGATGATCTTCTTCTGTCTGCCCCCTTCAAGACTGTCTCGTTTGTTTTCTTTGCTGTCCTGGAACTCTCAACATTCTTCTTAGAAACCACACTTTAGTTGCCTCAATTTTGTTCTGACTTTGCCTGTTTTTGCTCATCTACATGCTCTAATCATTCTGGGTGCATCAGCTGAGTACTTCTTAGGCTTTGTGTCCCACGTTCACCCCGTCCCTCCATTTCAACACCTTGCCAGCGTAGGGGGTTTCGAACAGACTGAAAAATTCTGCCAGATACGAGAATGCAGATTAGGTGGAGCGCATATGGAATTATCCTAGTTCAGCGCATCCTTCTAGACATGCATTCCAAACATCAATCACTTTTCTTTGCTAATTTTTGTCTTGATCAGGAGGAACTAATAGGCATACCTGTTGGCAGGTGGAAGATAGTCGATGGGAGACAATTCGCACTCAACAATTCTGATTGAGTGATGACCCCTTTTCCATAATTTCCAAAGCTTTCCCAAGTTGTCTCACTCGTATGCTGATGTCTCCTCAAAGGCAGTAATGCATACTCTCTCTCTCTCTCTCTCTCTCTCTCTCTCTCTCTCTCTCTCTCTCTCTCTCTCTCACTCTCTCTCTCTCTCTCTCTCTCTCTCTCTCTCTCTCTCTCTCTCTCTCTCCCCTCTCTCTGTGAAGAAACTGTACTGGCAAGATTGCTTCGGATGGTTACCAAAATTATAAGAGGTGTAGACTTTGCAATGAGTAATCCCGAATGCCTAATGTTAAGATCAGTGTCACATGGACCCAAGCTAATTCATTTTACCTAAATTCCAGCATTAGATCACCTGGTCACAACAGGAAAGCTGGAGGGAAAGAGAACACCAAGTAGACCCAGGGAGAAAATACTGGACGGACTTGCAAGGTGGCTGAGGACAGTGAGGGTGGAAGATGTGCTTGTGGCAACATATTGAGGGCCATGATCGCCAACGCCATGCGGCAGGGCACTTGATGATGATGATGATGATGAAAAATCCCAGCACCTTTTCAAAAAGTGTGCGAACAGCGTTTTTGCAGGATATTCGAGACTACCTAAATCTATTTTCGCTGTTGTGACAGTCTCTCATGTTCAAGGTTTTTATCGTCTGATGCTTCTTAAAGATCACAATTTGTCTTGAGAAGTTTTTAAAACCTGGACGTTTACAATAATGTTTGTGTAAAATTACACGAGATTGTTGGAATGATTTGACCTTTTTCTTTTAAATTTAGCATTGAATAGCTATTATGTCTGTCATGCCAGGTACTACTACTAACAGACGGTCACACGGCCTTTATGGGTACCTGCTCACAGGCACTGAATTTCTTCAGTTCCTTAGGTTTTGATTGTCCCAGAAGCTACAGCCCTGCTGACTTCTTCATCCAGGCCGTGGCTCCTGACACTGCTGGCCAGGCATCTGGTACCATTTACCAGGTCGGCAGATCTTGATTTGATGTATGTCTTTTGTTGTTATTTGTTTCTTGGCATGATTTATCTCTTTTGTTGTTATTTGTTTCTTGGTATGATTTATCTCTTTTTCGTTGTTTGTTTCTTGATATGATTTATCTTTTTTTATTCGTTTTGTGATATGATTTATCTCTTTGTTGTTGTTTGTTTCTTGATATGATTTATCTTTTTTGTTATTTGTTTCTTGATACGATTTCTCTCTTTTTGTTTATCTGCTTCTTGCTATGATTTATCTTTTTTGTGTTGTTTGTTTCTTGATTTGATTTATCTCTTTTTTTTTTCTTGATATAATTGATCACTTTCATTATTTGTTTGTTTTTGCTTTACAATTCCCCCCACCCTCACCCCAGCTCTTCATTGGCATTGCCGACATGTTTATCAAGATCATGGCTTTCTGACGACACCAGTGGACTCAAAGCTATGACCATTCACAAAGTATGTACAATATATAGGCGAACATAAATCACAAACAATTACAGACAAGTAAAAACATGTTTAATGTCTGTGTGAACATGACAAATATAATCTTATTTTGCTTGCACTGTCATATTTGTTCTCTTGATATGATTTATCTGTTTTTTGTTATTTATTTCTTGATGTGATTTCTCTTTTTTGTTGTTGTTGTTGTTGATGATGTTATTTGTTTGTTTTTGCTTTACAATTTTCCCCCAGCTCTTTAGTGGCATTGTCGACATGTTTATGAAGATCTTAGCTTTTTGACGACACCAGCGGACTCAAAGCATTGACCGCACATGAAGAATGTAAAATAACGTGAAATTTGACCACAAACAATTACAAATAACAAAAGAAAATTACGTTTCATTTCTGTTTGAACATGACAAACATAGTTTTGTTATGTTTGCACTGTCGTATTCTTAGTCCAACTATATCTGAAGCGGTGATGGAACTGTACAATGTAAGAAAGAGACAGACGAGTGGAAGAAAACAAAAACAAAAACAAACAAAACTATATGTGTACCGTCAAGGAAAACAAATGAGACAGTTTTGAAGGAAGCAAAACACAAGAAGAACATTACACAGAAGATTAGGAAAAGACAAGTAACATTTACAGGACGTTTTATGAGGCAAGAGAAATTAGAGCACCTAGTCATAAGAGGAAAGCTAGAGGGAAAGAGAGCACCAAGTAGACCCAGGGAGAAAATACTGGACGGACTTGTAGAATGGCTGAGGACAGAGAGGGTGGCAGATGTACGTGTACTTACAGCGATAATGGATAATTTTTTATGGAGGGCCGTGATCGCC
Organism: Monoplex corrugatus; assembly: GCA_030674185.1. Classification (NCBI taxonomy): domain Eukaryota; kingdom Metazoa; phylum Mollusca; class Gastropoda; order Littorinimorpha; family Ranellidae; genus Monoplex; species Monoplex corrugatus. The sequence continues at coordinate 40,144,232 of JAPXFY010000015.1, forward strand.
AACGCCATGCGGCAGGGCACACGATGATGATGACGATGATGACCGTCAAAGAACGTGCAAATGTACCTACACTGATGCATATGCATTCCTTCAACTAGAAGACCTATCTTTTGGTCCAGGAATGACTTCCCCAACATGTGCCCTGTCTTTTGTCCTACTCCTCTCCTGTCCTCCCCTCCTGGTCCGTGTGTGTTTTGGTCCCCGGAGTTTTTGTCATTGCCAGTGAGTGTTTTGGTCAATGGTGAGAATGCGCGCTGTGATTTAATTTACATATCAAGATTTGGCGCTGTATTATTATTATTATTATTAGTTGTAGTAGTAGTAGTAGTAGTAGTAGTAATAGTAGTAGTAGTAGTAGTAGTAGTAGTATAGTAGTAACTAAGTAACATAAATCTTGAGAGTCACGGAGTTATCTCCCATGTAGAATTTCTCAAATCCAACACAGTTTGCGCTACCCATTCAGCTGGCATAGACGCAGCCACAAGACACAGAATTGCAAGCTCAGAACATTCCTCAAAAAAGGAATGCCCAAGTCTGCCCTATACCCTGCAACTACACCCACACACAACCACGAAGGAGGAGAGAAATTCATACAATATATTGGTCTCATGTTCAAGATTGACACAGTCTTTTATTCTTGAACTGACCAAACACACACATATAGACAAGACAGAACATATACAGGTTTGCTTCTGTTTGAACATGACAAACATAGTTTTGTTATGTTTGCACTGTCGTATTCTCAGTCCAACTATATCTGAAGCGGTGATGGAACTGTACAATGTAAGAAAGAGACAGACGAGTGTTGGATTTGAGAAATTCTACATGGGAGATAACTCCGTGACTCTCAAGAGTCATGTTACTTAGTTAATATTTAAAATTCTCCCTGCTTCCCTCTTATTTCCTTTAGTAGTAGCAGTAGTTGCAGATGTAGTAGTAGCAACAGCAGTAGTAGTACATCATCAGCATCAGCATCATATCATCGTTGTTGTTGTTGTTATTATTGTTATTATTGTTATTATTGTTGTCGTCGTTATTATTATTATCATTATTATCATTGTTATGTTGCTGATGTTGTTATGATTATTATTAAGATAAGTCAAAGCAGAAACACAGGCATGACATCACACTGCAAACAATTAATGAAAATATTAACTGTCTATTCTTAGGCAAGCACACAGACAGTATATATCGTATGTTTTATTATCACTTCGTGTTTTTAACAACGAGGGAGAAAAAAAAACAAAAAACAAAAAAAACAAACAACCAATAACAACGAAAAACAAAAACAATACGAATGAAGAAGGACGTGTAGAGCACTGGAAAAAGAATAAACATGGTGCTCCATGGCTTGCGTGCAACTGAGATCTAAAAAAAATCTGCTTTGCCCTTGGGTTTTTTTCCCCGCTGCCTCCTCTTCTGGGCTGCTTCCTCTTCTGGGTCGCTAGCCCCACACCGCTCATGTCTGCTTTCCAGTGCATTCTCCAGACCTTTTGAAACAGACACGACTGTGTGATCCCAGTGTTCCCTACGAGCTCATAGTAAACCCATCTCCGGGTAGGATTTGGCCAAGGCCGAAAAATCTCGCGATACTTTTTTGAATCGATAGGGGATCAAACACACCACTTCCCAGTCAATAGCGCGTTATGCTAACCACTTCACCACGCTGACTACTTACGACTTTTTTCTTCTTCTTGATTATGGTCAGTGACGACGATGATGACTGTAGCGACGATGACAGGATTATGATGACGATGTTGATGAAAAGTTATGATTGTCATGACCGTGGTGTTGGTCAAAGGTATACTATCAAAATCATCGGGATGAAGATGTGATGTTGGGTTTTTTTTTTATATAGTTTTTTGTTGTTGTTTTTTCTCTTCCTTGTCATCGTTGTCGCCATCGTCCTCCTCGTCATCTTGACTACCTCCTTCTCCTCTTGACTACCAAGCCAGCAGAAATCAGCCGGGTCTTCACAAAAACATTCCTGGCGCAGAAGATACGACGAGACATCAACAACCTGTCGTGCACCAGCCGCCAACGAACTCACCAGGTGTTGAAACTCCTGGCAAGCAGAGTACGTCACCCTGCCCCATGGTGCCTGCAGTTCCGCGCTAATCTCTGGCGCTTTTGGACCAGCGTCATGCGTGAACGAACTCGGTTCTGGACACGGCTGCTGAGCGGCCTGTTTCAGAGTCTGCTGATCGGATGTCTGTTTTATAGGTAGGTAGTACTGGTGGTGATTTTAGGCCATTCGTGCGCTTGCTTGCGTTTTGTGATTGTTTTCTTGAAAGGGATGCAACTCTTGTGTGCAAGTGGCAGCGATACTTCGTTTCGCGTTGGAATTTTGCTCTGTGTGTGTGTGTGAGTGTATACATGCGTGCGTGCGTGTGTGCTTCTGTGTGTGTGTGTGTGTGTGTGTGTGTGTGTGTGTGTTTGTGTGTTTGTGTGTGTGTATATGAGTGTGTATGTGTGTGTTTGTATGTGTGCATGTGTGTGTGTATGTGTGTGTTTGTGTGTGTGCATGTGTGTGTGTGCGTGTGTGTGTGCGTGTGTGCGTGAGTATATATGAGTGTGAGCATGTGTGTGTGTGTGTGTGTGTGTGTGTGTGTGTGTGTGTGTGCGTGCGTGTGTGCTTGCGTGCAGGCGTGCGTGGGTGTGCGTGCTTGAGTGCGTATGTGTGTTTGTGAGCGTGCACGCGTGCGTGCGCGCGTGTGTGTGTGTGTTTAGTAATAATTAGTGTTATATTGAGATTATCAGAAATTCGTTAGAACTAATCAAGAATCTTTTCAAGTTATGATTTAAAGATCTTAGCAGATTTGAACAACATTTGAGAATTTTTTTCTCGTTGTGACCATATTATGCACGGTTGTATGATGTGTACACATATGACTGTATGTAACTGTGTTTGCGACGTTGTCTCTAATTTCATAAATGTGTAAATGTTTGTGTGTGTGTGTGTGTGTGTGTGTGTGTGTGTGTGTGTGTGTGTGTGTGTGTGTGTTGTGTGTGTGGTGTGTGTGTGTGTGTGTGTGTGTGTGTGTGTTGGGTGGGTGGTGGTGGGTGTGAGAGAGAGTGTGTGGGTGGGTGGGTGGGGTGCACACGCAGAAGTTCAACCGAGATACTTTGTACAGTTACGTTGCAGGAATATTGTGTATCGCTATGAAACAAATGACCTTGTGAGAGGAAAAACAAACAAACAAACAAACAAACAAACAAACAAACAAACAAACAAAACCCCACATTATCTGCCATCTGTCTGTCAAGGATTAGAAACCAGTTTTACAGTTGTGTGTTCATGCTTTGTCCAAATTCTCTTCAGTCTGTTTTTCATAATCTTGTAAACTCATTTCATAGGGATACGTCTGATAATCAGAATGATTGTGATGATAATATGGAGATCCGTTATGGACTGACATCGCGTAGTGACAGGGCTCTGTGCTTCCTTTCAAATCATATCCCCGTGTCAACCAGGCCCGAGAGATACAGACACCTTCATGAAGTGGGCAAGACACGGCCTGGATGGTAGACCCGTATACCCAGGACCTGATATCTTGAGTTCAGTTCCAGTCCCCAACATTTAAAAACTGCCCTGTTGGCTGCCCATCTTAATGTTTCTATCTTTCTGGTGGTGTCAGCGTAGTGTTTCATAAGTCCCTTCTTCCCTTTCCTCATTTCAAGAAGCCTGTCAGATAATTGCTGGCAGATTTGGATGGAGCGCATATGGAGTTGTCCGAGCGTAGCGCATCGCTCTTGAACAAATGCCAAACGTGAAACAATAGTCTGGACCATGGGGCTGAAGCTCGTCACCTCTCAATAGTTGGTTCACAATGACAATGCTAATTATGTCACCACAGTGACTGGACCTTTGACAGTCTTGTTTGATTGTCATTGTTATTTAGTCCAACCGACTGCATAGAGCCATATCAGAGCTATAACTATTTCAAAATATATAAAACTTTAACAGGAAATAAAGACAGGAAAATTAAGTAAAAGTATTAATGCATTCGAGCACATAATCTAAGGACATGCCTCTGACGTTGACCACTCCGTCCAACTTATCACACAAGAAATTTAAAAAACACACATGAATGCAAATTTAAGCATACCTAAGGACGGACATCAAAACATATACATA
>JAPXFY010000015.1:40155869-40263369 GCA_030674185.1 Monoplex corrugatus
GGTGGTACACTGATTAGCTCAACGGAGTGAGGACTGGAAGGTTATGGGTTCAAATCTCATGAGTCCAAATCCGTGTGAGATTTTCAGCTTAGAAGTTTGAAACGCAGATTTGAGCATGTTCTGTACTCAATTGAGATGACTAATACTACATGTGTCATATTTTTCGACGGATTGTCCTGATGGGGTTGCTTTAAATTCTCTGGCCAGTACTGCGTGTTTCTAGTCTGGTTGACGTTTGTGTTTAGTTTAAAGTGAAGGAGAGAGTACAGCTCTCTCATGCAATGTCAGCCTTGACAGAATTTAAACAGATGATACTTTTTATTGTTGACTGACAGATCTGTACTATGGCTGTGTGCCGCAATGTTTGAATCTTTATCAAACAAACTGGCATACGAGTATCAGTAGACTGCAAATTAAAGATCGTATAAGAAAGAATAATTAAAAAAAAAAAAAAAAAATAATGGTCAAATTTCGGTAAAGAATGCAGAATACAATTGTTTATGATGTTATACCTGATTTCTATTTTCAATACACATTTGGTGATATTTAACCCTTTGACTCCCGTACCCAAGCCACCAACTGCAAAATCTTAATCCTTTGACTCCCTCACACTTGATGATTTTGACACATATCTAACTTTTCCGCGTTCTTTCCTCTTTTTTTTCATCTGCTTAAATAAGACAAACGGTACCCTGATCTAATTAATAATAATGATCTTTGTGTTTTTTAATGGATGTGCTGTTTAAGTCTTTAAGCTGCCCAGAGAATTACGGTTATAAACACATGTGTTCGAAACGAATATTTGCTTCGTTTTTATAAATTTTTTTTACGAAAAAATGAAACATATAGAATGGCTCGACCATCTTGTTTCTTTTCCAACAGCGCATGTTTTTTTCACATTTTTTTAAAGAGCGTGCGTTCTGTCGTGTTTCGACAGGCGTGACTGCACCCAGCTAGTGTTTAGGACAGGATCACTTCCTGTACACCTTTCCCACGTGCATTTCGGTTTTTCGTCTTTTTGGTCACGGATTGCAGGAGTTTGTTGAACGAGATTTTCAGTCAGACAGTTTTTTTCACGAACTGCGTTTGACGTCTCAAGTATTCGGACTGTGCATGCAGTTTGCTCTAGCGAGCGGCCGTGACGAAATTCGAATCTGGTTTTACTAGAAGAAGACTAATCAGTACTGACAATAATAGTTCCTATTGTGCGCTTGATTAGTTGATAGTCTCGAGGAACATAAAGTGTTGGGTAAAAGTGCATTTTAGGTGCGTAAATTATTAGCTTTTGATTTATGTTTGAGTGCATCTTTTTGCAGTCATGATAAATGATTCTAGATCTTGTATGATCTACTCTAGTGATCTACTCAAATCTCGTGCGTGTATTTTAATGTGATGTCTACGCACGGCCTGAAATACACACTACTCTTATTTGTTCTGTACAAGTTTCCTCCCACACTAATTTACCATTCACTGCCATGGCCTCAGACTAATTTGACCGATTGTAGTGGGAAGCAACCGAGTTAATAGGGTCTATCTACTAATCTAGTGTCATAGAGTGATAGACTAGTATGCGTTAGAAGTTAATTAGGTTGCCTTCTGTGTGTAGTTTTTATTGGTTCTTTTTATTTAACGTTCGGTGTTTTGACTTATCTTTTGAGCAGAATTGGAAATAAGCCTACCTAGTACCTGTGCATGCTTGCCATTTTGTCGTTAACGGCTTAATCTAAAAAAAATTTTTTTTTTAAATACACGCACGAGATTTGAGTAGATCACTAGAGTAGATCATACTAGATCTAGAATCATTTATCATGACTGCAAAAAGATGCATTCAAACATAAATCAAAAGCTAATAAGTGTTGTGTATATTTTTTCGTTTGTAAACAATTGTGGTGACAAGCCCTAGTCACGTGAGCAGGTATCAGCAGCAAGTCCTCGGATATGGCCTCCATTCCTGATCATCTTGTATTCCCGCTATGTCAGCAAGAACTTTTAACTTTTCTGGTTTCCCCCTCATCACCACGGAGCAAGAGACCTCGTGTCACATAAGATAAACCAAGACAGAAGACTGTCGACCGTCTGTGTCTGGCATTGTTGGCGACCAGGTTCCGGAGTTGCAGGTATGGAAGTGATGTTAGCTGGTTTCAGTCGATGTATTCAGTATTGTCCTGTGTGTTGTGATTTTTTTGTTCCCGTGTCACGTGTGTGTGGGTATCTTCGTCTTGTTCGTTCGATACTACTTTTAACGCCTGTTAACATGTCATATGTGCTTTTAGACAACCAAATTAAAAGAAAAACGGTAGATGTGCTTTTAGTCAACCAGGTGCATTAAAAAGGATGGCGTAGAGGGAATTACGTTTTGAAGTTAAAATCAATCGAGAAAAAGCATTTAGAAAATCAGGCTTTATCAGTGTGTGCATCAGGCTCAGCGTGTGTGCGTGTTTTCGTGTGTATGTTCTTTACTCTGTGTGTGTGTGTGTGTGTGTGTGTGTGTGTGTGTGTGTGTGTGTGTGTGTGTGAAGTCGACTTATTATGAACTATCAAACTCGCATGCATACGCACACAGATACAACACTCACACATGCACACTGTCATAGATTGATAGAAAGAGAGCCTGCCTCTTTTTGTAAGGAAAAATGAACACGCACTCAGACGCTTCCTCCTCTGATTCAGTTATTGTGAAGGGAAATAATCTGTGTGCGCACAAGTAATTAAGCGACACACACACGCCTACGCACGCTACGCACACACAGACCATTTCTGTTTCCGTAAAGGAAAATGAATACGCACTCATATATACACATACAACACACACGCACACGCGCGCGCACACACGCACACACACACATTTGCGCACGCACACATACACGTACGCAGTAGATACACACCCACGCACACACACACATATACACACACGCGTACGTACACTCAAGAGACGCATACACACGCACGCACACGCACGCGCGCGCGCGCGCACACACATACACGTGCACACGCACACTCAACTATCAGAGCTACCAACGTCGGTGACTGACATGTGCCCTGTGTGTGTGGAAAGTGATTTCCTGTAGTTTGGTGTCTTAAGACACTTCAATCCATCATCCGGGTTTCCTTCACGTCCTGTCCATCATCACTCCATGGTGTAGGAAGCCGTCTGCTTGAGCATGAATAAGTTGAGGTACTGTACGTCCAGATGTTCTTATCGTTATTCATTGCGAATGAGATGATGTGTGCGTGCACGCGCGCACGCACGCGCACGCGTGCGGGTGTGTTTGTGTTTGAGTGTGAGAGAGTGTGAGTGGTTTGTCTCTTGTGCTCCTACTCCTAGCCTACTGATTTCACGACTGAAAATGCACACAGGCGGACTGCACTGCTTTTGACGATAATAATGTAGATCTAACCCTCCACACGGGGATGCCAGGGGCTCTCAGAATAAATAGTATCCCCCACCTTCTGGAAATTCTGTGCCTGATCATTTTCTGTCAGTACTTGTTTCTGCTTTGTTCCCCTGCTTTCTGTCATTTCTTCCTATCATTTTCTGCCTTGCTGGTCCATTCACCTGTATGTGTTGGATAGAATGTTAAATACTTTTTCCTAGGATTAATAACTGGGTACATGTATTAAGTGCATTTTTGGCACTGAGAAAATATGAGAAGTAATTTTAGGTAATTTAAGCCCGTTTTTATGTTTTAGTGTCCTTAGTTATGTTTACATTTGTATCGGTTATGTTTTGAAAAACCGCTGATGATAAATTGATCAACCCAAGGGGCATATCCATATCCGTAACAAGGTAACTGATGACTGGGTACGAATGAGTTATGCAACGCATAGATATCTCCTCTCCTGCCCCCCACCCTTTTTTTTTTGCTTGATGAAATGACTATCGAGTGCGTTGGGAGCTTGAGAAGCGATTGTCCGGAGAGTGGAGAAGTTCTGGTGCTTCGGGTCACATCTGCACCCTCGTGGTGTTTCTTGTTGACTAAAATCTGGTCTGTTTGCAACCCACCTTCATGTTTCCATCATTCTGGTAGTGTCAGCTTAGTGTTTCATAGGCTCCTGTCCCTGTCCTTTCCGATTTTCAAGATCTTGCCAGAACAGTCTGAAGGAGTCCACCAATTAATTACTGGTAGATACTAGACTTGGGTAGAGCACATATGGACTAATCCGATTGCAATGGATCCCTCTTGAACAAACGAGCACATTTCTTAAAGAATAAAAATCGATTTTTGAAGCCCCATTACAAAATCTGTAAGCGCCCGACCCCGTCATCTTAAGGAAGATTTAAAACGCACACGCACACACACACACCACCACACCACACACACACACACACACACACACACACACACACACACACACACACACACACACACACAACACACACACACACACACACAACACACACACACACACACAACACACACACACACACACACACAACACACACACACACACACACAAAACACACACACACACACACACACACACACACACAACACACATATACACACACACACACACACTCTCAATCGTGCATGTGTAGGCAGTATCCATGGACGAAATGGATTTCATGACTTTGACATTGAGAGCGTTTTTTTGCAAACATGTCCACTCGCAAGGAACAGTTCAGTCACCACCTTTAATTCTGTTTCAAGTATAATCTGTGTATGCGCGTATGTGTATGTGTGCGCGTGCGTGCGTACATGTATATAAATATATGTATGTATGTGTATGTGCACACGCGTGTGTTTGGTATGCGTGTCTGTGTTTAAATGAATGATTGATTGTGTATGGTGCTCAAGCATGTGCGTGTGACTTTCTGTGCTATGTCACAAACGTGGCTTTTTCCAGGTCGTCGTTGGAATGACTGACTGACATGAAGAAATGGATGTTTCATTAAGATTCATTTTTATAGCTATAACAACATATATTCTAATTTTTGTTTTCGTCAAAGCGATAGGCATTCACATGCACTGGGTTTACATGTCTTGACTGTCACTCTTGATTTTGTAAAAATCTCCAATCTCTTGTAAGATGAGGTGCTGTACAAATAGCCATTATTATTATTATTATAATAATAATTATTATTATTATTCCCTCATTGAGGGTACTGCGGGTGCATAAATTAAGTTCCCTGCTTATTATGGAACTACAGAAGCTATCTAGTGTGCTTTTAGGTAATTAGTTCAATCTTCCTGTCATGATGCCTTTTCCTCACAAGACTCTTTCTTATTTCAGCCTTCCATATTATTCACCTGCATGTCTTCCATATTCTGTCCTTAGGTCTCCAAAGGCGGAGTTTGACTGTATTAAAGGCGGGATAGAGAACGGCCATACGCTCAGAAATCTGCTTCCAGTACTAGGCAGGTAAGTTTGTATGAAGTCATATGCTTACATAGGGAGTGCTCGGAGGTAGTCTAGCCTGCAGAAGATAATGATCATGATCAAATATTGTTGAGTTTGTCGTAAAATGTATAAAATTCCATCCACATTAGCGTGAAAAAAACAAACACACTTGTCAGATAGAATTAGAAAAAAACAGTTTAAATGATTTATTTCATAAATGCAAATACTACTTCGCTTGGAAAAAGTAAAACAAAAAATACCCATTACAATAACAAGAGTAATGACAATAGGAACAAGATAGAAACAATAACAGTAACAACCATAACTATATGCACGCACATACACAACACACACACATGCGTGCGCGTGCATGCACATACACAATTGTACACATCGACACGCAAAATCATATACGGAGATACACAATGTACGCACGCGCGGGCACACACATGTACATGTACGCACGCACGCATGCGCGCGCGCTCGTACACACGCACGCACACACGTGTACACATACACGCACATACATACATACCAATACACACACACACCTTAATACAATCAGTCTGTGTCTTCAAACCTTCTTCCGGTTCTTAGGAAGTAGATAAGTTTGGGTCTTTCTCACTTTTTCTGTATCGCTTATACGTCTTGTCTTGTCTTTCTTTGGGCGATGGCTGGATGCAAAAAGCGTGTACACTGTATACTCCACAGCCTCGTAGATAATACTTGTGCTCTGTCAGTCTGTCTGTCCTCTTCTGTCTCTACCCCCTTTCTCTTTTTCTCACTCAAACGCACACGCCACACACACACACACACACACACACACACACACACACACACACACACACACACACACACCACACACACACACACACACACACACTTACCACAACATGTACATACACCCATCCCCCACCACACACACACACGCACACACACACACACGCACACACACGCACACACATGCGCACACACACGCACACACACGCGCACACACACACAGACACACACACAGACACACACACATACACACTACTATTTTTTGTCAGGTTACACATCAAAGTTGTGGACACACACACACACACACACACACACACACACACACACACACACACACACACACACACACACACACGATTCACACAAACAACACACACATATACAACACACACGCACGCACGCATGCACGCACTCTCATAAAAGACATGTTCCAGCCATCTCTGCCGATTGTTCTAAGCAGACCTATTCATCAGAAGGCTTTATGATATTAGTATTGTTCCCAGGAGAGTCTGTAGCGAAGACGTCAACACAAAACAGGCGACAAACAACATTAACAGCAGATAATGGAATCAAGCAGGAAATCTGTTTACAAACACAAGAAAAGTGAACACGCATAAGTCGGCTAATGAATGGGAGAACATAATCAGAATCCGAAGTCCCACCCCCCCCCCCACCCCCCGCCCCTGCTTTCTCCTTCGTTATTTGTTTTGTTTGAATGAACTAGAATGGTTACAAGATTTCAATACAAACAATAAGTATAAAGATTATAGAACCAGAATAAAATATCACCGTTGTTGCAGTCAACGTAAGAAACGAATGCATTAGTAAAGTATATACATGAATGAATAAATAAATAAATAAGAAATAAATAAACAACAACAAAAAAAGAGATAGATAAGTAAATGAATTAATGAATCAGTCGATATAGTTAAAATAAATGTTCATTTTTGCTGGACATACATACACGTGGGCATGAAGTATTGAATTATTCTCCCAAGACAAGTCATCATCATCATCATCATCATCATCAGGTGCCCTGCCACATGGCGTTGGCGACCATGGACTTCCAACCATCTCTATCTCTCGTTGCCCCCAGCATCTCCCCCACCCTCCTCATCCCCAGCCACTCTGCAAGTCCGTCCAGCATTCTCTCCCTAGGTCTACCTGGTGCTCTTTCCCTCCAGCTTCCCCGTTGTGACCAGGTGCTCCAAAACCCCCTTCCTCATAAAATGGCCTATAAATGTTGCTTGTCTTTTCCTAATCTTCCTTATGAGTGATCTACTTGTGTCTGCCTCCATCAAGACTGTCTCGTTTGTTTTCTTTGCTGTCCATGGAACTCTCAACATTCTTCTTAGAAACCACATCTCGGCTGTCTTGGTCCTGCTCTGGCTTTGCTTGCTGACTGTCCACGCCTCGCATCCGTACAACAGTATTGGTTCTATATAACATTCAAGGACTCTCTTTCTGATGTTAATTGATAGGCATTTGTTGGTAAGAATGCTTGTCATCTTCTTGAATGCTGTTTTGGCTTGGCCGATTCTGCCAGCTATTTCCGATGTGCATCTGCCATCTGATGAAATGACTGTTCCCAGGTATTGGAACTTATTAACCTGTGTCAAGGTTGTGCCATTTGCTGTTATTTTGCATGAGGGGATTTCATGTTTTTTACTGATCACCATGACTTCAGTCTTCCTGCTGTTTAGTTCCAACCCGTTGCCTTTGCTTTCTCTTTCTAGTATATTCACAAGGTTTTGTAGGTCCCTTTCATTTTCTCTAATTAGCACGGTGTCATCTGCGTACCGAATGTTGTTTATCATTTTCCCTCCAACCTTTAATCCAGGGTCTTCTTCTAGGTTTCTCATGATGTTTTCGCTATACAGTGAAAACAGATCTGGTGACAAAACACAACCCTGTCTGACTCCTCTTTTGATGTTTTGGAAAGAGCTTATATTGTTTTCTACTCTCATTGCCGCTGTTTGTTCCCAGTAGATATTCCTGATTATTCGTAGATCTTTTCCATCAACATTGAGTCTCTCCAGTTGGTTGATCAATTCTTCATGTCGTACCCGATCGAAAGCCTTGGTATAGTCAACAAAGACACGTACTCAGTAGAAAATGGATGAATAGTAAATGAATAAATGAATTAGTTGATATAGTTATATATAAATGTTCATTCTTGCTGGACATACATACATGCTGGGCATGAAGTATTGAATTCTCCCAAGACAAGTATTCAGTAATGAATGACAGGTCTCTGCATATTTGACTGGTAATTGAAATGAAGAACGTTCCTGAGGAAGGCCTGGCGCCGAAATATTGGACAAAAAGTATTTTACCTGTTCTGCTCGTTCGTTAATTTTCCATCGTGTTTTTTTGTGTGTAATATCATATATATCCCATCGTCGGGACTGTACAGTTCTTCTCCTCCCTTCTTTTTTGAAAATTCATTTTATATATTCACTTACTTTCCTATCAAGTATTCATCGATCCACTTAACGGTGAACATCGTTATGGTTGTTGTTGGCTGTGACGATAGCCGCAGGTTTGATAAATGTGTGTGTGCGCACGTGCGTGCATGAGTGTGTGTGGGGGAGTGGGTGGGTAGGTGGGTTGGTGGGTGAGTGGTTGAAATATGGCGTGTACATGCGTATGTGTGTGTATGTGCACGTGTATGTGGGCGGATGGTGGGGGTTATGGAACGCTAGTGGATTGAGCGTGCAAGAGAAGATTCAATATGCACAGCACTCAAAAACAAATTATTATAAAAGAACTGTGTCATTTAGCTCTGAAATAAAGTGACCCAAAAGAAGGCCATAACACTAAGATGATGGTGGAAAAAGTATATTTCAGAATTTGGTTTCTTTCCTTGTCTTCTGTGGAAATCGGTGTTGTCATCTATGAAGGCTTTTAGAAGGGCCATTTGGTATCCATTTCAGAGGTCATCTGGCCCTGAATTGTTCATTGCTGTTTTCAAGATGATCGCCATTCCCAGCACAAAAAGTAATGGTGAAAAGTAAAGCGGGCTGTTATATCCACATCCTAATTGATTCACTCTTTCTTGTATTCCTTTGTGGAGAACCGCACTGAGAAGCCATGAAAATAAAATTTCTTGCTTGTTCGGTGGGATGTGATCTCCAGAACCAGCTGAATCATCCTGGGTGGAACTGATCCATACGCATTTGTCAAATCGAGCCACGCCACAATCAGGTCCCTCTTCCCTGCATTCGTTCATTGGATTGGTTCCCAAATCATCTGGTATGCTCCATACAGCCAGATACTCCTGTGATGTCTCCTGTTTTGGACTGACACATCCAGGCACTTATTTTGTGTTTGGTACTTAGTCTTGCTGCCATGGTAATATGGTTTTTCTTCAGACGTTGATAAGTGATATTTGTCTGAACTGGTTGGTGTCACTCGATTCCTGTTCTTTTGGAACAACTAGTTGCTGATACTCGATTGCTGTTATTTTGGAACGTACACCGCATCAGCTTTTATCCATTGGTTCCTGATCTTTAGGTTCCTCCATATTGATGTTACCAGTTTTTGGAGCCGCTCAAGGACACTGGGACATTTATTATACAAGTAAGATATCCCGTTAAGTCCAGGTGATAATTTAGCCTTGGCTTTCTTAACCAGTTTCTTTACTTCATCCACTGTTGGTGGCTTGTTATTGAATATTTTGTCTGACGTTGCAGGCCGCACCAGACTTTGGATTTCAAATGGTGCTTTGTTCTAATGGTCGGAATGTTTTCCTGAGATGCTTTTCCAGAGCTTATTTATCCACTGTGAGTGTCGCACATTTGAACCGCTACAATATTTTCCTGGCGAACTGGAAAGCGTCTCTGAACAAGCAGTCTTGGCTCTTCTGTTTGCTCCTTCTCCTTGCTGTTTCTGCTTTATTGAAGGCCCCGAGTTTTGCTATCAGGTTTTTCTCTAGTCTAGCTTTTCAGATTCCGAGATAGCCTTCATATGTTTTTTGAGGTACTTTTTTCTTTCTTTTTTGTACTCCGGATGATCTCTAATTTCTGGGGAGGATTGTCACTTTTGGCTGTTTTATTCCATAATCGTCCCTACATGTATATGTAATATCTCTGAATGTGGCTAGCTTGTGTTCCAGGGTGCTCCTTCCTATCGGTGCATTTTGTTTGTGAACTATTTCTTTATCCAACTTCCTCCATTTCTATTTTGCACGTGCAGGCGGTAAGTTGAGTTTCTGGCGCTGTACATTAAAACCTGTACAGGTTTGGTGTCTGTACCATCAGTGTGGAAGTACTTGCACTGTGGTTTGATTCCTAGGGCTCTGACTCTAACTGCTCGTATCAGTGCTCTGCTGTTTGTTCTCATAATCTTCACACAGTCCTTTTTGTCGTGTGGATCTTCATGCCCCACTTGGTAGAGAACCTCATTCCACAGACACATAGGAATTCCATTTTTCCATAATCGCTGTCTGTTATGGAGTTCCAATCATGATCGGGTTGACGCCAATGGATTCATTATTTTCTCCCTATTGATGAATCCTAGGAACATTTTTATGTTACTAAGGGCAAGTTGAAGAAGGGCAAGATGCGGAGTCAGCCCACAGAATCCATACATCTAATCTTTCATATATTCTTTCCTGGACGTCCTATGGACTAGTCCTAGAAGCCACTGATTTAGCCCTGTGTCAGTAGCGAGAAACTGGGGAGATCTGATAGGTCTTCATATCTGTCTGTATCTGTGTCTGTATCTACACCTGTCTTTATCTCTCTCTCTCTCTCTCTCTCTCTCTCTCTCTCTATATATATATATATATATTATATACACACACTACATACATATACACACACGCACGCACACACATATATATATAACACACACGTGTATGTGTACATATATACATGTTTATATATACACATGCATATATATAATATAATGTTATGTTGTGTGTGTGTGTGTGTGTGTGTGTGTGTGTGTGTGTGTGTGTGTGTGTGTGTGTGTGTGTGTGTGTGTGAGTCGTAAAAAAACATTTTCCAAGTTCGCGATCAGTATCATCTTGAACTAGCAACCTTCGCAAAGCGACTTCGGATATTTGAAACAAATAGATTATGAACACTTAGTCAAGGAACGAAATAGACGCAGATTGTTGGGCTAGATTTCCGCTGATTTTTATGTTTCTGTCTTAATGTTGTGAGTTACTTAAACGCTGGTAGTCACTTTGATCTTAATAACCAACCAAGTTTGAGTTTGGGATGGAAAGAGTAAAAATCTAAAGTTCTCATCACCATATAGTTCCTCGTCTGTTTCTCGCTTGTTTAAAACGCCTCTGTTTCTCTTGTCTTTCTGTCTTTTCGTTTCTGTGCCGCTCTCTCCTTCCATTCTCCCTCCCTTCCCTTTGGTCTCTGCTTTTGCTGTTTTCATACGTTTTTCAAGTTTAGTTTCGTTGGAATAGAGCACAATTTTAGATGAAGGAAAATAAACCAAACACTTACAGAACAACAAATAAGTACAACACATCTAGTATGTGTCTCTACTCTTTCCAGACAGCTTGTGCGTATTGACAACGATCATGCTACCTGTTTATTCTGCGAAGATGACAGAATGACCTGACCTTGGACTGGCCGCTGATGACCACAGGTCAGTGCACTGAAGACGTCAACCATCAGGCGTGCTGTTGTCCAGCATCATGGCGACGGAAGCGGAAGAGGATGCAGGATTATTTCCCTTGGCACTAAAGAGCCGTGGAGAGAAAAATTTGTTATTCGACTGTCAGCGCCCTCTGCCGTCAAGATCATTCTTCTGTGCAGTATAAATTTCGAACCGAATGGGTTTCTGACAGATTAATTTTCATCCCTGCCGTGACGTATTAGTGCCAGATCTAGATTCTCATCAAGCCCCAAGAGCACAAAATTACCACTTGTGAACTACGTTGTTTGAGAAAAGCTATCAACAAGACAAGAAGCGACATGACACCCCCGAAAACAAAACAAAACAAAACAAAAACAAAACCCAAAAAAACAAAAAAAAAACAACAAAAAACAAACAAAACCCAGACAAAAAACCCAACAAACCCCCGAAGATTAGATAAATGATGAGAACAACTTTGGTCTTGTCATTACAATCATCAACAGGAGTTGATGGGTTTGGTCATGATCAGAATACAACCTCATGAGCCTGTTTAAAACAAGTTTGGTCATTTGATCAGAATACAACCTCATGAGCCTGTTTAACAAGTTTGGTCATGATCACAATACAACTCATGAGCCTGTTTAACAAGTTTGGTCATTTGATCACAATACAACCTCATGAGCTTGTTTAACAAGCCTATATCTATCTATGGATTCAAAGCGAGAGGCAGACCAAGGTAAACGTGGATTGACGGTGTGAAAGAAATCTTGAAGTCTCAAGGGTTTTATTTCAGGCTTCCCGTCGCTTTGCTGACCGCTGAAATCTTATCCCTGTGACATTT
Organism: Monoplex corrugatus; assembly: GCA_030674185.1. Classification (NCBI taxonomy): domain Eukaryota; kingdom Metazoa; phylum Mollusca; class Gastropoda; order Littorinimorpha; family Ranellidae; genus Monoplex; species Monoplex corrugatus. The sequence continues at coordinate 40,168,438 of JAPXFY010000015.1, forward strand.
GTAATGGTACACACGGACAGCTGTAAGAAGAAGAAAGAAGACTGATCTCTGAAGTTTGTGTTTTCGTGTGGAAATCAGTCATTACATTTCAGTTTCGTCTCTTCTGCTATTCATCAGGGTCCTCAGAAACTCGTATATCGTACAAATATGTTTCTAAGAAATCTGTTTTACAGAGATCGTTTTAGTAGAATAGTATTTTCATTTCTTCATATTTCTTAAGGACGTGAATGTATTGCACTCGCAGCGATCAAAACCTACGTTTGAAACAAAATTTGATTTGTCTGTTTAGTTTGTGTACATGGCCTGATAAATTTATTCTGTAATTAGCTCTCTTTGTGCTGTCAGCCCTGATTGTTTTCGTGGCTGACTGTGTTTAAACATGAACGGAATTGAACGCACTCAAATGTTCACGCCAGACGGGACCAGTCCTCGGAGTTCATTCGGCAGCTTCGTTCACTGTTAAGAAATAAAAAAACAGGCAGTGGCCTGTGGGGCATCTGTGGAAGAACAGCTCTGGGGTTACAAAAACGATCATTTGTAGATAACCACTTCCATCAGACGACCAGACTGCAATTTGAGGCGTGGCCTTGCTCCAGCGCATAAGAATTAATTCACCCAAGGCCATATGGATGATAAGACACCTGCCAGTCTGGGTTCAGATTTCTACCATGCTTGACCATCTTCTGCGCAGCAGCAACCAGTGTGCCTTGGCTGATCAATTTGCATGTCCGTGCACTAATGTAAATCTGCACGCACGCCATGTGCTCTCATACAAAGCGCAGGTTAATGACGGAAGGACAGAGGTCGTGAACTTTGGCTGCCTGCAGTTTCGCTGGCTGGTATTTTGCTGTATGGTACAACACTACTTTCCATGAAGTAGTTACTTTCCTTGGGTTTTTCATTATCCTACTGTACTCTTTGAGTTGTCTTCAGCTCAGATCACCATAGTTCATAAAACGCAGTCGTTACTGTTGACGATTTTTCTCATTTATTTTTGATTTACCTACATTGCATCACAAATTGTGACATTGTTAACTTAATTAAGTTTTCAACAAAACGATCAAGCCATTCTAACAATTTTCCTTTTCATGAAAAATATGGATACATAAAACTCAGCTTCCATACTTGTCAATGTCACTGTGACCTTAAAAGAAATTTCAGTTGAAATGAATTTCGTGTGAAAGGATCATAATGGTAGTCTGCCAAAATAGTGACCATAGAATGCAAATATTTTCAAGTTCCCGAGAAAGTGCTCTTCTTATACCTTCCTGAAAAAGTACTGCTTGTAGGCACCTTGATCTCGGTGCCGTGACTTCCCAACTTGTGCATTGGTGACTTATCAACATCCAAACCTTTGACCCAAATTTGACCCAAATTTCGCAAAGATCTACCGAGAAACAGCCGTGAAAATTTCAACTAATTTTTGTCTCAAACAGACCGACACACACACACACACACACACACACACACACAGAGGGGGGGGGGGGGAGAGAGAGTGAGCGAGCAAACACACACACCTACCTCTTCTAAATGATTGTTCTTTTTTTCAGGTAAAGAAGGTGATTCTAGTCATCACAATCGACAGGGACATTCCAGAGGCACGACAGACGGTCGGTATTCTTGTCATTTTTATTCATGTCCATATTTCCTGACCTACGTGAATGGCCACAGAATCTGGGGACATTTTCGGAATGCTGTGATAATGGTGACCATGGGGGATGATAATCACGATGCTTCATTTTCGATTGAGACTGCGTGATAAGGCCGTGCGCTACGCTGCATTTTATGTTTTGGCGTCCGCCAGGTCCGTGAGATATACTCCTAATCATAATTTAAGGGCCACTTCTTCCTTCCTCTCTAATTTTAAGTTGAAATAATTGACAATGTTTAGAATTGATTCTATGTTTTATTTCATCATTTCCACACCTGTTTTGGAAAAAGAAATTAGCACAATGACCCATTAGTGAACAGCACATGCATTTAAAGGAACATCCCCCCCTTTTCAAAAAACAGAAAGTGTCAGATTTGGCCAATCTGTTTTCAATATCGCGTGTGTCCGCCCCGAGCCTGGATGCATGCTTCACAGCGCCGATGCATCGACCCCACAAGGGTACGGAGTGTGTCCTGAGGGATGGCCGCCCACTCGATCTGCAGGATGTCGACCAGCCTGGCCAGGGTGCCCGGTGGGGGGTGGTTGTCCCTGATGCGCCTCCCGAGCACATCCCAGAGGTGTTCAATTGGGTTCAGGTCAGGTGAGCACGCTGGCCAGGCCATACGGACGACTTCATGCTGCTCCAGGAAGTCGGTCACAAGGCGTGCTCGATGCGCAGGTGCATTGTCGTCCTGGAAGATGGCGCCTTGACCAAGGTCCACAAGCACAGGCAGTGCCACGGCCGCCAGAACCTCGTCCCGGTACCGGACCCCGTTCAGGATGCCGTCAATGGGGAGCAGGGGGGTCCGGGTACCACGGCTCATGCCACCCCACACCATCACCGACCCGCCGCCGTACCGGTTATGCTCTTGGACAGTGGCGTCAGCGAACCTCTCCCCTTGACGTCGCCACACCCGAGCCCGGCCATCGTTAAAGGTCAGGGTGAACCTGGACTCATCCGAAAACAAGACCCGGGCCCACTGTTGCCTTGTCCAGGTCACGTGCTCCCTGGCCCAGGTCATGCGGCGCACTCTGTTGACCGGTGACAGCACGGGTCGGACGGCCGGTCTCCGTGACCTCAAGTTTGCCTCATGTAGCCGTCTTCTCACCGTGCTGAAGCTGATGTTAGCACCTGTTGCGTCCCTCAGCTGACCCCTCAAGGTCACCGCAGTGGATGCCCTTTCCCTCAGGACGGAGAGGGCAAGGTAGCGGTCTTGCTGTCTTGTCGTTACTCTGGGTCGACCCGTGTGACGCCTTTCCTGGACTGCTCCAGTCTCATTGAAGCGCTCCAGCAGTCTCTGGATTGTGGAATGCGACACTTCAAGTCGTCTAGCAACTTCCCGCTGCGCTAGGCCTTCATCAAGCAGAGCGAGGGCTCTCCCCCGCTGCTCATCCGTCATCCGTCGTCTTGCAAGCATGGTTAAAACGAACCAAGAACGGGTCCTTTTTATCCTCGTCTGCGGGCAACTTTGGATGGAGTAGTGTTCAAAAAGGGCTTGCCTTGCACGTGCAAAGCGAATTTTGTCGCTACCTTGCCTGCGTCGTCAGAGAGACCCTGCTGAAGATTCGACAATTTCGTGTGGAAATTGTCTTCCTTGGGCCGCCCATTGCAAATCGGCAAATCCCCAAACACGTGCCAAAAGGAAACTGCAATGTTGTCTGAGCTCTTATCCATTCAGTTACGGCAACGAATTGGAGAAAAGAGTAAGAGAAAATAGGTTATTTCTCCTTTCAAAAATTGACTCAAAAACGTTCCTGGCCCTTCAATAATGACGTGTAGTATATATACAACTGTGGTGTTGGTCAGGATATTTGAGATTTAACCCTTTGACTTCCGCACCCTGTCCACCCAACTGCAAAAACTTAACCCTTTGACTTCCTCATCCTGTCCACCAGCCAGGATAGGGTGAGGGAGCCAAAGAGTTCAAGTTTTGCTTTCCTGGCTGCTGAGTTCATATTGCTTATAGCCCAGCCGATTAGTAGAGCCATATCAGGGCTAACACCACGTCAAAATGACAACCCGGTTAATGCAGAATGCTGATGGACAAGGTGCTGGAGTCAAAGGGTTAATGACGGATCCATAACGTGGATGAGATTCGATTGTGTGGTCACAGTGTATGTCATTGTTTGTTTGTCTCGAGTGGTCTGAAGTATGGAACCGGTTCTTTCTTTGTTGATACAGCAAGTCTAGAGCTGCAGATGCACGGAAAATTCTTTGTGACGTGATTTTGTCTTATCGTTGTTGTTTTTGTTGTTGCAATTGATTCTCTCTCTGTCTGTCTCCCTCTCTGTTTCTCTGTCTCTCTGTCTCTTACTGTCTGTCTTTCTGTATGTCTGTCTTAATCTCTGTGTTTTGTGTGTGTGTGTGTGTGTGTGTGTGTGTGTGTGTGTGTGTGTGTGTTGTGTTCGTGTTTGTTTGTGTGTGTTATCTTCGTATGACGGGCGGGGGGGGGTGGGGGGCAGGGATGAATCATTCCAATATCATGAACAAATCTCATTTTTATGTGTGTGTATGTGTGTACGTGAGTGTGTATATACAGAAGTTTAAGTGCGAGTGTAAACCCGTGGGTATGCTAGGGACACCGGTTTCAATAGTATCTCCCACCTTTTGGTTATTTTGTGCTAGACTTTATTTTTGACTTGCTGCTTTTCTTTCTGTCACCAATTTTCATATTCTGCACGTCTGGTTCATTCACCTTTATGTTTTCTACTAAACCTTTAAACACTTTTTATTACGACGGATAAGTGGGTACATGTCCTTGCTTTAGTAGTTCTATATTATTTTTGTTAAAAAGCCCAGCCTACTGCGTGAGCCATATCAAGGCTATAACCATTTTGAAACATACACAATACTTCAACAGGAAAAAAAACGGCAAGAAAATTAAATACACATATCAGTGCATATCCCGCACATAATCTAAGATGTCATTAGTGTTGGAACTCCGTCCAATTTGTCACACAGGGGATTTAAAAAAAACATACCTGAATACAACTTTAAACGTGACTAAGGACACTAAAACACATACAACATAAAACGGCCTAAATTACTTAAAATTGCTTCCACATATGATTTCCCTAGAACCAAAAATACACTTCATATATGTACGCAGTTATCATTTCTAAGAGAATGTACGTAAGATTTTATCGATCTTATACAGGTGAATGTACCAGCAAAATAGAAAATAATAGGAAGAAATGAAAAAAATCAAAGGAATAATGCAGAAACAAAGAGAGTGACTGAAGAGAGGAAATTTTAACACAGAATTTCCAGAAGGTAGGGATACTATCTATACTGGAAGAGGGGATATGTGTACTTAATTTTCTTTTCCAGGTTTTTTTTCCCAGGCTCTTCCGGGTGTTCAAATGCGTATGTTTTTGTTTGAGATGTTATAGCCTTGACATGGCTTTGAGCAGTTGGCTGGGTTTGAAACAACAGTAGCGCTACTAGTACTACTACCACCAAATTTATGCACCACCACCAACAGCAGTAATAATACTACAATAATTACTGGTACTATTACTACTACTACTACTACACAACTACTACTACTACCACCAGTTTATGAAATGTGTATGTGATATGTATGGGAGGGCATGTGTGTGCGTGTTTCAGTGTGTGTGAATGTGTTTGTGAGTTGGAACAGGGGGGGGGGGGGGGCGCTGGGAGAGTGTTCATGTATCTATCAAAGCAACGTTTTCAGCATACAAATAACAAGTTCTTTGGCTTGTCGAGCTTTTCTTTCTTTTTTTCTCCTCCTCCCTGTTTCTTTGAATATCGGCCAGATTTATCCGTAAGGTCGGGCATATTCTTTGACGTGATTATCATTGTGGACGATAGGGTTTGAACCTTGGCACCTTCCGCCTTCTATCTTGTCTGACTGAAGGAAGAAATGGAATGGAGCCAGTGTCTGGAATGTATTGATTTTTCTGTCTGCTGAGGTTTTGATGTCTGCCAGGTTTTCTATCAATGTGCTTGTTTCAGTGACAGATCGATGTAAAGTTGGACAGTAGTAGAGTCTACATAGAACAAAGATAATAGTGTATCAAAGACAATTCTGTATTGTACAAAGATAGTATATAGGAGATAGTAATGTATAGAACAAAGACAGTATTATATAGAACAAAAACAGCGGTATACGGTACAGAGGCATAATAGTGTATCAAAGACAATTCTGTATTGTACAAAGATAGTATATAGGAGATAGTAATGTATAGAACAAAGACAGTATTATATAAAACAAAAACAGCGGTATACGGTACAGAGGCATAAGTATAAAGAACATGGACAGTGGTACATAAAACAAAGTATATCAAACAAGGACCATAGCATATAGAACAAAGACAGACGTTACATAGAACAAATGCAATAGTGTATAGTGCAAAGTAGTATAAAGAAGACATCGATCTATGAAATACAGTAGTACATAGTACAAAGACAATGGTATCCACACCTTCTGGAAATTCTGTGCTAGAAATCACTTCTTTTTTGTCACTCGCTTTGTTTCTGCCTTGTTCGTTTGCTTCTTGTCAGTTCTTCCTATCATTTTCTGCCTTGTTGGTCCGTTCACATGTTCGATAAAGTCTTACATATTTTCTCTTTAGGAGTGATAATTGGGTACATGTATTACGTGCATTTTTGGCTCTAGAGAAATGACACGCGGAAGCAATTTTAAGTAATTTCGGCCCGTTTTTATGTATGTTTTAGTGTCCTCAGTTATGTTTACATTTGTATTCGGGTAAGTTTTTTAAATCCCATGTGCGATAAATTGGACGGAGTTGTCAACACCAGGGGCGTCTCTGTGGATTATGTGCGCGAATGCATTGACTTAATTGTCTTTTCCTTTTTTCCCTGTTGAAGTATGGTGTGTGTTTTGAAAAAGGTTATAGCCCTGATATGGTTCAACGCAATCGGTTGGACTTTAAACAAAAATGATAACAATAAGATCTTGCGAATACGTACGTCTGTGCGCCATTTATGGAATATACCTTTTTGTCATACGGTACAGGGAGTTTTAGCGCGTATTGAAACTTAACGAACACGGGGAACAGTCTGGAGTCTGGAGTCTGGGGTTGTTTAAGATGGCTTTATTGCATTCGGACAATTCCATATGCGCTCCATGGAAATCTACTAGCAGTTTTAACCACCTTCCTAAGAAACTGAAATTTAAGAAAAGCGTTTAAAATTAATAATGGTCAAAGTTCACAAAAAATTTCACCGCGATTGCGTTTTTTGTTTGTTTTTTTGTTTGTTAAGGAGACTCTTCCACCTCCACCATCACCACTACCACCAACACTACCAGCGCCACCACCCACCACCACTTTCACCATTACTTCCACAACCGCCACCACTATAATCACCGCTGCCTCCACCACTGCCATCTTTCACCACCACGATCAACACACCATTAACACCACCACCACCAGCCGTCACCACAGTCCACCAACCACTATCACCACTAACAACAACGGCAATAATACCATCAATAAGCTCACAAAACACAACTGCTTCACAAAGCACAACAGCCATAGTACACGACAGTTTTCTTCTAACAAATGTCAGTTTGATTCCAGGCAATTTCGAAGTGTTGGACGAACACAATAACAGAAATGAAATGGATGAGAATCTGTGAATATTTCCAAACACGATTTTCATCAGAACTGTTTTCTGGGGCGATTTATAAAACGATATGTTTAGATCAACTTGAATGGGCTAAAATGCACCCGAGGAAGGCTGTGTGATAGCTTCCGTGTTGAGTTGCTATGACTTACTTTTTTCTCTGTTTATGAATAGTTACCCCATTTACTAGGGTGATATTCTGTCTTGCTGGCTGAATTGATAGATCTGTGGACTAGAGATTTAATGACCCCCGTGAGGATGCCGGGGCCTCTTTCAGCATAAAAAAGTAGCCCCACCTTCTGGATATTCTGTGCTAGAAATGAACTCTTTTCTGTCACTCTCTTTGTTTCTTTCTTCTCCATTTGCTTTCTGTCATTTCTTCCTATCATGTTCTACCTTGCTGGTCCATTCACCTGTATGTCTTCGATAAAGTCTTACGTACTTTCTCTTAGGATTAACAATTGGGTACATGTGTTAAGCGCATTTTTGGCTCTGGGGATATGAGATATGCGGAAGTAATTTTAGATAATTTAAGCCCGTTTTTACACGTTTTAGTGTCCTCAGTAACATCTGAGTTTGTAATCAGGTATGTTTTTTAAATCCCCTGTGCGGAATGGTCAGCGTCAGGGGCATCTCTTAGATTGCGTGCGCGAATGCATTGGTATGTGTACTTAATTTTCTTTTCTTTTTTTTCCTGTTAAGCTATTGTGTATGTTGTGAACTGGTTACAGTCCTGATATGGCTCTGCACAGTCGGCTGGGCTTTAAACAACAATAACAGTAACAGAGATCTGATGTGAATTCAAAAGCAGTCTGTAACGTAAATACTGGCCCGTCCGGTGACTATCTTAATAGTGATGTCAGCTTAGTGTTCATACGTACCATTCTCCATCCCACTCCTTATTTGAAGGCCTTGCCAACGTGTAGGGTTATGTAAAGCTATGCGCGTATGGAAGTGTCCGATAGCGATGATTTCTCTCGAAGAAACTAAGCTCCAAACTCCGTCATCATCTTGTTCAATCTGTAGCATTTTTAAGATTGTCTCTATCATACCATTCACCAGGATTTCCCCAAGCTACAAGGTAGACCACTCCATTCTGATACCCTGGATAAGGGATTGCAATCCCGGGGATGGGCACTGCGTTATTGCTAGTATTGTGGATTCTTATTCGTAAGCTTGTGTACTGGACATATATTACTTGTTGAATATTTAAAACTATGCCGTTGTTTAGAGAGACGAATTACACGGAATGGTTGGCATATCCAGCAGAGCTTTAGAAATACGTTGTTAATTTAGTCAATATTTTAGTTGTTTCATTTTTCGTATGCGTTTGTGATTATTAAAGTTTGATATGAGACATTAAATCCTCATTTCGATGTACCAGAAGTTAAATTCGGACTGAAATTCAGTTTTGAATATATATTTATCTATGAGAAATAGCGAGAGCGATATATATATATATATATATAATATGTATATTCATATATGAATATATATATATATATATATATATATATATGTATGTTGTGTGTATATGTGTGTATGTATATATGTCTGTGTGTATATGTACATATATCTATATATACATATATATATATATATATGTGTGTGTGTGTTGTGTGTGTGTGTGTGAGAGAGAGAGAGAGAGAGAGAGAGAGAGAGAGAGAGAGAGAGGTGCCTTCTGGCTTGCATACCCGGCAGTTTAAAATCCTGAAGATCAGGGCTCTCGCCCGGCTGCCCTGACATAGAAATATCGGGAGAAAGGTTCATTTCCCAGGTCCCTGTCCTTTAAAGCCACTCAGCATTCATGCCTTTCTCAAGTCTTGTTCCTGCCAAAAAACAATAAATGGGTGGCGTGGCACCGCGGCGACACGCTGTCAACAGGGAGAGGGGCCTGAGTTTCACATGATATATCCGTTGTTATAAAGAAATTGATAACATTTTCAAAACTATACTTAGTCTTTGGCATGTCGAAACACACACACACACAGAAAGACACAGACACAGACACAAACACGCGCGCGCGCGCGCGCGCCCACACACACACACACACAACACACACACACACACACACACACACACACACACACACACACACACACACACTCTCTCACGCACACACACACACACACACACACCTCTCTCTCACGCACACATACACACACACATACGCACACGCGCGCGCGCGCAAACACACACACACACACACACACTCACTCACTCTCTCTCACACATACACACACACGCACACACACACACGTGTGTGTGCACACACACACACACACAGACGAACGCACACAGACACACGCACACACACACACGCACACACACACACATGCACACTCGCGCTCGCACGCACGCGCGTGCGCACGCATGCACGCGCTCTCTCTCTCTCACACACACACACACACACACCACACACACACACACACACACACACACACACACACACTCTGTCTCTCTCTCTCCCCAATGCACCTTAAGTTACTAGAGTGACATTGATACAAGGAGGCTAGACATTGAAACCATATGCTAAGTAGGACCTCAGTACCTCGGCAGCGCAAAGGCCGATGGCTTATGCCATGACCATTTTAGATCTTGTTTACCATATCGCGTCTCTGCCATAAGTACAGACTATTCCGAGCGCAGAGACGCCATCTTGAGAAACAGAACCTGAATCTGGTGTTAGCCACACTTGCCAGTTTATTTTGAAAAAAATGGGAAAATTTGCTTTGAACTGACTTTGTGATCGCCTAGGCTATAATAAGTGTAAAAATAATTTGTGATAGAGCCGAACTTTGGAAAAAACGAAAGCATGGAGACCAGTGGTTTTTTTTTTTTTTTTAGTATGAATTATATAGTACATGAATAATTTCATTCAATAACATACATGTACTAACGCATGATGTGTTGAGCTGACTTTTACAAATGACATATTGAGCGTATTGTTGATTCCATGGCTACACTGAGCAATCACTGAGCAATAGATTATACATCCGTGGAGACACTGGGTCACTGAATTCTCTGTTCTCAATGTCAACTTTCAGTCCCAAAATATTGATGAATGATCGGTTTTTGTGTGTGCGTGTGTATGCGTGTGAGTCTGTGGTGTTTTGTTATTCAGTTGAAAAAAAAATTAATTAAGGAGCACAGAAACAACATTGAAGACGATTATTGTCTTTTCTGCAGCAAAAAATTGTTATTCGGGAAAAGGACATGAAAGATATGTCTATTTCTGTCTGTCTGTTTCTCTTTCTATCTGTCCGTCTCTTTCTCTGTCTCCCCACTTTCTCTCAAACACATGTTTGTATACATATAATATATGTGTGTTTGCATACGCACATCTATATCTATCTATCTATCTATCTATCTATCTATCTATCTATCTAGCTATCTATATACGTATGTACATATACTATATACATATAAAAATATATTTATATAACCACACATGTATAAACATATGCATGCATGTACATATTATACAGCAATTACTCCACACACACACACCCCACACGCATACACCCACACACAGAGCTAATGACCAGAAAAAGAAAGGAGGCAGAGAGACTGAGATTCCAGAGAAGGGGGAGAGAGGGACAGAAAGACGAAGACTGTCCATGTTTGGAGTAGTCTCACATGCAGAAACAATTCAGCATTTATCATAAATGCCCTCTGTGTGGCAGGTCTGCTTCCTAGAGGTTAGATAGGCGAACTGGATGGCATAGCAATTTCTATCGGGGGAAGCAAACCTAAGCCCACAGGTCAGCAAACGATCACACCACAGTTTTGATAGCCATCCCCGTCCCGCCAGCGCAGCAGATAAGAATATGTCTGAATCAGATGTCAGGCAACTGAAGGCATAAACCTCAGTAAATGGAATCTCGGCATGAATCTGGCATTGTTCTCTTCGCCATGTCTCCGAGAGATTAGTAACTATGAATACGAAACTAATATTGCTCTGCTCCGCTTATCAAAGGTCACCGTGGACCAATCAAATTGTGACGCAACTGACAGCCATGTTGTTTCTCTGAAATCTCGAGAAACCGCGGGAGCCGGAAACTAGCGTTTCGATATATTTTTGTTTTTTTTACGAGAGGTTATGGCTGAAGAGTTTCTTTTTTGTGTTTTGTGCTCGCGCTTTTTTTTATTTGTTTTATGACGAACGTGCCTAATTCGTTCGCAGACGGCCGTAAACAAAGTGCAAGAGCGACCAAAGTGATCAGAAGTGTGTGCGGACTTTCCATTGGGGTTTTGATCTCTTAGAAGTATGAGAAGTTTTCTCCTCCGCCGCTCCCCCCCCCCCCCCCCCCCGCTTTTCCCACTAACCTACAAGGGTATTTGTGGTAACTTATGTCATGATTGTGAATACAAGATTTTTCGGTCATCCTCCGTTCCCTATATTACATGTACAATATGCATGGGGGTGGTGGTTTCGTGGTTTCAGCGCTTGCCTGAAAAGCTGGAAGTTGTGGGTTCAGTTCCTGGGTTGGACATGGATTGTTTACTTGCTTTCACTAAGCCTTTATTGATCGTTTGGGCGTTATGGGTGAAATGATAACTGAAGTCCCTTGTACAGCACGCCTTTAACGCACATGACAAACAAAAACAAACGAAGACATCCCTTCCAAAATTAAAAACAAAAACAAAACAGCACGAAAAAGAAAAAAAGAAAAACACTTGGGTTGTCTCTAGGCAGCTTTGTTTAGAAAATTCTGTCATGTATCATATTATTTCGACACACACACACACACACTCACGCACGTACGCACGCACACACAACACACACACACACACACACACACACACACACACACACACAACACACACACACACACACACACACACACACGCACGCATGTGCACGAGCGCACGCACACAACACATATATCACAAAACAAAAAACGCACACACCACACAACACCACACAACATACACGTAGACACACACATACACCACACATACATCACACCACACACACACACACACACACACACACACACACACACACACACACACACACACACACACACACACACACACACACACACACACAAAACGCACATACCACACAAGACTGCATATCTTCACGCACGCGCGCGCGCGCGCACACAATACACACGTCTCACACACACACACACACACACACACACACACACACACACACACACACAACACACCACACGCACGCAACGCACGCACGCAAGCACGCACACACGTACACACACACACACGCACGTACACACACACGCGCGCGCGCGCACACACACCACACACACACACACACACACACACACACACACACACACACACACACACACACACACACACACACACTTTCTGAACCAAAAACATTTTCACCGGGGAAGAGGGCTGAGTTCAATGGATGGGATGGATATCTCAAGGATGGGAGAGAGTAAGGATAGATGATTATGCAAGATAAAACAAACTGCTATGACACAATTTCTTTCAGAAGATTGTCATATGCAGATTGTATATGGCAGTGTTCAGATAAATGTTTGCACTTAGAAGACGTTTTCTTTATGACATAGTTTTCATTTTTCTTTGGCAGGGGATCGGGGTTCATTTGTCTTTGGGAGGGCTGGAGCTGTTCTTTTTGTTTTCCGATTTCATATATTTGTTTTCTTGGTTTTTTGATTATTTTTTTTTGAATGCCAGTTTTGTATTGCTTTCACCCAATTTGTCTTGTTTGGTTTGTTTGTTTAAAAGAAAGATTCATTTGTCTAACTGTTTTCCTATATTGTTTTTCTTCCGTTCTTTCTTTTTTACCTTCTTTGTGTACTTTTTATCTGTTGGTTGGAAGGCGAGAGCTTTTTTCTTTTTCTACTTTGTGTACCACCAGTTAATATTTGGTTTTGAGTGTTGTCGTTTGTGTGTAAATGTGTTTTTTGTGCTTTGCTTCTGCCTTGTTCTTTTGCTTTCTGTCCTTTCTTCCTTTCATTTTCTGCTTTATTTTTGGTCCATTCACCTGTATGTTTTCGAAAAAAGTCTTACGTAGTTTCTCTTAGGATTGATAAGCACGTCAACATTATCGAACACATACAGGTAAATGGGCCAGCAAGGCAGAAAATCTTTTTCTTAGGACATGATTAGGTACATGCATTCAGTGCATTTTTGGCTCTATGGAGGTGAGATATGCCGAAGCAATTTTAGGTAATTTATGCTTGTTTTCATATGTTTTGGTGTCCTTAGTTATGTTTATATTCGTATTCAGGTATGTTTTTTAATCCCTTGTGCGAAAAATAGGACGGAGTGGTCAACACCAAGGGCATATCCTCAGATTATGTGCGTGAATGCATTGATATGTGTACTTAATTTTTTTCTTTTTTTTTTCCTGTTGAAGTTTTGTATGTTTTGAAGCGGTTATAGCCTGGTACGGCTCTACTCAGTTGGCTGGGGCTTTAAACAACAATAACAGTAACAATGTTCCTTTGCCTTCTGTCATTTCTTCCTATCATTTTCTGCCTTGCTGGTCCATTCACCTGTATGTGTTCGATGACGTCTTTCATAATTAGGATTGATAATTGGGTACATGCATTTTTCTTTCGCTTTTTCCCCCTGTTGAAGTGTTGTATATATGTTTTGTAACAGGTTATATATATGGCTCTATGCAGTCGGCTGGGCTTTAAACAAGGGTAACAGTGACAGCGAGTTATTGATTTTCTTCTGTACAGAGATGACCACTGTTGTTGCTATGGCGTCTTTGCGGGTTGTTTTGTTTTGAATGAGACATCTACTACTTCAGCCCTGATATGGCTCTAGTAGTCGGTTGGGCTATAAGCAATATGAACTGAACTGAATCTGCTACTGGTGACATGGTTTTAAGTTTTTTTTTCCTTCTCTCTGAGGATAAATGACCACTATAGTCACTATGGCTTCTTTGTTGTTTTTGTTGTTTGACCATAAGATAACCATTGTTGGTTAAAAGTCTTTTTCATTTTAAACAATGGTAGTTGAACACTGGCCTTTTCGATAGCTTTTTGTGTTTGTTTTGCAATTAGATAGCAATGCTTGGTGACAGGGTATGAAGGCTTTTTTTTCTCTTGATGAGAAATTACCGCCGACACAGGATTAGTAACAAAACGTTGCCGTGAAATAGACGTTGCTGTTAATGATACAGGGACAAGTGGTTGGCTTTGCTTTTAACTGTAGTGGTTTCAACTATTTTGTTGATGTGTAATGAGGAGTAGAGTGTGTGGTGTGTGTGTGTGTGTGTGTGTGTGTTGTGTGTGGGTGTGTGTGGTGTGTGTGTGGGTGTGTGGTGGAGAGAGAGAGTGAGAGAGAGAAAGAGAGTGAGTGTACATGCGTGTGCTTGCATGTGTATGTGCCTGTGTTTGAGTGTTAAAGTGTGTATGTTTATGCTGTGTGTGTATGTGTGCATGTGTGCGTGCGTGAGGTATATTTCACTTTAGACTGGTGCAGTGCACTCCTGCGCGCGCGCGTGTGTATGCGTGAGTGCGCGCTTACTTGCTTGCTTTGTGTGTGTGTGTGTGTGTGTGTGTGTGTGTGTGTGTGTGTGTGTGTGTGTGTGTGTGTGTGTGTGTGTGTGTGTGTATGTGTGTGTTCGCGCACTTTGTGTGTGTGTATGTATGTCCGAGTGCGCGCGCGCATGCATACATGTGTGAGCGTGTGTGTGTGTGCGTGCGTGTTTGTCTGTGTTTTGTCTTGTGTGTGTGTGTGTGTTTTGTGTGTGTGTGTGTGTGTGTGTGTGTGCGTGCGTGCATGTGTGAGCGTGTGTGCGTGCTGTGCTCGTGCTGTGTATGTGTCTTGTGTGTATGTGTCACAATACTTGGTATCAAGATCCAATGTCTATTATAACAATACAATCTTTAATAAGGGAATAAAGTGACAGTAGAAGAGTGTGATGACTGGTCACTGGAGATGGGGAATAAGTACAGAATCAAACCCATAGAATAGCACGAGACAGTCACTGTCGCTCGTTACCATGGTATCTTTATTTTTGTTTTTCTTTTCCCATGAATAGCAAGTGTTGCTGACGTGGAATCAAGGTCTTTGTTTTTCTAAACAATAAGAGATGACCAATGTCAACATGGCTTGTATGTTCTTGCTTTGCCATGATGTAACTACTGTTGGTGACAAAGTCCTGTGTTCTTTTTTTCTTGTAAACAATGAGAGATGACCGGTGTTGTTAACATGGCTTATACATCTTTGCTTTGCCTGATATAACCACTGTTGGTGACAAAGTCCTGTGTTTTCTGTTCTATTTTTCTGAATAACGTGGAATGACCAAGGTTGTGAACATGGCTTCTCTGTTTTCTTATACCATGACACAACCTTTCCCCCATGGGATGCCGTGTACTCTTTCAGAATAAATAGTATCCCCACCCGCTGGAAATTCTGTGCTAGAAATATTCTTTTCTGTCGCTCTCTCTCTATTTCTTTCTTCCTCGTTTGCTTTCTGTCATTTCTTCCTGTCATTTTCTGCCTTGCTGGCCCATTCACCTGTGTGTGTTCTACAAATTCTTGCATACGTTCTGTTTGGATTCATGATTGGGTACATGCATTGACAGCGTTTTTGGCTTTACGGAAATGTTATGTGCAGAAGCAACTCTTAAGTAATTTATCCAAAACAAGTGTGACCGCCCGCGTTCAAGCAAACAGGAACGAAGGAAAACACGAAAAAGGAATCGAACGCGTATTTAATACAACCAGACAAACAGGCACAAATTGTTAGTCCTTTTCTCACAGTGGGCGAATCATCGGGAAGGTTCAGTCTTTTTCTCCTATGTTTTAGTTGGTGTCTGTTCGTTTGTAATTTTCGTCTACGCTTGACAAAAGGCAGTTGGCCGAAAATTTGCGCCTGTCTTGTCTAGTTGTATTAAACATGCGTTCTGATTATTTTTTTTGTTTTTTTTTCTGGTTTCCTGTTTAGGTAATTTAGACCAGTTTTTACATGTGTATATGTCATTATGTCCTTAGCTATGTTAACCTTGGTATTCAGTATTCTTTGAATCTCATGGTGATAAATTGGACGGAATTGTCAACGCTAGACGTAGATTATGTGCGTGAATGCATTGATGCGTGCACTTAAATTTTTTCATTTTTTGTTTTTTAAAGGTCGACGTGTTCTGTGTATTTTGCGGTGGTTATAGCCCTGATATGGCTCTGTGTAGTCATCTGGGCTTTATACAGTAATAAAAATAATGATGGTGATGATGATGATTATAACAAGAATAATAATAACAAAACAATACTAAAAATGATGATGATGATGATATCATCGTCATCGTCGTCATCGTCGTCATCATCATCATTGGCGACAGACTTCGTTTTTGTTCTACACAGTAAAAGATGAAAATCCTTCCATGGCTTTTCTGTTGTTTTGATTCATAGTCTTTTTCTGAACAATGAGATGACTTCTCTATTGTTGTTTTGCCATCATTGTTGGTAGCAAGGACCCGAGTTCTTTTCTTTCTGAACAGTGAGAGGTGACCAATGTCGTTAACATGGCTTGTTTACATTTCACTTTGCCATTATATAACTGTTGTTGATGACAAATACTTTTGGGTCTTTATTTTTCTGAATAACGAGAGGTGACCAATGTTATGAACATGGCTTCTTTCTTTTTATTGTGTCATGACACTACTTTTCTTGGGACACTTAGAATTTTATACATTTCTGAATCAGACGGCAGCGTCGTCAAGGGGACTTCTTTGTTTTTGCTTTGCAGTGAGGTAACCAGTGTCGATTAAATTTCTTTTCTAAATAACGAGAGATAACCACTATCGTTAACATATCTGTTTTTCTTTTCTTTTGCCATGAGGTAACCATTTTATAATGTTTTAATCTTCCAAACGGTGAGATGACCGTTGTCGTTGACACGGCTTCTGTGTTTTTGGTTTGATTTGCCATGAGATAACCTTTATTTGGTGACATTAAAGTTACTTCTTTGTTCTAAACAAAGAAGGATAACCATTGTCCCCTGTAAAGTATTCATGACAAACTGTTCCTAAGAAACAGCTATTGTGTCGATACAATTTTTTTCCTTTCTAAAAACAGGTAATGGAAAACAATTTAAGTGATTAAAGTAAGTGTGTGTGTGTGTGTGTGTGTGTGTGTGTGGTGTGTGTGTGTGTGTGTGTGTGTGTGTGTGTGTGTGTGCGTGTTAGCTCAACGCATGTGCATGTGTGTATGTGTGTGCGTGTACATGCGCGTGCGTCGTGTGTGTGTCGGCATGATTGGGTGGATATATATGTGCGTGTACTTGCGTATTCGTGTGTGCGTGTGTGTGTATGCGTATATGTGTGTGTGTGTGTATGTGTTAATTTAACGCATGCGTGTGCGTGCGTGCGTGTAGTGTGTGTGTGTGTGTGCGTGCGTGCGTGCGTGCGTGCGTGTATGTGTGTTTTCGTGAGTGTGTGCGTGTTCGCGAGTGAGAGAAAAAAAAAAAAAAAGAGAGAGGAGAGAGAGAGAGAGAGAGAGAGAGAGAAGAGAGAGAGAGAGATTCGTATTTTTCGATTTATTAAGGCTTTTTACTGTTTTCACATTTTTTTAGTTTTTTGCCGGGAGATAACCATTGTTGTTGACATGGAATCAAGGAATCCAAAACAAGTGTGACTGCCCGCGTCCAAGGAAACTGGAACCAGAAAAACACGAAAAAAAAATAAGAACGTGTATTTACTACAAGACAAGACAGGCGCAAATTTTCGGCCAAATGGCTTTGTCAATCGTAAGATCACAAACAAAAAACTCCAGATACAAAATTTATGAGAAAAAGACTGAAACTTCCCTGCTGCTCCGTCCACTTTCTCCTATTTTTGTAGTTGGTGTTTGTTCGTTTGTGATCTTATGTCTACGTAGGCTTGACAAAGGCCAGCTGTCCGAAAATTTGCGTCTGTCTTGTCTGGTTGTATCAAATACGCATTCTAATGATCTTTCGTTTTTTTCTTCTTCTGGTTCCTGTTCAGGTAATTGAGACCAGTTTTTACATGGATGTTATTGTGTCCTTAGTTATGTTTACCGTGGTATTCAGTATTCTTTGAACCTCATGGTGATATATCAGACGGAATGGTCGAAGCTAGGCATGGATTATGTGCGCGAATGCATTGATGTACGCACTTGAATTTTGTTCAGATTTTTTTTTAGGTCGAGGTGTTCTGTGTATATTGTGATAGTTTTAGCCCTGATATGGCTCTGTGTAGTCAGCTGGGCTTTACATGATAATAAAAATAATCTAGTGGACGAAGCAGCAGGGAAGTTTCAGTCTTTTTCTTCTAATTTTTGTATATGGTGCTTGTTTGTGATCTTACGCTTGACAAAGGCCACTTGGCTGAAAATTTGCGCCTGTCTTCTCTTGTATTAAATACGCGTTCTTATTCATTTTTTCTGGTTCATGGAATCAAGGATTTTTTCTTCTTAACTGTGAGCGATGGCGAGGAATCAAGTTTTTTTCCCTTATGAAAGATGGCTGCTGTCATTAAGAGAGCTTTTTTGTTTTTTGTTTCGTGTCTGTTTTGCCATGAGATAAACCATTGTTGTTGACATGGAATGAAGGATTTGCTCCTCTGAACTATGAGAATTAGCTGAGGTCATCAACAAAGCTTTTTGTTTGTTTTTCTTTCTGTTTTGCCGTGAGATAACCATTGTTGTTAACATGGAATGAAGTTTATTTTCTACTAAGGCATGAGAGATGGTCAAGTCATAAACGGAGCTGTTGGTTTTCTTTGTGTTTTGCCGTGAGATAAGTATTGTTGTTGACTGGAATGAATTTATACATTTTTACTGAATGGTGATAGATGGCCAAGGTTATTAACGGAGCTGTCTGTCTGTTGTTCCTTGCTTTGCGGTGAGATAACCATTGTTGTTAACGGGGAATCAAGTTTCCTCCTTCTTCTTTTAAAAAATGAGAGATGACCAGGTTTGTTCCCATAGCTTTTTTGCTTTTGCGTTTTGTTTCGCCATGAGAACCAACTTGGTGACAAAGAATTAAGTCCTTTGTTCGTCTACACACAGGGATGACACGTGTCGCCGACATTAAGTTTTTGACAAAGCGCCGTCATAAAACATTTTTTGTTGACGTAATATTCGGTTAGTTGATTTTTGTTGTTGGGTGTAGAATTAATGAAAACCCGCTTTAGTTGAAATGTGATTATAGTGTGTGTGTGTGTGTGTGTGTGTGTGTGGTGTGTGTGCGTGTGTGTTCTTGTGCTTGTGTGGTTGTGTGTGTGTGTGGTGTGGTGTGTGTGTGTGTGTGTGTGTGTGTGTGTGTACTCTCCTGCTTGTGCTTGAGTGTGTGCTGTGCGTGTGTGTGTGTGTTGTGTGTGTGTGTGTGTGTGTGTGTTGTGTGCGTGTGTGCTCGTGCTTGAGGTGTGTGTGTGTGTGTGTGTGTGTGCTCGTGCTTGAGTGTGTGTTGTGTGTGTGTGTTGTGTGTGTGTGTGTGTGTGTGAGAGAGAGGGAGAGAGAGAGAGAGGGGTGTGTGTGTGAGAGTGGAGAGAGAGAGAGAGAGAGAGAGAGAGAGAGAGAGAGAGAGAGAGAGGTATCGTTGCTTTTTTGTTTTAAAAAACTGTTAATGACATCAGCCACCTCTCAGTAGAAGGAAAAAAAAACCACCTTGATTCATGTCAACAACAATGGCTATCTACTGGCAAAAAACAGAAACAAAAACAAAGAAAAAAACCTTTGCTTTGCCCTGAGATAACCATTGTTGTTGGCATGAATCAAGGTGTTTTTTTCCCCCTTCTTCTAAAGTATGAGAGATGTCTGATGTCATCAACAGTTTTGTTTTAGTTTCTTTTTGTGTTTTGCCATGAGATAACCATTGTTGTTGGCATGGAATCAAGGAGGTTTTTATTTCTAAACTATGGGAGATGTCTGAGGTCATTAACTGAGCTTTATATTTTCTTTGTGTTTGCCGTGAGATAACCATTGTTTTTGACACGGAATCAAGAAGGGTTGTTTTCTTTTTGTAAACTATGAGAGGCGGTTGTGGTCATTAACATAGGTTTTTGTTTGGTTTTCTTAATGTTTTGCCAATGGGAGATGATCAGTTTCCTTTCCATGGCTTTTTTGTTTTTGCGTTTTATTTCAGCATGAGAACCAGTTTGGTGACAAAGAATTAAGTTCTTTGTTCTTCTAAAAACACATTTGAGTGATGATCCGTGTTGCCGATATCAGATTCTTGACAAAGTGCCGTCCTGAAATAACATTTGCTGTTGACATGACATTCGGTTAGTTGATTTTTGGTTTTGATTTTTTTGTTGGGTGTTGAATGATAATGAAAGCCCACTTTAGTTGAAGTGTAATTATAGGGTGTGTGTGGTGTGTGTGTGGTGTGTGTTGTGTGTGTGTGTGTGTGTGGTGTGTGTGTGTGTGTGTGGTGTGTGGTGATGAGAGAGAGAAAGTCTGTTTGTTGTGTGTATGCGTGCGTGTGTGTCAGAGAGAGAGAGAGAGAGAGACAGACAGAGAGAGTGAGTGTTGAGTCTGTGTGTGTGTGTGTGTGTGTGTTGTGTGTGTGTGTGTGTGTGTGTGGTTATGCTTATTAGAGTGTTGAGTCTGTGTGTGTATGTGTGTTATGCATATTAGTGTTGAATCTCTCTCTCTCTCTCTCTCTCTCTCTCTCTCTCTCTCTCTTTCTCTCCATCTCTGTGCGGGTGCGTGTGTGTGTGTGTTTGTGTGTGTGAGTGAGTGAATGAACGTTATGAATATTAAGAGTGTTGAGTCTGTGTGTGTGTGTGTGTGTGTGTGTGTGTGTGTGTGTGTGTGTGTGTGTGTGGTGTGTGTGTGTGTGTGTGTATTACAGAGTTGAGTCTGTGTGTAACTGCGTACGTGCGTGCGTGTATGTGTGTGTTTGTGTGTATTATGCATATTAGTGTTGTGTGTGTGTGTGTGTGTTTGATGCATATTAGAGTTGAGTGTGTGTGTGTGTGTGTGTGTGTGTGTGTGTGTGTGTGTGTGTGTGTGTGTGTGTGTGTGTGTGTGTGTGAGAGAAGGAGAGAGAGAGAGAGAGAGAGAGAGAGAGAGAGAGAGAGAGAGAATTGTTTTTCGATTTATTAGGGCTTTTTACTTTTTGGATCGCTGACCGACATGTAAAAGTGGATACGTAATGAATCATTTTGATTGCTTCTTAATCTTTGTGTTTGTATCGTTGATTGTTACCATGGTCATTTTTGTTTTTGTTTCGCTTTGCCATGAGATAACCATTGTTGTTGACATGGAATCAGTGATTTTTTTCTTCTAAACTATGAGCAATGACCATGGAATCGAGGAGGTTTTTGTTTTTAACTGTGAAAGATGGCTGCTGTCATTAACAGACTTTTTTGTTTTTTTCTGTGTGTTTTGCCATGAGATAACCATTGTTGTTGACATGGAATGAAGCATTTTCCGTGTAAACTATGAGAATTGGCTGTGATCATCAACAGAGGATTTTGTTTGTTTTTCTTTCTGTTTTTCCGTGAGATAACCATTGTTGTTGACAGGGAATTAAATTTTCTTTTTTTTTTTTTTCATTGAAGGCATGAGAGATGACCAGGTTTGTTTCTATGGCTTCTTTATTTTAGCGTTTTATTTTGCCGTGAGAACCAGTCTGGTGATAAAAAATTAAGTTCTTTGTTCTGTTACACGCCGAGGGATGACCCATGTCGCCGACATCAAGTTTTTGACAAAGTGCTGTCATGAGATAACATTTGCTGTTGACATGACATTCAGTTGATTTATTTTTGTTGGGTGTAGAATGATAATGAAAACCCGGTTTAGTTGAAATGTGATTACAGTGTGTGTGTGTGTGTGTGTGTGTGTGTGTGTGTGTGTGTGTGTGTGTGTGTGTGTGTGTGTGTGTGTGTGTGTGTGTGTGTGTGTGTGTGTGCTTGTGCTTGTGCTTGAGTGTGTGAGTGTGTGTGCGCTTGTGCGTGCGAATGTGTGTGTGCATGCGTGTGTGCGTGTGTGTGCTTGTGCTTGAATGTGTGTGTGTGCGTGCGTGCGTGCGTGTGTAAGTGTGTTTGTGTGTGTGTGTGTTAGTTGTGCATGTTAGAGTGTTGATTCTGTATGTGTATGCACGCGCGCGCTTGTGTGTGTGTGTGTGTGTGTGTGTTGAGAGAGAGAGAGAGAGAGATTGTGTGTGTGTGTGAGGGTGTGTGTTCGTGTGTGTGTGTGTGTGTGTGTGTGTGTGTGTGTGTGTATAAAGGTGAGGTGGGTGTGTATCCCATCACATATCCACCCTTGGCGGCGTGGGATTAATGTATTTTTTTTTAAAGATATGTTGACATGGAACGAAGATTTTTTCCCTTTTTAAACTAACAAAATTGCCTGAGGTCATTAATAGAGAACTTGCAAATGAATTTGAGAATAAATGGTGTATGATTATTATGATGATATGCATGTGTTGTTCGTGCGTGCGCATGTGTGTGTGTTTGAGTGTTTCGTCTGTACGTGTGTGTGTGTGTTTGAGTGTTGAGAGAGAGAGAGAGAGAGAGAGAGAGAGAGAGAGAGAGAGAGAGTGTGTGTGTGTGTGTGTGTGTGTGTGTGTGTGAGAGAGAGAGAGAGAGAGAGAGAGAGAGAGGAGAGAGAGTTGAGGAATCGAAAGTTTTTTCTTGTAAATTATGAGGAATGACCAAAGTTATCAACAGAACTTTTTGTTTATTTTTCTTTGTGTTTTGCTGTGAGATAGCCATTGTACTTGACATGGAATTATTATTTTTAAACTATGAGAGATGGCTGAGGTCATTTACAGAGTTTTTTGTTTTCCTTAGTGTTTTGCCATGAGATAACCATCGTTGTTGATATTAATCAAGGTGTTTTTCCCATCTTGTAAACTGTGAAAGATAGCTGTCGTCAGCAATTTCTTGGTTTCTTTTTGTGTTTTGTCATGAGATAACCATTGTTGTTGACATGGAATCAAGAAGATATTTCTAATGTATGGGAGATATCTGAGGTCATTAACAGAGCTTAATGGTTATCTCACGGCAAACACAAAGAAAACCTTTGTGTTTGCCGTGAGATAACGTTGTTGAGATGGAATCAACGTTTTCTTTATTTTCACAATGTTAGAGAACTGATGTCCTTATCATGGCTTTTTTCCCTAGAAATCCCGCTGCATGGCACTGGAAGCGCTTTCTTGAAATTCTGTGCGAGAAATTTCTCTTTCCTATCACTGTTTCTTTCTGCCTTGCTCTTTTGCTTTCTGTAGTATCTCTACCTGTTATTTTCTGCCTTGTTAGTCCATTTACCTGTATGTTTTCTACCATAACCAAGCCTTCCATACTTTGTGTTAGGTCTGAGAATTGGGTACCTGTATAAATGCATTTTTGATGCTCTCAGGAAATGTGATGTGAAGAAAGAATTTAAGTAATTAGGTAAATTTTTATGTATGTTTTAGTGTCATTAGTCATGTTTACATTTGTATTCGTTTTTCAGAATCTTCTATTGATGAATTGGACGGAAATGGTCAACATCAGGGGCATATCCTTAAAGTATGTCATTGTTACAGTACTTAATTTTCTTTTCAAGATTTTTGCTTTTTCTTCTGGGTCGTGTAGGTGTTGGGTGTACATTTTGAAACAGTAATGGCCCTGATATGGCTCTGTGCAGTCGGCTGGGCTTTAAACAACAGCAACAACAACAATAATAATAACAAAACAACAACATTAACAACAACAACAATGATAATAACTATTGTTGTCGACAAAGAATCAAATTCTTCTTTTCTTCTTGACAGTGAGAAATGGCTGGTGTCCTTACCATGTTTTTTTTTATTTTGATTTTGCTTTGCCTTGAGACCAATTTGGTAACATGAAATCTAGGTATTTGTTCTTTTAAACAGTGAGGGATGACCAGCTTCGTTTCGATGGCTTCTTTGTTTTTGCGTTTTAATTCACCATGAGAACCAAATTGGTGACAAAGAATGAAGTTCTTTGTTCTTCTATTCACTGAGGGATGACCTGTGTCGCCTACAGTAAGTTCTTAATAAAGTGCCGTCATGTGATAACAGTTGCTGTTGACATGGCATTTAGTTGTTGATTTTTGTTTTTGGTATTTTTTTTATTTTAAAATGATAACCAAAAGCCGCTTTAATTAAAGTGTGAGTGGTGTGTGCCAGTGTGTGTGTGTATGTGTGCGTGCGCGTGTGTGCGTGCGTGCGTGCGTGCGTGCGTGATGTGTGTGTGTGTGTGTGTGTGTGTTTGAGTGTGAGTGTGTGTGTGTTTGAGTGTGTGTGTGTGTTTGAGTGTGAGTGTGTGTGTGTGAGAGTGTGTGTTTGAGTGTGAGTGTGTGTGTGAGAGAGAGAGTGTGTGTGTGTGTGTGTGTGTGTGTGTGTGTGTGTGGAGGAGTAGAGAGAGAGAGAGAGAGAGAGAGAGAGAGAGAGAGAGAGAGAGAGAGAGAGAGTGTTATCACTTTTGTCAAAGGCTTCTTCCTCATTTGATCGCCGATTGACATATGAAAGTGGATACTCGTATTATTCATTTTCATTGCTTCTTTTCTTTTGCATTTTGCTATAAGCAATATGAAGTGAACAGTGAGCATGGTTTTTAAGTCTCTTCTTTTATCTTAACAGGTTGTTCTTCCCCTCCCCCCCCCCCTTTTTTTTTTTGACTTGGTGTTAGCCCTGATATGGCTCTATTAGTCGGCTGGGCAATAAGGAATATGAATTGAACTGAACTGAACCATTGCATTTTGACAATTCATCTGTTGTTATAATGGTATTTTTGTTTGTTTTGTTTTGCCGTGAAATAAACATTGTTGTTGACATGGAATCAAGAATTTTTTTCTTCTAAACTATGAGAGATGGCCACGAATTCAAGGTATTTTTCTTTTAAATTATGATAGATGTTTTTTGTGTTTTGCCGTGTGATAACCATTGTTGTTGATACAGAACCAAGATAGTTTTTTTTTCCTTCTAAACTAAGATGGACATTAAAGTCATTAACTGAGCTTTTTTTTTTTTTTTTTTTTTTTTGTATTTTGCCTTGAGATAACCGTTGTTGTTCACATAGAATCAAAGCGTTTTAAAATCTATGAGAGATGGCTACCAATTAACAGAGCAATTGTTTTCCGTTGTGTTTTGCCGTGATAGATTCTTGTTGAAATGGAATTCAGAAGTTTTTTTTCTTCTTCTAAACTATTAGAAATGGTTGAGGTCGTTAACGGAGCTTTTTTGTGTGTGTGTGTGTTTTGCCGTGAGACAACCATTGTTGTTGACACGGAATCAAGTCCCCCCCCCCCCCCCCCCCCAAACTATGACAGATGGCTGAGGTTAGTAACAGAGTGTTTTTATTTTTGCTTTTTCTTTGTGTTTTGCCATGAGGTAACCATTGTTGTTGACATAGAATCAAGGCAGTTTATCTTCTTAACCGTGAGAGGTTGCTGAAGTCTTTAACAGAGCTTTTTGTTCCTCATTTTGTTTTGCCGTGAGATAACCATTGTTGACATGGAATCAAGGTTTTTAAAAAAATTTTTTTTTTTTATTCACAATGGGAGATGACTGTCATTATTGTGGCCTTTTGTTTAGAAACCTCCTGCGGGGACGCTGGAACCTCTTTCTTGAAATTCTGTGCCAGAAATTACTTCTTTCCTGTCAGTCTTTCTTTCTGCCGAGGTCTTTTGCTTGTATGTGAGCCTGTCATCTTCTGCATTAATGGTCCATTTAACTGTACGTATTACCTACGGTGTTGGCGCTCTAAGGTAATGTGATGTGCAGAAGCAGATTAAGGTGATTAAGTAAATTGTATGTATCTTTTAGTATCATGTTTACGTTTGTGTTGTTTCTTTTTTAATTTCTCGCGATAAATTGGTCAAAATGGTCAGCATCAGGGGTATATCCTTAAGAGTATGTGTGGAAATGCATTGTTACATGTACTTGATTTTCTTTTCCTGATTGTTGCCTTTTTTGTTTGTTTTTGTTTTGTTGTAGTATCGTCAAGGTGTTGTGTACCTTTTGCAACGGTAACAGGCCTGATATGGCTCTGCACAATCGCTGGGTTTCAAACAGTGTAATAGTAATGATAATAATAAGACTTAATAAAAATAATGATAATAATATTAATGCTACTACTGCTACTACTACCACTGCTACTACTACTACTATTACTACTACTTCTACTAAGTATTGTTGACTAAGAAGTAAATGCCTCTGTGTGTGTGTGTGTGTGTGTTGTGTGTGTGTGTGTGTGTGTGTGTGTGTGTGTGTGTGTGTGTGTGTGTGTG
Organism: Monoplex corrugatus; assembly: GCA_030674185.1. Lineage (NCBI taxonomy): Eukaryota > Metazoa > Mollusca > Gastropoda > Littorinimorpha > Ranellidae > Monoplex > Monoplex corrugatus. The sequence goes on from JAPXFY010000015.1 coordinate 40,194,879, forward strand.
ATGCATGTTATGCGTATTCGAGTGTGCGTGCGTGCGTGTGTGTGGTGCGTGCGTGCGTGCGTGCGTGCGTGTGTGTGCGTGCGTGCGTGCGTGCGTGCGTGTGTGTGTGTGTGTGTGTGTGTGGCGCGCGACACACACAGGGGTGGGGGTGGGAGAGATATGAAAGTGGATATTTTATTAAAAGTCATTTTGATTTTCTTTATTTTCATATTTTTGTAGTTAGTCTGTTGTTACCATGGCGTTTTTCTCCCCGTGAGATAACCAGCGTAGTTAACATGGAATGACGAAGATTTCTTTTTCTAAATTAAGAGATGGTCAGGATCGTTAATAGAAGTTTTATTTGTTTTGTAGACTATGAGAAATGTTCAAAGAATCAAGGTTTTATTTCTTGTACACTATGAGAAATGGCCAAAGTCATCAACAGGGTTTTTTGTGTTTGTGTTCTGCCGTGAAATAACTGTTGTTGTTGACATGAAATCAAAGTTTTTTTCCCTTCCTTCCTTCTAAACTTAGAGATGGGTGATGTCTATAACAGCTTTTCGTTCCTTTTTGTGTTTTGCCGTGAGATAGCCATTGTTGTTGACATGAAATCAAGTTTTTTTTGGCCAAACGATGAGAGATGTCCGAGGTCATTAACAGTAACAACTTGTATTATTTTGTTGTAATACAATCAAATCTTACAATTTCTCCAAAAATAAATCTCTTCACTCGAAATGGTAAAAAGGTTTGATTTTGGCACTTTTTACATAATTCTGACCTTGAAATACTCGGGTTTCGGTCAGGTAGGGTTCTGTCTTTTTTGTTTGTTTCACTTGTTTGAACATTTCTGAACCATGGCGCTTTCAGAGTCAGGTTTTTATCATGAATTAAGTTTACAACGTTTTTTTAAAAAAATCTTAATAAATCGTTTAATTCACGAAATACTTATACACAGGTGTTCGGTCTGTTGATCATTTTCAGTTTTAGATCACACGAACAGCCTGTCCGGGAATGCTGGGGATTTTCGGTATGAATAGCATCCCCACGCTTTTGAAATTCAATGCAAGAAATTTCCTCTTTTCTGTCACTCTCTTTGCTTTCTGCCTTGCTCATTTGCTTTGTGTCACCTTTTTCTTTTTTCTTTTTCTGCCTTGCGGATTCATTTACCTTAAAATAAAAAACAACAAACATATCGATCCTAATGGAACTATTTTTTTTCTTAACCGGGTTGTCGTTTTTTGACGTGGTGTTAGCCCTGATATGGCTCTAGTAGTCGGCTGGGCTATAAGCAATATGAACTGAACAATCTTAATAGGAAGTCAGAAGCATTACCTCGTATAAATGAATAAGTTAGGTAAAGACATGATCACATGATCGCATTTTCTATTAGAACTGACAGTTGGAGAAAAACAAAACAAAAACAAAAACAAACAAAAAACCCTAACCGGATTTTCATTTCGACGGAAATCTGAACTGCTCAGTGGCAACCTTAGGTACTGAAGGCCAGTTCTTAGTTATGGTGTTCAGGCATCAAAAATTTTGAAAAACGTTTTCTAATACCCTGGTCATAAATTCGGAGGAATGGTAAAAGCAAATTGTTTGAACGTATAATTATGTGTATGTTATTTCGTTTTCCAGGTTTTCTATTTTTTTTCCAGGGCCATCGATGTGTTTAGAAGTGTATGGTTTGTTTCAGATAGTGAAAGTCCTGATATAGCCCTGATATGCTGATATAGCTCTGAGTTGTCGGGTGGGCTTTTTTACCCTTTGACTCCCGCGCCCTGTCCACCAGCATCCTGCATTGCCAACCATGCTAGCAAAGCAAAAACTTAACTCATTGACTCCCGCACCCTGTCCACCAGCATCCTGCATTGCCAACCATGCTAGCAAAGCAAAAACTTAAACCTTTGATTTCCTCACCCTATCCATAGCTCCCTGCAGGAAGCTGGTGGATAGGGTGAGGGAATCAAAGGATTAAGTTTTTGCTGTTGGTAGATAGGGCGCGTGAGTCAAAGGGTTAAACATAGGAATGATATTGTGCCTTTTGTTAGTTTTTAACACTATTACAGCTGCATGAACTCTCCCTCGGTCCAGACTCGAACCCATGTACAGACTAGACTTTTTTCTGGCAGAAGAAGGAACTTCTTTGGGCCATTGCCAACAGTATATTTAACCCTTTGACTCCCGCACCCTGTCCATGGATAGGGTGGGGTGTTAAAGTGTTAAGGTTTTGCTTTGCTAGCATGGTTGACAATGCAGGATGCTGGTGGACAAGGTGCAGGAGTCAAAGGATTAGAACAGGATCCACGTATGTTTATTAAAACAGAAATGTTCATTGAAACATTTCGTAAACATGTCAGTCTAGAGAATACGCAGAATAGTTGAGACTGTTCTGTATGCAAGCAAATTGATTAAATTTCGCGCTTGCTTGCGCGCGTGTGTGCACGTGCAATCGTGTGATCATGTGTTTCCGTAACTTGTTTACTTATATGAGGTCTTGTTGAATTAAACTGCTTCTGACTTGAGAAATAAAAGATAGAAAGACAAAAAACAAAAGAAACTTAACAAAACCAGCAAACTAAGGAAGAAAAAAATCACCGATGATAAAAAATTGTTCATCTCATAAATAAACGATGAATATTGCATATTGTGCCGTCCGATCATTTTCAAAAAACAAAGGGCAACAAAGAAGGCATATTTCGCACACATGAACAGACTCGTGCACACTCACACACACTCGCACGCTCGTAGCCACACACACAGACACACACACAGACACACACACACACAGACACACACACACACACACGCACGCACACACACACACACTCTCAAATGCACCCCACACACGCGCGCGCCCACACACACACACGCACATACACTTTTCGGTCCCTATGGCAAATACGTTTTGAACTGTAAGTTCTCTCTTTGCCTCTCTGTCTCTTCCACACACCCTCTCTCTCTGTGTGTCTCTCTCTGTCTCTGTTTCTCTCTCACACACATACACACACGTACACGCACGCACGTGCGCGCGCGCGCGTGCACACACACACACACACACACAAACACGCACTCGTCTAATATAACTCGTAGTGAAAAGATGTTAGATCAAAGAACGAACGAACACAGACACACACACACACAGACAGACACACAGACATACAGACACACACACACACACACCACACACACACAAGCGCGCGCGCGCGCACACACACATACACACACACAAGCGCGCGCGCGCACACACACACACACACACACACACACACACACACACACACACACACACACACACACACACACACACACACAAAAGCGCACTTTTCTGATAGAGTGTTTGTTGTTGGAGGAAATCTGTAAGAGTTCCACCCTTTCCGCGGAAAAGGCGGTGGGTATTTTCACCGCAATGTATCTTTATGAAAGGGCTGTTGTGCTGCGCTGCATTAGATTATATTAAACTAGATTGTATTATATTGTATAGTGTTATGCTAAACTGTATATATTGTCACACTGCACAGCACTGTATTGCTGTAGGTAGTTTTTGTCCCCCCCCCCCCCCCCCCGCAGCCTTTATTTGTTCCCCCCCCCCTTTTTTTTTAAACGTGAAATGGTGATTTGACAAACACGATTGTCTACACTGTGTCTTCTCTGCTTCTGGTCAATTCCGTACGTCCACCCCTTTTGTTATCACTGTCTGGCTTCTTTGTCTTCACTGGCTCCCTATCGGAAAAGAATTAACCTTAAACTTCTCTCCGGAACTTGTGGGGGTGCCAAGGGCTCTTTCAATGTAAATAATACCACCGCCGTCTGAAAATTTCTGTGCTAGAAATCTCTACTTCACTATCACTCTGTTTTTTCCTTGCTCCTTTGCTTTCTGTCATATGTGTTCTATGGTTTTCTGACCTGCTTGTCCATTCACCTGTGAGTGCTCCCTATACATATTTTCTATTAGTATTAATGAATGGGTAAATGTAATAACTACAGTTTTGGATCTGGAGAAGTGATATGTGCACATCTTGATAAACATCCATTTCATGCCTTTCCGTTGTTTTGCCAACCCCCCCCCCCCCCCACCCTTTGAGATATGTGGAAGCAATTTTTAGGTACTTTATGCCCGTTTTTATATGTTTTAGTGTCTTTAGGTATTTGTATTCAGGTGTGTTTAAGCCCCCTGTGCGATAAATTGGAGTGGTCAACGCCAGGGGCATGTCCTTAGATTATGTGCGCGAATGCATTGATATGCATTATTACTATTATTATTATTAGTAGTAGTAGTAGTTATTGTTACTACTGTTATTTTAAAATGGACGATATGAAAAAATTTTCATTAATATCTTGACAATGTATTACCATGGCCGCTTTATTTGTGACCAGTGTATGTGCTTAAATAAGAGTATGTGCGAGTGCTGTCATCATATGGACGTGTATTTCTTTTCATAAACTAAACTGCATGCCAATATGTTTTGTGTTGTGTTGTATTGTGCTATGTGTGTGTGTTGTGTAAACTTATCTTTGGTTGTGTTGAGTATTCATGTTGTTTTGTGTCTCGCATTCTTGTTTGAAAATGGACATAGCTTTGTCTGCCACTGGCACATTGCACCAAAATACATTCGAGAGTAAAGAATTCATTGGCTTATATTTTTTTTGGGGGGGGGGGGGGGGGGGGGGGAGGGGTAAATCGCCTTTAAAATTTCCAATTACAGCAAAGCTATTTTGAAACATTGTTTCCTATTTTAATTTCCAATTTAAGAAAGGGGGTATAGATTGTCTGTTTCAATCACAAGTTTATGCAAACGGGTCGGATCGTTTATTTCAATTTCCAGTTTAAACAAAGGGGTAAGATCGTCTATTTTAATTCTAATTTAAGCAAGGGGGTCAGATCGACTATTTCAATTTCCAAATTTAAGCAAGGAACGAGATCGTCTATTTCAATTTCCAATTTAAACAAGAGGATAGATCGTCTATTTTAATTTCTAATTTAAGCAATGGGATCAGATCGTCTAGTTTAATTTCCAATTCAGTCAAGGGGGTCAGATGGTCTATTTTAATTTCCAATTTAAGCAAGGCGATAGATCGTCTATTTCTCCAATTTGGGCAAAAGGGTCAGATCGTCTATTTTAATTTCCAGTTTAAGCAAGGGGATCGTCTATTTTTCCAATTTAAGCAAGGAGGTCATCGTCTATTTTAATTTCCAATTTAAGCAATGGGGTCAGATCGTCTGTATTAATTTCCAATTTAAGCAGGGGGGTTAGATCGACTATTTCAATTTCCAATTTAAGCAAGGGTGTTAAATCGTCTATTTCAATTTCCAATTTAAACAAGAGGATAGATCGTCTATTTCAATTTCTAATTTGAACAATGTTTTACAGAAGATTTCATTCAGGACAACTCCAGTGTTCTGTAGGATTTCGTTGCATACATTACGTGGGACCTCGGGGGTTCTTTTTGTTTTGTCTGGTAGATAATGCTAACAATATCCTTCTAGACAGTGGAACAGGGGAATAGGGAGAGGGATATCGTGTTTAATTCATGAGACGACGGATGCCTTAGTCAAGTGGATAAGACGTCTGGAATGCCTGGGTTCCATCCTGTCTAATCAGCAACCCACCCACCCACCTTCTGGAAATTCTGTGCCAGAACTTTCCTTTTTTCTGTCACTGTTTGTTTCTGCCTTGTTCCTTTGCTCTCTGTCATTTCTTCCTATCATTTTCTGCCTTGCTGATCCATTTACCTGAATGTGTTCGATAAAGTCTTACGTACTTTTTCTTAGGATTGGTAATTGGATACATATGAAGTGCATTTTTGGCTCTAGGAAAATAAGATATGCAGAAGCAATTTTTAGGTAATGTAAATCCGTTTTTATATGTTTTAGTGTCCTTATTTATGTTTAAATTTGTATTCACGTATGTTTTTTTTTAAAATCCTCTTTGTGATAAATAGGACGGAGATGTCAAGGGACATCATCTTAGATTATGTGCACGAATTTAATGATATGTGTACTTAATTTTCTTTTCCCTTTTTTCCCCCTGTTGAAATATTGTGTTTAGCTTAAAACAGTTATAGCCGTGATATGGCTCTACGCAGTCGGCTGGGCTTCAAACAAAATAACGATAACGAAAGTACCTCCTGTCTGGTAGGTAAAGGGTGGAGGTTTTCCCCCCAGTCTACCAGGACAACGTGTGCAGATCTACTAGTGCCTAAACCCTTGCGTGTTTTTTTGGGAACTGGAAAACACACGGCATGCACGCCCACCGAGAACGGAATATGCAAACCGTGCCGTAACATACCGTCTGCACAGCGTAAGCAAAACAGTTGGCGTACATGCATCCGAGATAATCGGGTAAAAAAAATTATCCAAGAAGAAAGAGCACTTAACTTCTATTGGAATCCAAACTCGGCATTATACCCCAATACCACAGGGTGTCCGTATAGTCAATGCATTGCATTTTACCGTGCATAAGGGGATCCTCTGCATTGTTTACTTTGTGAGTTTTTATTCGTTAAAACCAATAACGTTCCACCAGTAATCTTAATGTACGTTAAGCCACTCATTAACGTCATAATCAGTAAAACATCAGCTAATCTGGCAATGAATTGTTGTAGAATCATTTTGATAAGTGAGAGGTGTTTTCTTAACTCGTAATATTACTTGTTTGGGGACAGTAAGATTAACATAGTAAGGCAGTGAAGACTGACGTGTAACGTTGTCTACATTCTAAGGTTCAGGAGCGAGGGACTTACAAAGCCTCTATAATTAAATCAGGATGTTGCAGTTCAGTCTGGACTGAAGGCGAAAGTATTGTTTGGAGTCCAGCATTATTCTATTAAATATGCGAGTCGGTGAATGAATAAACGAAGAGAAGGATGGAATGAAGAAAGATGTGTGCGTGTGCGTGCTCGCGTGCTTGCTTACTTTTGTGTGTGTGTGTGTGTGTGTGGTGTGTGTGTGTGTGTGTGTGTGTGTGTGTGGTGTGTGTGAGGAGAGAGAGAGAGAAGAGAGACAGACAGAGAGAGAGAGAGAGACACAGAGAGAGAGAGAGAGATAGAGGTTCAGACTTCAGAATTCCGAGTTCAAAACTTCGAGCTGAGAAAGTTTCATGCATTTTGGCCTCGGTCCACATTATAAACAAGGGGATAGGTGGGGACGGTATTTGGGTTTGGTTAACTTGTTTGGATGTTTTACAATTTTGTAGAATCCCAGTTTGGTGCGATGTCACATAACGAGGCGATCACAGCATAGCGTAAAAAGAAAGATATTTCCAGTTAAATTTCCGTCTGGATTTGATCGGTCATTAAGCACTGTACATGTCAATAAATCCATCATTCAACCCATGAAGCATTCATCCATTCAACTCATTAACCAATACATGACCGTCAGTCTTTCAGTCAGTGTGTCATTAGAGCCGTTGAGCATCAGACATCTCCTCTCGATTGCTGGGACTTGTACGATGTGAGAGAGAAGCACTACACGGCGGATCTTAAAGAAGCTCTTCCGAGACGTCCCTCCTAATGCAATTTTTCCAGTTTTTACAAGAGATCAGATTTTACCTGACACGATTTTACGGCTGTTTTTCTTTAATTGCATTTTATACTTGCAGGTTAATAGTGAGCATGGTTTTTAACTGTTGTCTTTTATCGTAACGGGTTTTCGTTTTTTTGACGTGGTGTTAGCCCTGGTATGGCTTTAGTAGTCGGCTGGGCTATAAGCAATATGAATTGAACTGAGGTGTGTCAGTGAATTGATTAAGTTTGTCCATGTATGAATCACTCAAAAATCATTGTCAAACAATCGCTTAGTCAGAGAGAGAGAGAGAGAGAGAGAGGAGAGAGAGAGAGAGAGAGAGAGAGAGAGAGAGAGAGAGAGAGAGAGAGAGTCTCCCCACAGACATGGGTTGTCTGAGCTCACGTGCTCCTAGAAATAGCCTCGATGATAAGCTATGAAAGATTTGTACATTTAAACCACTCTTTCCCAGGATGTTATTAATAAATCTCATGGCTTTGCAACCAGTCTGACCAAACTAGAACCACTAAGCTGCAGACGTAAGAACATTACTGCCACTTCTTACTGTCAGTCCTCTGGATTTCTGATAAAATCCTATTGTCTTGTGTCTGGTAGCTCGAGACCCTGATCTGATACTACTCACGTTCACCAGTTTGTTCTCCTAGTTGTAGCAGTACGTATCCTCGTCTATCATCATATTTTTCGGAACTCGTACCACAAGGTTTCCATATCGTTTGGTAGACGGAAGGAAGAATCGCCGAATACTACTGGCAAATGGGGAAGTTGAAAAGCGGATATTCCCATTGGTAATGTCGGTAATATAGAAGATGCCAATGATTCTTCCTAAGCATCTCATTTCCCCGTATCTTCGATACTCCTTTGTAGTTCTGCTGTCAGTGGCCAGGATTCGCTTGCATAAGAAGATGGAGAGGTTAAGTGCGCGCAAAAGCTTCAGTTTGGAACTGAGAGTGGTTTTTGTGTCTATAGGTAGTTCCAGTTTTTGTTTGTTTGTTTTCTTCTTCTTCTAGACTTGCTGCAGTTTGATCACTCTCGTTTAAGCTGAGGTTTTTGATTCCCTGATTGCTGATGATGGCTGTAATGTATTTGAATTGTTGTGCAGTTTCTCGTTGTTAGCCATCCACTGTGATCTTAATCTTGATATTTCAGCAGTTTGTTGTTTTCGTTTTTGTTTTTCAGCGCTTGTTCCACACCATACCTGGAAGGTGTCTCTTTTTCCTGTCCAGGCGATTCGTCAGTCTGGTGATTTTATTTCATTTCCAGGCAACCATTCTATGTCGACTGCGAAATAAGGTTTGTGATGGAATTACGAGTACGTCTGTCAGTAACTTTGTCGGAACTGCATTCAAGGGCATCAGGCAAAATATATTTTATCGGTGATTTTAAAACATGAGCGACAGAAGACAACTTATTTTCTTATATTTGCTCTCTTCTTTCGGAGTATCATTCACATACATACATACATACATACATACATACATACATACATACATACATACATACATACATACATACACACACACATACATACATACACACACACACCGACACACTTTGTATTTTCTAGTATCGTGATATGTGTGTACTTGCATGTGTATGTGTGTGTGTGTGTTTATTTCTCTATATTTTTTTCAGTTTTGCTTATTTTGTTTTCTGGGAGATGAAGGGTAGACTTGAAGAGCTGCGATAAAAGAGACGTTATTCATAGGCAAATGGGGCTATGCGTTGCATAATTGTGGGCGTTTTCTGTGATGTGATTATTTAAGACATTGGTGAGATGTTTGTAATTGGCTGTTTCTTTTTCATTGGGTTAGGGTTTTTTGAATAGCTCGGTGACAGGTATACATGTTACTACAATTTAGCCAGGATACAAATATATGGTGTAGAATCCATACACTACTCGGGACCGTGCCAACTTATTGGGCATATGTGCAGGCCTAAGGCTTGTGTCATGATCACTTTGGACCATGTACCATCTCCACCGCATGGCATGAATAGCGTCAGTGGATATGGGATTCATTCCCAGCGTAGAGACATCTTGAGAAAGTGAAATGCAAACTATATATTACTCCAGTGTCTTGTAAAGATTTAATGTGCAGTGAGTTCATATGAGCTTGCAGAAGAGCACTGTGCAAGAAAGATTTATCATAGGTATTATCATTATGTATGGGTTATAACTGACCTGCTGGCTCGTGCACTTCTCCCATGGGAATGCCGGGGGCTCTTTCAGTATAAATAGTATCCCCACCTTCTGGAAACTCTGTGCTAGAAAATTCCTTTTTTCTGTCACTCTTTGTTTCGTCCTTGTTCCTTTGCTTTCTCTCATTTATTCCTATCATTTTCTGCCTTGCTGGTCCATTCACCTGTATATGTTCGATAAAATCTTACGTACTTTTTCTTAGGATTGATAATTGAGTACAATTCAGGTAATTTATGCCCGTTGTTATGTAATTTTTAGTGTCCTTTGGTCTGCTTAAATTTGTATTCAGGTATGTTTTTAAATTCCCTGTGCGATAAATTGCACGGAGTGGTCAACGCCAGGGGCATGCACTTAGATTATATGCACGAATGCATTGATATGCGTGCTTAATTTTCTTTTTTTTTTTCCTGTTGAAGTTTTGTATGTTTTGAAGCGGTTATAGGCCTGATATGTCTCTACGCATTTGGATATGCTTTAAACAACAACAATAACAATAATAATAATAAAAAAGCTGAGTTGACTAGAAGCGTCAGGAACTCAGTTATAATTAAGTAGACTAGAAGCGTCAGGAACTCGGTCATAGCTGAGTGGACTAGAAGCGTCAAGAACCCTCATAGCTGAGTGGACTAGAAGCGTCAGGAACTCAGTTATAATTAAGTAGACTAGGAGCGTCAAGAACTCAGTCATAGCTGAGTGGACTAGAAGCGTCAAGAACTCAGTTATAGCTGAGTGGACTAGAAGCGTCAAGAACTCACAGTCATAGCTGAGTGGACTAGAAGCGTCAAGAACTCAGTCATAGCTGAGTGGACTAGAAGCGTCAAGAACTCAGTCATGGCTGAGTGGACTAGAAGCGTCAAGAACTCAGTCGTGGCTGAGTGAACTAGAAGCGTCAAGAACTCAGTCATAGCTGAGTGGACTAGAAGCGTCAAGAACTCAGTCGTGGCTGAGTGAACTAGAAGCGTCAAGAACACAGTCATAGCTGAGTGGACTAGAAGCGTCAAGAACTCAGTCATAGCTGAGTGGACTAGAAGCGTCAAGAACTCAGTCATAGCTGAGTGGACTAGAAGCGTCAAGAACTCAGTCATGCTGAGTGGACTAGAAGCGTCAAGAACTCAGTCGTGGCTGAGTGAACTAGAAGCGTCAAGAACTCAGTCATGGCTGAGTGGACTAGAAGCGTCAAGAACTCAAGTCATAGCTGAGTGAACTAGAAGCGTCAAGAACTCAGTCGTGGCTGAGTGAACTAGAAGCGTCAAGAACTCAGTCATAGCTGAGTGGACTAGAAGCGTCAAGAACTCAGTCATAGCTGAGTGGACTAGAAGCGTCAAGAACTCAGTCATGGCTGAGTGGACTAGAAGCGTCAAGAACTCAGTCGTGGCTGAGTGAACTAGAAGCGTCAAGAACTCAGTCATGGCTGAGTGGACTAGAAGCGTCAAGAACTCAAGTCATAGCTGAGTGGACTAGAAGCGTCAAGAACTCAGTCATAGCTGAGTGGACTAGAAGCGGCTGACACAAAGATAATGTCCATAACGTGTTCAAACTCGTGTAATGAAATTGGAAGGCGAGACTTCTACCTCTACGCCAGCCAGGTGTCCTATGGTAAGAGTTGGGAGTTCTTATTCATGTGACGAGCCGTTGAGCATCCGACACCACCTCCTCGATTGCTTGGACTTGTACGATGTGAGAGAAAAGCCTACACGGCGGACTCCTTAAAGAATCTCTTCCGAGACGTCCCTCGTGATGCAGTTTTCCAGTTTTTGATAGAGATCAGTAGATTACACCTGATGCGATTTTACGGCTGTTTTTCTTTACTTGCTCTTTAGATTTCCAAGGTTAACGGTAAGCATGGATTTAAACTGTTGCCTTTTATTTTAACGGGGTTGTCGTTTTTGGCGTGGTGTTAGTCCTGATATGGCTGTAGTAGTCGGCTGGGCTATAAGCAATATAAACTTGCATTCTAGAGTTTGTTCAAGAGGGATTCATCCACACTCGGACAGTTTGATATGGATTCCATCAAAGTCTGCCAGCTGTTATTTGGCAGACTCCTTGAGCCTGCACAAAACCTTTTCCGCTGGCAAGGTCTTGAAATGGGGAAGAAGAGGGAGAGAGACCTTTAGAAGAGAAAGCCGACACCACCAGAATGATCGAAGCGGTAAGAGGTTAGCGAACAGGCCAGGTTTTGAAGTTACGGGCTGGGGTTGAACTCAAGATATCAGATCTTGCGTCTACAGCTCCACAAAAAAAAAAAAAACAACAAACAAAAAAACCCCAACCACTTGTAACTATCGCCCGCCTATGTATGAACCACCGCCAGTATCATAACCGTGATCTAGTTACCATGTCATGAAGCAATTCTCCTCTTACCCTGTTCCCTTGTGAACAGGCCTACGGGTATTCGTATTCGTATTCGTGCTGCCCTGCCGAAATCAGATCGGGATACATACCCACAGCCACATTTACTGAAATGTGTTTTCTGAGGAGAATGTTGAGAGTTCCATGGACAGCAAAGATAACAGACGAGACAGTCTTGAAGGAGACAGACACAAAAAAATCATTAAGAAAGAAGATTAGGAAAAGACAAGCAACATTCATTGGACATATTATGAGGAAAGGGGAATTTGAACACCTGGTCACAACAGGAAGACTGGAGGGAAAGAGAACATCAGGTAGATCCAGGGAGAAAATATTGGACTGACTCGCAGGGTGGCTGAAGACAGAGAGGGTGGGAGATGTACTTGCAGCGACAGGGGATAGATTCGTGTGGAGGGCCATGGTCGCCAACGCCATGCAGCAGGGCGCATGATATGATGAGCCACATCTAGATATATTCTAGCCCATGCGTACACTGTGAAACATTCTAGCCCATGCGTACACAGTGAAACATTCTAGCCCATGCGTACACTGTGAAACATTCTAGCCCATGCGTACACTGTGAAACATTCTAGCCCATGCGTACACTGTGAAACATTCTAGCCCATGCGTACACAGTGAAACATTCTAGCCCATGCGTACACTGTGAAACATTCTAGCCCATGCGTACACTGTGAAAACATTCTAGCCATGCGTACACAGTGAAACATTCTAGCCCATGCGTACACTGTGAAACATTCTAGCCAGCCACAGTGCATACCACAGTGAAACATTCTAGCCCATGCATACACTGTGAGCTACCGCAAGAAACAAATGAACCAATGGAGCGGAAGCGAAGAGGTCTGCAACATGGCGAAAAACTGACACTGGAGCGAAAGCAGAATACACCGCATGGCTGGCCATTGGACGACAGGAAGTGATGCTAGCAGCGGGTGGCAGGGCCAATGTGGAAGTGGGGGTAGAGGGGGGGGGGGGGATGGAGGAGAATGGAAAGGATGAAAAATCTCATTCAGGGCGGATGAAGTTCTGTCATTTAGCGTAGATGTGACAGGGTTTATCGTTCCGAAGTATTTGTTTCACGTGCATGTTTTTGCTTGCAGGTCTACCTGTTACAAGATCTGGCCTGGAATAAATGGTTTGCCTGATATGTCTTGCGAAATGTGTTATTTCGTGTCATATTGACCGATTTCATTCGTACAGGATTTTAGTGGCCGTGAAAACAACATAATTTCTTACACCTCACCCCCCCCCCCCCCTATAGCTTTTGGTTATAGGACAACTTGGAACCACATTTTATATGCACTAAATGCACTGACAGTCATATCTGAAAGATTTCAATATAATGCAGTAGCCCAGTAGATCCGAAAAAAAAGGAAAGAAAGAAAGCAAGAAAAAGAGAGAAAGAAAGAAAAGCTAGAAAGGCGATAGAACAGTATCTCTGACAGAAAATCCGGGTTTTGTTTTGCTCGACATCACTGTGACCTTGAAAAAGCATTTTATGAAATAAGAACTTGTGAAGCGAGAACAATGGTGGATTATCAAAACAACGAAAACAAAAAGTAACGATTATTAAAAATTCATGAGAGGATGTTGTTCATACACTTTTCTTCAAAAGTACATGTGAACTTGACTTTTACACCTTGTACGCCGAGCTTGAGTATTCGTGACTCTTAACGATCCACATCTTTGACCCAAATTTTGTAAAGATCCGTCCGAAAACGGCTGATAAAATTTTGCTAACATACTTTTGTCACAGATACACACAAACACCTATGTCACAAAACAAAAGAAAGAATTTTTTTTAGAGAGATTGAAAAAAAAGCAAAGTGGAAGAAATGTGGCCACAATTATTATTACTAGACAACAGACCAGCCAAACGCTATCATTCAGACGGTGTATTTCTGGGCCCTCGATACATGAAGAAGGCGGATAATCAATGGCCAGGAAACAATTGCTGGATAGTATGTCAGAATGGATTGGTCTGGACTGGCAATAGACAGTTATACAGACTGAAACATGGATCGGCCAGAGAGAGAGAGAGAGGAACAAGTTTTCATTTTCGATGGAGGGAGAGAGAAGAGGGAAACAAATGTTCATTTTCGAGGGTCGAGAATGATGAGAGAAAGGAGAGAGAGAGAGAGAGAGGAGAGAGAGAGAGAGAGAGAGAGAGAGAGAGAGAGAGAGAGAAAAAAAAAATTTTCATGGAGAGAGAGAGAGAGAGAGAGAGAGAGAGAGAGAGAGAGAGAGAGAGAGAGGTTTCATTTTCGGAGGTAGAGAGCGAGCGAACGAGAGAGAGAGAGAGAGAGAGAGAGAGAGAGAGAGAGAGAGAGAGAGAGAGAGAGATTTCATAGCGTAGGGGCATAAGCAGAACATAATGCTGTTTTACACCCAGCACTCGCCCATAAAAGGTCTACAATGTCACAAGAACACAGTAATTCCAATGGAAAATCTTTACTAATGCAAATGGACTATGACAGCAACATTAAGCCAAGTATCAGGAAGAATACTAAATTGGAATGTCAGTAGTTTGCGGGGGAGGAGGGGGAGATTGAGCGAGAGTTTGCCAAATCGTCTGTAATTTGGCAAAGGTTAAGATAACACACAGACACAGACACAGACACACACACACACACACACACACACACACACACACACACACACACACCACACACACACACACACACACACACACACACACACAGAGGCACGTTGTGCTGAAAACCTTTTGTTATTTTGTCGCTTTTTTTTCCTTCTTGAATTAAATGATACAGACCTGAACGCAGTCTCAGGTCAAGCAGCCAGAAGCTTCTGGCAAAATCAAAATCAAAATACAAAACCATAGGATACCGAGCCTTGAGATGCAAGTCCCACTTGTCTGGAACGATCTGCCTTTTTCTCTCCGCTGTTCATCATCTCTCTCTTCTTTCAAGGCGGGCCTCAAAACTCATCTTTTTGATAAATACTACCAGTAATGAAACATGATTTTTGATCTTTCTGATTCAATAATGTTTATTTTAGCACTTGCTTGCAACAGATGTGCTAGTGTGTGTGGGGGGTGGGGGGTCTAGGAGTGGGAGTTAGTATAATTGACACACTAGGCATAGGGCTGATTGGGAAAAATGAACTAATTAATGTAAAGCGCAGTGAGTCTTTACCTGTGTGTAGGAGAATAGCGCTATATAAAAGTGATTTATTATTATTATCATTACGAACTCAAGATTTGTAAGACTGTTAACATGCGGACTCGATTCTTAACGTATGTTGTTTGACTTGACCAGATTTTGACTCACTGATTTATTTCACTTTCAGTTGGTGACACACGTCAAGTCTTCTAGTCAATTCGTAATATGCGGACATAACGAAATCAGAAATCCTCTGTATTCTACGGACACCGTGTTGCAAGGAGGCACAAATGGTATTGATTCATAATAATAATATTCTGTAAAGACTGTCTCAATGACCCCGATTTTCTCATTTTTTCTCTCCCTTTCTGCTTTGCAGGCAATTGCTGACTGAAACAATAGTCACCTGGAGCTTCTTAAGTACTTTGAAGTGTTTACTACTCTTACAAGTGAAGGTTACAGGATTGTTTTTGCCTGGATTCCTGGCCATGTTGGTATTGGAGGCAATGAAAAGTCTGACTGCATGGCCAAGAATGCCACAAGGGAAAAGATGTCTAAATCCATGATTCCTTAGACAGACATAAAATCCATTTTGACAAATTATAGCAGTCCGCCACGTAGGTTTTACTAAATCCACTAGTCATTATTACCTTATACCACTTACACGTATGTATGCACCATTGTTTTTGTTGTTTACACTTGTGTCGTAGCGCAGTCGCCGTGACCCGGCCTCATCAGCGACTGACTGTGTACACACAAGTAAGTGTAAACAACAAAAACAATGGTGCATACATACGTGTAGGAGGTATAAGGTAATAATGACTAATGGACATAAAATCCAAAGTACACAGTTACGTGAGAAATCGGTGGCAGGAGGATTGGAATAAACAGACAGATAACAAACTTTTTTGAAATCTGCCCTAACCTGAAAGAAATTAACCCATCTGGTGCAGGGAACTGTAAGAAAGACACGGTGTTATGTAGGTTACACACGGGTCACACATCCTACACTCATTTGTTCCTTTTAAAATGAAGCAGCACCGTGATGTATGCCATGTGACGAGCCGTTGAGCATCAGACACCTTTCTTCATTGCTGGGACTTGTTCGATGTGAGACATAAACACTACACTGCAGACTCCTTAAAGAACCTCTTCCGAGGCGTCCCTCCTGATGCAGTTTTCCAGTTTTTACAAGAGATCAATAGATTTCACATGATAAGATTTTACGTGTGAGTATGTTTTTCTTTAACTGCATTTTAGACTTGTAAGGTTAACAGAATGGTTTTTAACTGTTATTTTATCTTCACCGGGTTGTCGTTTTTAACCTGGTGTTAGCCCTGATATGGCTGTAGTAGTCGGCTGGGCTATGAGCAGTATGAACTAGTGGCCCTTGTTAGCTCAGTTGGTTAGAGCACCATGCTGAAAACACAGAGGTAATGGGTTTAATCCTTAAACCGGCCACAGACCTTTATGCCAGTTGGCCGGCTTTCTTGATAGAACTGTGGAGTCATCTGATATCTTGAGTTCAATCCCAGCCTTGCAACATGAAAACCGGCCTGTTCGCTGCCCATTTCAACTGCTGCAGTTAGTCTGGTGCTGTCAATTTACTGTTGAACTGTTTCATAGGTTTCATTTTGCCCTTCCCCTGTCCATCGCTTCCCAGTTTCAAACCCTTCCCAGCGTATAGCGTTTTACGCGGTCTCGAGGGGTTTGTTGTATACGAACCAGTACATTCAGGTACAGCGCGTATGGAATTACCTGAGTGCACTCAATCCCTGTTGAACAGACTCCGAATAAACTATTCAGTGAAGGTTAACGAAAGCTAAATACTGTATTTTCTAAGGGTGAATTCAGATTTAATCGTCTGACTCCTGCAGCCTGTCCGAAACTTAACCCTTTGACTTACGCTATCCACCAGCTTCTTGCAGGAAGCTGGTGGATAGGATGAGGGAGTCAATGGATTAAGTTTTTGCAGTTGGTGGATAGGGTGTGGGAGTCAAATGGTTAAGAGACGTGAATTCTGCACCACTGAACATCCAGCTTTTTTGCGGTGGTGTTTGTGTATTTTCTTCCAGTAGTCCGTTATCATCGTCATCATAATATGTCGTCAACAATGTAGACGGGTTATGTAGTCAAGCGGGTCATACATCACTCTTCCCAATCGGAAGGTCAAGAATACGATTTGCCTCCCCCCCGTGGGGATGCGGGGGGCTCTTTCTGGAAATTCTGTGCTTGAAATTTCCTCTTTTCTGTCACTCTCTTTGTTTCTACCTTGATCCTTTGCTTTCTTTCATTTCTTCCTAACATTTTCTGCCTGCTGGTCCATTCACCTGTATGTGTTCGACAAAGTCTTACGTACTTTCTCTTAGGATTGATAATTGAGATATGCAGAAGCAATTTAAGGTAACCCATGCCAGTTTTTATGTATGTTTTAGTGTCCTTAGTTATGCTTAAATTTGTATTCATGTACGTTTTTTTTAAATCCCCTGTGTAGTAAATTGGACGGAGTGGTCAACGCCAGGGGCATATCCTTAGATTGTATATTATGTATATGCTCGAATGCATTGATATGTGTACTAAATTTTTTTTTTTTTTTTCAGTTGAAGTGATGTATGTTTTGAAGCTGTTATAACCCTGATATGGCTCTACGCAGTCGGCTGGGCTGCAAACAATAAGACTTCCCAATGGGAAAGTCAGGAGTACGATCCATCTGGGTACCTCCTGCGTGCTAAATAAGGGCTGGAGATGTTCCCGATTTTCCAAATCAACATGCGTACAGACCTGTTTGTACCAACACCCTCTTCGTGTATACAGGTAGGCAGAATATTCAACTATGCACGTTAAAGATTACATAAATCATGTCAGTGTCTGATGGCTCATAAGAAACATGAAAATACACAGCACATAGCCCCACTGAAGACGGAGTTTGCAAGTTATACAGCAACATACTGTCTGTACAGTGGGGGCAAAACAACGTGCATATACTTCCTGAGAAAAGATCGGTGCGCTTGACGGAATGGTCAACGCCCCCAGGGGCATTGTCTTAGATTATGTGTGCAAATGCATTGATATGTGTACTTAATTTTCGTTTTTTTTCCTGTTGCAGTTTTGTATGTTTTGAGACGGTTATAGCCCTGATATGACTTTACACAGTCGGCTGGGCTTTAAACAACAATAACAATAACAATCGGTCCACTTAAAAAGAAGAATAAAATCAATGTGCCTTGGGGAAGGTAGGGGATTAGGAAGACTGATGTCATATAGTGACACACGAGATCCTCCATCTCTGTCTGCAGAGTGAGTCAGGAGGCAGGTAAGGCGTACTGAGGTAGATCGATTGATTCCCTTATGTTTGCTACATAGTTTTCTCCTGTTGACCTTGGCGACGGCCTTAATTGCTCCTGGATTTCTTGTGGAATGGTAGTGGACAGAGTGTTGTGGCAGGTAACACGACCCAAAACAAACACATATACGTCGCGTCATTGTTGCCGTGAGCGGTTTTTCTGTCCATCCGTCATTGTAATCCAGGAATCCGAATATAATATTGTGTATAATTTTAAGATTTGGCATATTTTAAGATTTAGTGAGATTTTAAGATTTGGAAAACTTTTAAGATTTGGCAAAGTTTAAAGTTTTGGCAAACTTAAGATTCTGAAGATTTAAGCTTTGGCAAAATTGTGAGATTTGGCATTTTGCCGCTTTGTACCTACTACAGAGAAAGATCATCAATTTCATGATGATTATTATTAACTCCTCTGTCTTAATGTGGGGAACACAGCTCATCTTGAAGATGTGTTGTTCCACAGGCATTGCATAGAAAAGGGCTCTGCAGCCATGGATTCTGCTTCCTCGGGTCCCTCTTCTGTAGAAAAACAACTCATCTGCACCGCTCAAACGTGATTGTGCCCTACGTGCACTGCTGTCTCCAGCTTACTGTAATGTGATTAGTCTTCCCAGTTGGCGGTGTTCGTGAGACAGCTGATGAGGTTGGCCTTCAGAGTACCTTTGTATCACTGTAGTGGTCTTCAGAATATCTTTGTGTCACTTTATTAACCTTCAGGGTATCTTCGTATCACTTTATTGGTCTTCTGAGTGTCTTTGTGTCACTTTATTAACCTTCAGGGTATCTTCGTATCACTTTATTGGTCTTCAGAGTCTCTTTGTGTTACTTTATTGGCCTTCAGAGTATCTTTGTATCACTTTATTGGCGTTCAGAGTATCTTTGTGTCACTTTATTGGCCTTCTGAGTATATTTGTCACTTTATTGGCCTTCAGAGTATCTTTGTGTCACTTTATTAGCCTTCAGGGTATCTTTGTATCACTTTATTGGCCTTCCGAGTATCTTTGTGTCACTTTATTAACCTTCAGGGTATTTTTGTATCATTTTATTGGCCTTCTGAGTATCTTTGTGTCACTTTATTGGATTTCAGAGTATCCTTGTACAACTTTTTGGGGTTTCAGACTATCTTTGTGTCACTTTATTTGATTTCAGAGTATCTTTGTGTCATTTTATTAGCCTTTAGAGTATCTGTATAATTTTATTGGATTTCAGAGTATCTTCGTATGACTTTATTGGCCTTCACAGTATCTTGTGTCACTTTATTGGCTTCTGAGTATCTTTGTATCACTTTATTAAACTTCAGAGTATCTTTGTGTCACTGGGTCTTCTGAGTATCTTTGTATCACTATTGGATTTCAGAATATTTTTGTATCTCTATTGGATTTCAGAGTATCTTGGTGTCGTTTTATTGGATTTCAGAGTATCTTTGTATCGCTTTATTGGCATTGAGATAATCTTTGTATCACTTTATTGGATTCAGAGTATCTTTGTGTCGTCATCGGATTTCGAAGTATCTTTGTATCACTTGGATTTCAGAGTATCTTTGTATCGCTTTAGTGGTCTTCAGAGTATCTTTGTATAACTTTAGTGGTCTTCAGGGTATCTTTGTATCACTTGATTGGCCTTGAGAGCATCTTTGTATCACTTGATTGGCCTTGAGAGCATCTTTGTATCACTTGATTGGCCTTGAGAGCATCTTTGTATCACTATTGGCCTTGAGAGCATCTTTGTATCATGTGATTTGGCTTGAGAGCATCTTTGTATCACTATTGGCCTTGAGAGTATCTTTGTATCATGTGATTTGGCTAGAGAGTATCTATGTATCATGTGATTTGCCTTGAGAGTATCTTTGTATCATGTGATTTGGCTTGAGAGTATCTTTGTATCATGTGATTTGCCTTGAGAGTATCTTTGTATCACTTGATTGGCCTTGAGAGTATCTTTGTATCATGTGATTTGGCTTGAGAGCATCTTTGTATCATGTGATTTGCCTTGAGAGTATCTTTGTATCACTTGATTGGCCTTGAGAGTATCTTTGTATCACTTTAATGGTCGTCAGATTATCTTTGTATCACTTGATTGGCCTTGAGAGTATCTTTGTATCACTTTAATGGTCGCCAGAGTATCTTTGTATCACTTGATTGGCCTTGAGAGCATCTTTGTATCATGTGATTTGCCTTGAGAGTATCTTTGTATCACTTTAATGATCGTCAGATTATCTTTGTATCACTTGATTGCCCTTGAGAGTATCTTTGTATCACTTTAATGGTCGTCAGAGTATCTTTGTATCACTTGATTGGCCTTGAGAGCATCTTTGTATCATGTGATTTGCCTTGAGAGTATCTTTGTATCATGTGATTTGCCTTGAGAGTATCTTTGTATCATGTGATTTGCGTTGAGAGCATCTTTGTATCATGTGATTTGCCTTGAGAGCATCTTTGTATCATGTGATTTGCCTTGAGAGCATCTTTGTATCATGTGATTTGCCTTGAGAGCATCTTTGTATCATGTGATTTGGCTTGAGAGCATCTTTGTAGCATGTGATTTGCGTTGAGAGCATCTTTGTATCATGTGATTTGCCTTGAGAGTATCTTTGTATCATGTGATGTGCCTTGAGAGCATCTTTGTATCATGTGATTTGGCTTGAGAGTATCTTTGTATCAGTGATTGCTGAGATCTTTGTTCAGGATTGCTTGAGAGTATCTTTGTATCATGTGATTTGCTTGAGAGCATCTTTGTATCATGTGATTTGGCTTGAGAGCATCTTTGTATCATGTGATTTGCCTTGAGAGCATCTTTGTATCATGTGATTGGCCTTGAGAGTATCTTTGTATCACTGATTGGCCTTGAGAGCATCTTTGTATCATTGATTTGCCTTGAGAGCATCTTTGTATCATTGATTGGCCTTGAGAGCATCTTTGTATCATGTGATTTGCCTTGAGAGCATCTTTGTATCATGTGATTTGGCCTTGAGAGTATCTTTGTATCATGTGATTGGCCTTGAGAGTATCTTTGTATCATTGATTGGCCTTGAGAGTATCTTTGTATCATGTGATTTGCCTTGAGAGTATCTTTGTATCATGTGATTTGCCTTGAGAGTATCTTTGTATCATGTGATTTGGCCTTGAGAGCAATCTTTGTATCATGTGATTGGCTTGAGAGCATCTTTGTATCACTTGATTGGCCTTGAGAGTATCTTTGTATCACTGTAGTGTTCTCCAGAGTATCTTTGTATCACTTTAATGGTCAGATTATCTTTGTATCACTTGATTGGTCTTCAGGGTATCTTTGTATCGCTTAAGTGGTCGTCGTCAGAGTATCTTTGTATCACTTTATTGGTCTTCAGAATATCTATCACTTTATTGGTCTTCAGAGTATCTTTGTATAACTTTAGTGATCTTCAGGGTATCATTGTATCACTCTAGTGGCCTTCAGAGAATCTGTATCACTTTAGTGATTTTCAGAGTATCTTTGTATCATTTTATTGGCTTGGCTTTGTATCAAGGCCTTCAGAGTATCTTTGTACCACTTTATTGGCTTCTGAGTATCTTTGTATCACATCAATGGCCTTCAGAGTATCTTTGTATCATTTTATTGGCCTTCACGGTATCTTTGTATCACTTTATTGACTTTTCTCACCTGTTATTCTATCTTTATATCACTTTATTGGCCTTCAAGGTATCTTTATATCACTTTATTGACCTTCAAGGTATCTTGTATCATTATTGACCTTCAAGTATCTTGTATACTTTATTGACCTTCAAGGTATCTTTGTATCACTTTATTGACTTCAGGTATCTTGTATCACTTATTGCTTCAAGGTATCTTTGTATCACTTTATTGACCTTCAAGGTATCTTTATATTATCTCACTTTAATTGACCTTCAAGGTATTTATCTTTATGTTAGTCTACTTTATTGACCGTCTTTCACTATGTTAATCTTTATATCACTTTATTTTTGACCTTCAAGGTATTTATCTTTATATCACTTAATTTTGACACTTTGATAGGTATCTTTATATCACTTTATTGACCTTCAATGGTATCTTTATATCACTTTATTGACCTTCAAGGTATCTTTATATCACTTTATTGACCTTCAATGTATCTTTGTATCACTTTATTGACCTTCAAGGTATATCATTTATATCACTTTATTGACCTTACCAATGTATCTTTGTATCACTTTATTGACCTTCAAGGTATCTTTATATCACTTTATTGACCTTCAATGTATCTTTGTATCACTTTATTGACCTTCAAGGTACTTTTATCACTTTATACTTCAGTATCTTTTCATTATTGACCTTCAAGGTATCTTTGTATCACTTTATTGACCTTCAAGTATCTTTATATCACTTTATTGACCTTCAATGTATCTTTGTATCACTTTATTGACCTTCAAGTTATCTTTATATCTACCTTATTGACCTTCAATGTATCTTTATATCACTTTATTGACCTTCAAGGTATCTTTGTATCACTTTATTGACCTTCAAGTATCTTTATATCACTTTATTGACCTTCAATGTATCTTTGTATCACTTTATTGACCTTCAAGGTATCTTTGTATCACTTTATTGACCTTCAATGTATCTTTGTATCACTTTATTGACCTTCAAGGTATCTTTGTATCACTTTATTGACCTTCAATGGTATCTTTATATCACTTTATTGACCTTCAAGGTATCTTTGTATCACTTTATTGACCTTACAATGTATCTTATGATATTCACTTTATTGACCTTCAAAGGTATCTTTTATCACTTTATTGACCTTCAAGGTATCTTTATATCACTTTATTGACCTTCAAGGTATCTTTGTATCACTTTATTGACCTTCACGTATCTTTGTATCACTTTATTGACCTTCAAGGTATCTTTGTATCACTTTATTGACCTTCAGGTATCTTTGTATCACTTTATTGACCTTCAAGGTATCTTTGTATCACTTTATTGACCTTCAACGGTATCTTTAGTATCACTTTATTGACCTTCAAGGTATCTTTGTATCACTTTATTGACCTTCACGGTATCTTTGTATCACTTTATTGACCTTCAAGGTATCTTTATACTTATGACCTTCAAGGTATCTTATTAACTTTATTGACCTTCAAGGTATCTTTTATATCACTTTATTGACCTTCAAGGTATCTTTGTATCACTTTATTGACCTTCAAGGTATCTTTGTATCACTTTATTGACCTTCAAGGTATCTTGTATCACTTTATTGACTTCAAGGTATCTTTGTATCACTTTATTGACCTTCAAGGTATCTTTGTATCACTTTATTGACCTTCAAGGTATCTTTGTATCAACTTTATTGACCTTCAAGTATTTTGTATCACTTTATTGACCTTCAAGGTATCTTTTATCACTTTATTGACCTTCAATGTATCTTTGATATTCACTTATATTGACCTTCAATGTATCTTTGTATCACTTTATTGACCTTCAATGTATCTTTGTATCACTTTATTGCCTTCAAGTATCTTTGTATCACTTTATTGACCTTCACGGTATCTTTATATCACTTATTGACCTTCAATGTATCTTTGTATCACTTTATTGACCTTCACGGTATCTTTAGTATCACTTTATTGACCTTCAATGTATCTTTTGTATCACTTTATTGACCTTCACAGGTATCTTTATATCACTTTATTGACCTTCAATGGTATCTTTGTATCACTTTATTGACCTTCAAGGTATCTTTATATCACTTTATTGACCTTCAAGGTATCTTTATTCACTTTATTGACCTTCAAGGTATCTTTATTCACTTTATTGACCTTCAAGGTATCTTTGTATCACTTTATTGACCTTCAAGGTATCTTTTATCACTTTATTGACCTTCAAGGTATTCTTTGTATCACTTTATTGACCTTCAAGGTATCTTTGTATCACTTTATTGACCTTCAATGTATCTTTGTATCACTTTATTGACCTTCAAGGTATCTTTGTATCACTTTATTGACCTTCAATGTATCTTTGATATCACTTTATTGACCTTCAATGTATCTTTGTATCACTTTATTGACCTTCAAGGTATCTTTATATCACTTTATTGACCTTCAATGTATCTTTGTATCACTTTATTGACCTTCAAGGTATCTTTGTATCACTTTATTGACCTTCAATGTATCTTTGTATCACTTTATTGACCTTCAAGGTATCTTTATATCACTTTATTGACCTTCAATGTATCTTTGTATCACTTTATTGACCTTCAAGGTATCTTTATATCACTTTATTGGTTTTTCCAGGGTTTCGAAGTCTTTACTTCAGCTCTTTGCAAGGAGCATTTCTAAGATAGGGTTTCTTCCTACACAAAGCATGTCCTGTCCAAATCCAAGAAACTGGCAATGTAATAGTCCCCCCCCCAAAAAAAAAAAAAAAAAAAAACGAAAAAAAAAACAAGAAAACAAAACAAAACAAAGAAACAAACCCAACAACCAAAAACAAAAAAATACAAAAACAAAACAAAAGCAAAAGACCCCACGAACAACCCCCCCCCCCCAAAAAAAAAATAAAATAAAGCAAAACAAGAAACAAAACAAGAAACAAAACAAAAACAAAACAAAACAACTTGAAACATTTTAACCGTCATCCAGACAAGCTATAGGCAACAGACATACACACAGGCATGCAACTCTTCAGGTGATCTGAACTAGTAGCTTTTATATCTAGAAACACAGTTTTTAAAGCCCTCTCTCCCCTTCCCCTCGTCAACCAGACAACTCGTTGCGTGCCAGCAAGCCCTTTTCGCGCGCCACTCCGGAAAACGCCGAGTGAGGGTCAGACCGTCATCGCGCAGGCGCAGATCCGCTCGACTCCACGCGCGCGACGCTGGCTATGCAAATGAGCATGAGACGAAATGGATGCGACAACTTTCGAGTCTGCCAAGCGTTTTGCGATAGAGAGAGGGAAGAGGTATAAAAACCCGCTGCCCGTTTTGTCGGTTTGTTTGTGGGTCCTGGAATCTGGGCACCAGCGGAATCATCATACCTGTCTCCATAAAAACATTTTGGACAAAAGACTTGTTCTCTTTCTCAAGAAAGAAAAGTAGTTTTGTCCTAAAATCAGTTTTCTGAAATACATTTTCTTTTACGGAATATCTTCAGTACTTAAAAAAAAATCTTTCCATAACAACAGAAGCTGCTTATTCCAACAGTTGAAAAGAAGAAGGAAAAAATGCTGACGGGAGCGATGAAGATGGTGGTGATGGTGGTGGTCTGTGTTGGGAGTCTGCCAACGGTGGAAGCCAAGAATATCGGAGGTAAATGAGTGTTGTGTCTTTTTGTTCGTTTGTTTACTTGTTTTTATTAGTGTGGTGCTATTCGGAGATTGTTTGGAAAACAATCTGAGAAAAGTAATGCTCCTGTCTTTTATCTGTCTTTTTGTCTGTCTGTCTGTCTTTTTTGTCTGTTTTGTTTTGTCTCTGTCTATACACACACACACACTAATATATATATAATATATATATATATATATATATATATATATATATATATATGTGTGTGTGTGTGTGTGTGTATATATATATGTATAATATATACATGTATGTGTGTGTGTTTCACTGTCAGTCCATGTCTGTCAGTCTGTTTATGCCTTTTACATGTCTGTCTCTCCCTGTAGGAATGCTGGGGTCTCTTTCAATGTAAATAGTATCTCCACTTTCTGGAAGAGCGACAGAATGGTTCAGATTTACGCCTGCAAATAACTAAACTCGGGGTTGCAGGGTTCGTTTCCCGTTGAGGCTTCGAATTTTCTCTGCAGTTTGACCGGAAAATGGATTGAACACCTAGTCCTTCGAAAGGGAGCGAAAAACGAGCCGGACCTAAGTGCCTTTTGACCTGCGTACGCTACAGATCCCACGGTAGTTGAAATTCGTGAAGAGCAGTGCAGTCGTCTGGCTGAACTTGAAAAAAATATTGTAAAGATAGGGTCATTTCCCAAGTTCTTCCCCTTGTAGGCCAATCAGCTTTCTTGCCTTTCTAATGTCTTGGTTAAATAAATGCAGCCTGAGTTTCACATGACAAATTCATTGTAACAAAAAGAAATGAATGCTGGAAAAGGCAAACATTTGTACTTTCCATACTCAAACACACACAAGATCAACGTCACTAGCTCAACATCCAATTTGTGTGTGTGTGTGTGTGTGGTGTGTGTGTGTGTGTGTGTGTGTGTGTGTGTGTGTGTGTGTGTGTGTGTGTGTGTGTGTGTGTGTGTGTGTGTGTGTGTGTGTGTGTGTGTGTGTGTGTGTGTGTGTAATGTTAGAGAGATGAAGGATGACAAGTTGATCAAGCGTTACATGCCTAGCAGGTTTGAGTATATCCTAGCTCGGCGTCCTCTGTATGTGTGTGTGTGTGTGCACGCGTATTGTTTGTTCTATTCCTGTAAAGTGCAACGAGCATGCTTTTTTACCTTGGACTGTTTGCGCTAAACAAATAAAATCATTATTTTTGTTATTGTTAAATCCTGTGCTAGAAATGTCATTTTTCTGCCATCCGCTTTGTTTTTGCCTTGCTCCTGTGTTTTCTGTCATCCATTCTTGCTGGTCCATTTACCTGTGCGTGTTCTGTTAAGTCATATAGACGTTTTCTTGGGATTGATAATTGGGTACATGTATTGAGTGCATTTTTGGCTCCAAGGAAACGTGATGTTCAAAAGCAATTTTAGGTAATGTATGCCAGGTTTTTTGTATGTAGTAGCGTTCTTGGTTATGCTTATATTTGTATTCCTGTTCGTTTTTTTTACCCCTCCCCCCCGATAATGAATTGGACGGAGTGATCAACGTCAGGACATATCCTTAGATTATGTGCACAAATACATTGACATGTGTACTTGATTTTCTTTCCTGATTTTTGTACGCTTTGAGATGGTTAGAGCCCTGATATCGCTGTAGTAAGTCGGCTGTGCTGTAAGCAATAATTCCCTCGTAGATGTGCCGTGCGCTCTTTCAGTATAAATAGTATCCCCACCTTCTGGAAATACTGTGCTAGAAATTTCCTCTTTTCTCTCACTGTCTGTTTCTGTCTTGCTTCTTTGCTTTCTACCATTTCTTCCTATCGTTTTCTTCCTTGTTGGTCCATTCACCTGTATGTGTTCGATAAAGTCTTACTTTTTCTTAGGATTAATATTTGGGTAGATGTATTAAGCGCACTTTTGTCTGTGTGGAAATGTGATGTGCAGAACCAATTTTAAGTAATTCAGGCCTGTTTTTGTACATGTTTTAGTGTCCTTAGTTATGCTTATATTTGTATTCAGGTTTTGCTTTTCTTGGATCCCCTGTGTGATAAATTGGAGGGAATGGTCAACGCTAGGGCCATCCCCTTAGAAGCCACTTCATTTTCTTTTCCAGGTGTTCTTTTTTTTTTCCACCAGTGAGGTGTGTTGTATATTTAGAGATGGTCATAGCAGTCGGCTGGGCTTTAAACAACAATAACTATAACAAAACAACCGAAAAATAACAGTAACAATCTATATGTTTGTCCGTCTTCCTGTTTTAAATTTTGAAAGGCTTCGAGAAGCATATCCGAGATAAATGGATACTTGTTGTCTTTTATGAATGACTGTGTGCATTTATTGGTTTAGTAATTCATGTTTGTGATTTGATGTTTCGAATGCTTGGAGTGTATTCTGGGAGGTAAATCAGTTTATCGATTTGTTTGTTTATGTATTCCATTTATTTATGGTGTGTGTGCTGACATTTTTTTTTTTAAAGAAAAAGGGAGATTGTTTCCTATCAGTTGGAATGAGTGTGTGTGTGTGACCAACAAACAAAAAAAAAAAAAGAAAAAAGAATGTGGGCAAGGTTTCTCAGCCGTGTCGGGATAGATCTTTACCGAATTTATGTCAGAGGTGTGAACCACTGAAAACGCAGACCTCGCTAGCTCATTTGGTTGAGCGTCGGATTCACTTACTAATTATTGTGGGTTCGAATCCCGGGGTGCGCTACATTAAAACTGGCCTTCTCACTGTTCCATCTTAACATCATTGTTCTGGTGATGTCAGTATAGGATTAGATAAGTCCCCCTCCCCCCACTTCTCTGAGATGGTTATCCCCGTCTGCCATATCACCCAAGGTGAGTACCGGCGCAAAAACTAAACCAAACTACAACGAAAACCAACCATTGAAGAATCGGGAATGCATACGTTTGGAGGTCACGGCAATAAGATCAGTGCCATAGAGACCCGAAAATTGCCCCCAAACCAGCAATTTTTATCAGGGAGGTGTATAAACAATGCTTTCTCAGAAAATTCTGACAATATTAACATCTTGTTTTCACTGTTTTGACAGTCTACCGTATGTCCTTGCGTCATGTCGGAACTTTATATCGTCTAACTCTTCTTCAAAGTCACAGTGACGTAGAATAGTACAAACTCTGGATTCTTTTTGACCTTTATATAACAAAAAGTAGGTTGCTAGAATGGCTTGGCTATCTTGTTTGTTTAGGAGAATTTCGAAGTATACAGGACTTGTTAGAATGAAATTAACGCTGATGAAGAAATATTTCGCTTTTAACATCCAGTGGTTGGCGCCGCCTCAGTTTTGTTCAACTTCATTACGAGGCCTTCAGAAGATCACTCACCGTATCAATAGATATTCAGGGTAACTAGATTGGCAACTCAGCAAACGTTTGTCCCCCTCCTCCCCCCCCCCCCGGGGGGATGCCCGGGACTCTTTCTGTATAAATAGTATCCCCACCTTCAGGAAATTGTGTGCTAGAAATGCCCTCTTTTCTGTCACTCCCTTTGATTCTGCCTTGTCCCTTTGCCTTCTTTCATTTCTTCCTATCATTTTCTACCTTGCTGGTCCACCTGTATGTGTTCAATAAAGTTTTAGCGTTTTTTCTAAGGTTTGATTATTGGGTATATGTATTAAGTGCATTTTGGGCTCAATGGAGTTGAGGTATGTGGAAGCAATTTTAGGGAATTTATGTCCGTTTTTATATGATGTCCGTTTTTATGTGTTTTGGTGTCCTTGGGTATTTTTGAATTTGTATCTGGGTGTGTTTTTTTAAATCCCCAGTGCGATGAATTGGACGGAATGGTCAGCGCCAGGAGCATGTTTTGAAGCGGTTATGTCCCTAATATGGCTCTACGCACACAGCTGGGTTTTAAACAACAATAACAACAAAAAGAACGTCTGGCTTGCGATAGATTCAGCATCGATTCTTGCTTGATTTTTCAGAGTAATGCCTGTATAATAATACCTCATAGTAACGCTGAGACAAGCTTAAGGTCATTGCTCGGTAAAACATTTATTGTTTGTGCTTATGTGGTTATAGTTTGCTTCGATTTAGATATTATTGACAAAGGTGGGACTTGTCCTGAAGTCTTGAAGTCTCATCTCTCAAGTCTGTCTCTGTCTCTGTTTCTCTCTGTCTCTGTCTTTCTGTCTGTCTCTCTCTCTCTCTCTCTGTCTCTCTTTGTCCATCTGTCTTTGTCTCTGTCTCTCCCACTGTGTGTCTCTCTGTCTGTCTCTGTCTCTGTCTGTCTGTCTTGTCTGTGTCTCTGTCTGTCTGTCTGTCTCTCTGTTTCAGTCTTGGGCTTGCTTTGATCGTAAACGTCTCCATGCAGAATGTGTTACATTTTAGTTATCTTGTTTTCTTTTCTTTTCTTTCTGATAACTGAAATTGACCGCAAAATTAGGATAAAGATAGTTCAGTGATGCAGCAGCGTTGCTCAGCTCTGCGTGGTCGTCAGTACTGTGGCGTAAGGAAAGTGTTCATATCACAGAGTGCTACTGAGGTATTGCCTGTCTCCACACACATGCGCTCGAGCACGCGCACGCCACCACACACACACACACAACCCCACACACACAACACACACACAACACACACCACACACACACACACACACACACACACACACACACACACACACACACCACACAGAGTACTTGCTTCACCCTTTGAAGACCTTCACTAAGAGAGCTTTCATTCGTGGCGGCGCCGTGAGTTCTTTAAAAATGAATGGTACTTACGTCTTTCATTATTTATCCACCTGTCTGACTGTTTAACTGTCTGTCTACATGCCTAACAGACATGCCTATCTGTCTGTATTTTTGTGGAACTCTTTCTTTTTATTGCTGATGGTTAAATTTGTGCGAGTTGCTTTTAATTGTTGGTTTGTGCGTTTTATGTTGTGGCTTTTGCTGTTTTCATCTGTCTCTCTCTGTCTCTGTCTGTCTTTCTTCTCTATCTCGTGTGTGCGCGCGCGTGTGTGTTCGTATGTACACAATAGCCTCACGGCGTAAATGTCAGTTCAGAGAATCTGTCTGTCACTCCATTTATTTGTCTTACCTATCTTACCTGCGTGAGGTTATCTTACCTATCTTATCTACCTATCTCAGCTCTCGGTCTATTTGTCTGATCTATCTATTCATCTGTCCATCTGTCGATCCATCCATCTGCCGTGGTGTATTTGACTTGCGCTGAGTACATGCTGCACACGGAACCTCGTTTATCGTCTCGTCCTATACTAAAAGCCATACCCCCACTCGAAAGTTAGACCCGGAATTGAGCCCATGGGTAATTGCATCCTAGGTAGGTGCTTTACCCAGTAGAATCAGAAATTTATTCGGTAGGGCCAAAACGTTATGCAAACACAAAACATAATACATACTCGTTCTTGGATAATGCATACTTCAAATATTTTGGAATGAGTACAATGTGGGTCCCACGGTCATACTTCGATAACAGAATAGAAACATATAAATAGGTTGACAGACACACATCACAGATTTTAAGCAAACTGTGTTCTCACATCAATTGACTTTAACTTTAGGACAAGGCGTACTCTCTTCTCTTAAAAGCTTTATAGACGTGTGTTGCTAGATTTCTAATTGTACGCTAATTTTTTGAAGCCATGATCAGTATTAATCTGAAATCATTTGGTTCACAATAGTAGTTTGGCTGAATTAACTAGTGTCTCAGATCTTCAAGACCTGGACAACATAGAATACAGTGATTTTCATTTTCAGTGACGCTTTTACATAATGGACATTTCATTGCCTCTTTATCACGTATATCGGGCATACCAAACCTAAGCTTGTAAACACGTATCTGATAAATCTGTTAAAGTGCAGTTTCAACCTCATGAGATTGCTTAAAATATCTATACTGTACAAAAGACATCACTAGTGTTGATATCATAATCCCAATTTTGTCATTTGCAATCAGCTGATCTTTGTTTGAACGTTTTATGAAAGACTTTATACACAACTCGCGCCTTGATTTTCCCAGAGTATGAATATCCGTAAGTATTTATAATATCACGGACTTTTGAGGCCCAATTTAGTTTTTCTCTGCTGATTAAATCTAATAGCATTTTATATGCCTGGTAAGGCAGTCTCTCTTCATTCATTTTTGTTAGTTTTAGCCAGTATCGAATGCAACAAACGCTTCAGTGCACATTCAAAGAAAAATCTTGCCAACTTGCCATATACAAAGTCATTTGGTGTTCTAATGTTAATCTCTAAATATTTTTGCAACATAAACAATTGAACACTTTCAATCAACAGAGCTGCTTTCTGTAGACCTCATATTTATGAACCATACAGTAAAATTGGTTGAATCTGCGTATCAAACAATTTCAAAAATTGAATTTAATGAATTACTATTTCTTTTATTTAATTTTATTGTACTTTGCATACTGAAGGCAGCTCGTTTTGCTCTACTTGCTAAATCTTGACATGCAAAATTAAAAGTTTTGTTGAGAACGATATTCCTAAATACCGATATGAGTTTACAACGGCCATCTTTGTATTGTTGTAGAACCATTTCTAATTATCCACCTTTCGTAAAGACCATTACATTACTCTTGTCCATTTTTACTTTAAACTGTAACTGACACGCTGCTCAGTAGAGACTGTTTAATTGTGTCTGTATACCAACTGCAGTTTCTCATAATACATGTAAAACAATGTCATCAGCAGACAATAGACTATAGACTAAACAGTTCAATCAATTCATTATTCAGGGGGAGTGGAGAGAGAGAGAAGAGGAGAGAGAGAGAAGAGAGAGAGAGAGAGAGAGAGAGAGAGAGAGAGAGAGAGAGGTTCAGCATGTGTGTGGAAAATACAACAAACTGGCATAAGTTTAATCCAAAATTTCGGCGGTACACCTGCCGCTGGGTGTGTGGTGTGTGTGTGTGTGTGTGTGTGTGTGTGTGTGTGTGTGTGTGTGTGTGTGTGTGTGTGTGTGTGTGTGTGTGTGTGTGTGTGTATCTGTCTGTGTCTGTCTGTATATAATAATTTCTTTTATACAGTACGAGTGGTCCATGTCAGAAAGATGCTCGTTGCACTGTAGAGACAAGAACAGTTAGAATGATTACTCACAATGGATAAAACAGAGCATAATCAAGCAATTGAATACAAGTCTTCACACACAGGCGCGCGCGCACACACATGCATACACACACATACACACACACGCGCGTGCATGCACGCGTGCGCCGCAAGAATGCACATACACACGCACACTTAGAGAATGAAGCATTTCTGTCCATTGTGACAATGTATCCGTCTGTCCTCACCTATAATTCTGCTCCTGTTCTTCGTTTCTTCTCGCTGTTCTCTGATCTGTTCGTGGGTTTTGCTTACTTCGTATGTATCAAATTTGTGTGTGTGTGTGTGTGTGTGTGTGTGTGTGTGTGTGTGTGTGTGTGTGTGTGTGTGTGTGTGTGTGTGTGTGTGTGCGTGCGTGTGTGTGTGTGTGTGTGTGTGTGTATAACAATTTCTTTTCTATAGAACGAGCGGTCCATGTCAGAAAGATGTTCACTGCACTGTAGAGACAAGAACAGTATTAAACTTTACACTTAAGACAATAAATGGAAAAAAGTGTTGGAATGATTTGGCAATGAAGGAATGAATGAACCAATGAATCAAGAAAGTAGACAAGCAAGCGAACGCACAAACGACGGAACAGCGTGTTTTCGTGTATTGTTAAAGTTAAACCATTTGCTCCATTTCTCTACACGTGAACGCCTATAGATCTGTCTGTCTGCCCATCTGTCTGTCTGTCCATCTGTCTGTCTGTCCATCTGTCTGTCTTTCCACCCTTCTCTTTTAATCATCGTCATCCGCCTCTTGTTCTTCTTCATCATCTAGATCTGTAGATGTGGCGGTTAAGAGGTCGGGGATGGAAGTGATGGAGTGCAGAAGCACTTAAAAATTTTCTTAGACAGCCTTACGATACTTGGATGTTTCCTTACGCGCTAATAGCAAAGCTGCTGTTTGATGGAGCAGTTGAAACGATCGTATCTGTCCCTGGGATAATTAATGATGATAATGATAATAGGAATATGATAATAATAATAATAATAATAATAATAATAATAATAATAACAACACTAAAGATGACGAAGATAATGATAACAGTAGTAGCAGTAGCATTAGTAATGATGATAACCATACCAACAGTGGTAAACGTTTATGCCTTTGTTGATCAGTTAACCTGGCGTCATGTTCTGGTTCTGTCACACACACTCACCCGGATTTCGTGCGGACGTATCCACACGCAATACAATTATACACCAGTTTATTATACTTTTGTATTTTTCTAGATTTTTCGGCCACCCAGGGCCATTTCAAAGCTTTGTCGTGATTGTTAAAATACGTCGTAAACCCAAAAGGACAATTGCATCCCCATGAAACCGGAAACATGCCTGAACATAACGCGGACAGTATCATAATGATAATAATAGTAATGATGATGGTGATGATGAGGATAATAGTAGTATCAGTAGCAGTAGTAATGATGATAATGATAATAGCAACAGTGACAGACGTTCATGCCTTATGCCTTTGTAGATCAAATCACTTGGAATCATGTTCTGTTCTGTCACGCACACTCACCCGGATTTTGTGCGGACGTATATGCACACAACGCAATTATACACTAGTTTATTTAACAATTTTTTTTATTTCTAAATGTTTTATTATATAGCTAAGCCTACCACCCAGGGCCATTTCAAAGCTTAGTCGTGATTGTAGAAATACGTCGTAAACCCAAAAAGACAAGTGCATCCCCATAAAACTGGAAACATGTCTGAACATAACGCAGACAGTATAAAATAATATTGAGCCACTGAACGTTTAAGCAAACCATTGAATACACTACGCACAAAAAGTTAAGGATCACTATGAGAAAACAGGTGCGTAATAAACTCAGTTCGCTACTGTTATTTATTTCTCAGTCCAGCCAAATTGTTATGAATTCTTGTTCAGCTGTAAGTGGGCGATGTTGTGTTAGTGCGAAAATTGCACGGGATTCTCTACTACTGAGCTTGGCCGCAAACGGAAAAGCGGAAACTTGCGAAAAAGGACCTTGTTTTGGACCGTTCTGCCTGAACACATTGCACAAGCCAGATGGAAAAACCATTATGCACGTGCAAGCACTGCTGTTTATGTGTGAGATGCTGTCTCTTGCTTGGCTTTATAAGAAGACATTCCACCAGTAGTAGGCCTGATCTGACAATGCCTCCACGACGAAAATTGAGCGAGTTTGAGAGGGGACGAGCTGTTGCATGGTTCCAAGATGGTGTTCCCAAGCGAGAAGTGGCCAGGCGACTTCAGGTGTCCATCTCGGTCATTGTCAGACTGATTCAATGCTTCACAACCACTGGGAGGGTCCATGAAAGACGCAGATCTGGTCGACCGAAGAAGACAAACCCACGTGAAGATCGTCTCATTGAACGACAAGCCCTGCAGACAAGAACAGCCTCTTCCAGCATCATTCGAAGGCAGCTGAGGGTGGCTACTAACATCAACATCAGCCAGCAGACCATACGGAACCGCCTTCATGGGTTTAACCTCCGTTCTCGTCGCCCAGCTGTACGGCCACGCTTAACTCCAGCCCATAGGGCAGCACGCCGCGCCTTCTGCAGACGTCACGTGAGGTGGACACGTCAGCAATGGTCCCAGGTCCTGTTCAGTGATGAATCACGCTTCACCATGAACCACAACGACGGCCAACTGAGGGTCTGGAGGCGCCCAGGGCAACGCTTTATTGACACCACTGTCCAAGAAAAGGTGGCCTTTGGTGGAGGTTCTGTAATGGTCTGGGGGGCCTTCAGCCTTCACCACAGAACACCCTTGTATCATGTACAGGGTAACCTGACTGGCCTCCGATACCGTGATGAGATCCTTCGACCGCTGGCTGTGCCTACACTGCAGCAGATGGGACCGACGGCTGTCTACTAGGATGACAACGCTCGCCCCCACAGGGCAAGGGTGGTCAATGACTTCCTGCAGCAGTCTGGAGTCAACAGAATGGAGTGGCCAGCATGCAGTCCCGATCTCAACCCGATTGAGAACCTCTGGGATGAGCTGGATCGCAAAGTGAGGAGCAACCATCCTCCTCCCAGGGATGCCCAACACCTCTACCAGATGCTGCAGGCTGAGTGGCAGGCGCTTCCATAGAGGATCTTCACCAACCTGGTCAACTCGATGAGGACTCGCTGCGTCGAGTGCCAGAACAGCCATGGCGGTTACACGCATTATTGAACTTTTGGGAGCATCAGAATGCCCTGTCTTGTGATTTCAATGACTTTGGGAAATCAAATTTCGATACGTACCCACTTTGATCAAATGTACACACCAAACGATTGCTCGAAATTGAAGGCAATTGTGTATCGTTATCACTAAAGCATGGAATTAAATGTTTGCCAAACTTCAACGCATTGGCTTTCTTATTTTGAAAGTTATGAATTTTTGTGCAAGTGATCCTTAACTTTTTGTGCGTAGCTTATTTCAAACATACAAACGATAACACACCTAGAGCGTGTTGGGTGCCTTAGTCATGCTGCTGGAAAAAGTGCAAGAGCTGACAGCACCCATTCTATTTCTGAATTTATTGATTGATTTCTTCTGCATTTTTCTTCTTTTTCTCCTCCACCTCCTTCTTCTCCTTCTCCCCTCTTTCTTCTCCTCCTCCCCTCTTTCTTCTCCTCCTTCTCCCCTCTTTCTTCTCCTCCTCCTCCTTTTTTCTCTCTTTTTTGTCCATTTTGAGCAGTATTTTCTGTTCTTTAGGCAGCCCTCTTTCAAGGAAAAATAATGGCAAAAAGGAAGAAAGGCAGAGCTCCAATCTCATACATCGAGAACATATCCAACATCAGTGGCCTAAATATTCAAGAAATTGTCCACAAAAGTCAAGTTTGTGGAGGGAGATGAAGTTGTCCGGGTGTGCAGCGACCAACACCGAACACGGTGACGCCGACAACGCACACACACGCACCCCGACCTGTCACCTCACCAGGTAAGGTGACAGGTGAGGGTGCGTGTATGCGCGTTGCATGGTCCACGCTGAGTATGCTGTATATTTTTGCACAGTGTGCATACTCCCGTCTTTCATGGGATTGCATACCGGATGTTTCCATGTTCGGCATATCTTTATCATGCGTGTTTAATGATGTTCCTCCGGCGGGGGTTCATACTGTCGCTGGTCTCCATTTATGTTGAGCTATTCCCTGTGGGGATGCTGGGGGCTCTTACAGTATAAATAAGTATCCCCATATTCTTGGAAATGTTAGGCTAGAAATTTCCTCCTTTCTGGAACTCTCTTGGTTTCTGCCTTGCTCGTTTGCTTTCTGCTATTTCCTATCATGTCTGCCGTGCTGGTCCATTCACCCGTGTGTATTCGATAAAGTCTTACGTATTAATTCTTAGGATTGACATTTGGGTTCATGTATTAAGTACATTTTTGGCTCTAGTGAAGCGAGATACGCGGAAGCAATTTTAGACAATTTATGCCCGTGTTTATGTTTGTTTTAGTGTGTTTAGTTATGTTTCAGTTTGTATTCAGGTGTGTTTTTTTAATCCCCTGTGCTGTAAATTGGATGGAGTTGTCGATGCCAGGGGCATCTCCTTAGATTATGTGCGCGAAAGCATTGCTATATGTACTTAATTTTCTTTACCTCTTTTCCTGTTGAAATATGTTTTGAACTGTGTACAACCCTGATGTAGCTATAGGCAGTCGGCTGGGCTTTAAACAAAAATAATACTAACAATAACAGTGTTCAGATAGGAAATCAGAAAAATCTCTACCCTCTATCCACCAAGCTGTACTCAAGCAGGTTCAAACCGAGACCTTCCGATTGAAAGGCCGGTGTTGTAACCATTTGACTGTCGCGCCAGTCGCTCACATCAGTAAACGTTCACGGTCCACTGCCCATGCGTGTGGGCCTCGACATATGTCGATGGTTAGCGGTTGGAACCTTGGGTGCGCCAGTTAACCCTTTGACTCCCGCACCCTGTCCACCAACTGCACAGTCTCTCATTTTTCAGGAAGCTGTTGGGTAAGGTGAGGGAGTCAATGGGTTGTTTTTGCTTTGCTAGCCTGGCTGCTGGTGGACAGCGTGGGGTAGTCGAAGGGTTAAAGTGGTCGTCTAACCGCCCAACGTGACGTATTGTTCTTGTGTTGGTGTCAGTGTAGTATCCGACAATGCCCAAGTTGCGTAGATATAGAAATAAAACATCAGCTTGTAGAAATGCTTCGTGTCTACTTTTTATATATATATATATATATATATTTTTTTATTCAGCTGTATTCAGTAGGGAAAGGAAGTTACTCTCTTATGCCCACGGGGTATTACCAAAGATGTACATTGGGGAAGGGAGGCATGCTTAATTCCCTTGATTGAGCTGTACTCCATCATTTCTAGTTATCAAAGTTATCAAATGTCACACACACACACACACACACACACACACACACACACACACACACACACACACACACACACACACACACACACACACTCACACACACACCATACCCAGAATCGAGAGTTGAACAATCTATAAGGAATCGCTGTGATTTTGTAGGGAAGCTTATCGGAGAAAGATACAGGTGAATGTACAAGTACACAGAGAGATAACACACATTCGCTGTGGTGCAGTGTTAGCGCAAGGAACTGGAAAGTTGTGGATTCGAATTCCATCAGTCCACAGAGATATAAGCTAACGCCAAGTCACTGTGGTGCATTGGTTAGAACAATGGACTATCGATTGGAAGGTTATGGGTTCGAATACCAGCTGTCATGTCAAAATCGTTGTGGGAATTTCCTTTCCCAATTGGCGCCTACCGAGAGTTGAGCGCGCTGAGGGCTCGTTGGAAAGCCTGGGATCTCACAGTCGGGTCTCATCCATTTTATGGGGTTAGGGTTGAGCAGGTGTCTGCATCTCTTGGGTTGGTTTGTCGCCAGAATACATTATGTAAGGAAGCACAAAGTGCAACCCTGTCACGCAGTCTCAATCCAGAGTTCAACTCCTTAGCATCATGATTATCATCCGCATCGTCATGCATCATCGGATAAACCTGAAAAATTGTGTCAGACTTAGCCACTGAAGTGGCGTAGAAATGGGATAGGAAAAATATTTACAAGATTAATCGATAATCATGTTCGTCATTTTTGAATATCTAATAGGGAGGGAGAGAGAGAGAGAGAGAGAGAGAGAGAGAGAGAGAGGGGGGGCACAATAGATCAGTAATATAAACAAGTACTAGCGTGCATTTCTACAATAAAGCCTCACCCGGCCGAACGTGTGTAGGTCGTCTGGATAGAGGGAGTATGTTTGTTGTCTGGCAGCCGCATATTACGAATGGACGGGCATCACTGATCCTCATCCATCCCTAAATCTCTCACAGCTGGCTCCAAATGCCACCCTGAAGTACGCTGTCTCGGCTGACGTGCTAAACGTGTGTGTGTGTGTGTGTGTGTGTGTGTGTGTGTGTGTGTGTGTGTGTGTGTGTGTGTGTGTGTGTGTGTGTGTGTGTGTGTGTGTGTGTGTGTGTGATGTTGATAATGCGTCACTAGATTTATGAGCATGCCTGATGAAGTCACTGGCTAATACTGACGGACAGGTCTTCCAGATGGAACTCCACGATCAAGAGCGACCCATATCGTACTTTGTGGATGTCGATCTGTATATCATTAGAGTTATTACCCTTCCGTGATCTCTTTAACAGCCGCAAAGTTTGGCTTCAGATTAGCACAATGCTCCTGTAAAACTTTCCTTGCTACGAAAACGGATCAACGTGCATCAGTGGATCCTCAGCCGGAACAAGTCTCCCCCTTGATGGGGACCTCATGGACAACAGAGAGAGCCTACTTCCAGAGGAAACTGATGCCATACTGTACAACTCGAATTTTGACTGCAGAGTATGACAGTCATCAGATACTGGAATGTTAAGACATAGGGCTCTAGTAATCGGCTGGACTAAAAGCAATATGAACTTGAACTTGAATGTTAAGACTGTTTGAATCTTCCGGATTGGTTCAGGTTATGAAAAAAAGGATAATTACAAGATAGCATATTTAGGGCTAAGTGAAATCCGCAGGACCAATTCAGGAGAAATTGCCCCTGGAAGAATATCCTGTTCTCAGGGAGGAAAGCCAACATCTACAGGGAAGGTATCGCTCTCGCCTTTGACAGAGCTGCAAAGAATGCTTTAACAGAATGGGTGCCTGCAAACAAACGACTGACAAAAGCAATGTTTGTGACCCTTAATGCCAGAGTCTCCATCGTCCGACGCATTGCGCCAACGAATGGCCATGATGACACCAGGAAAGACGAAATCTATTATTAAGCACAGAACCGAATCGATGCAATCCCACACCACGATATCGAAATAAGCTTGAAAGACCTATATGCACAGCTAGATGGCAACAGATTAGGATTCGGGAGTGCCATTAGCTCACACGTGAATGTCAGGGAAACAGATCACGAACACAGTTTTATACAGCTCTATATCTTAAACGACCTCGAGATCGGCTCCACTATGTTTGAGCTAAGGACATCTACGAACTGATATGACTTTCAAACGATCACAGAACAGTCATTCAGATCGACCACTTCGCTATGGGGCCAAGTCAGAGGCTGTCGTATTTGCAGGATGTCTGCCCCTATATAGGTTCACATGTCTGCAGTGATCATCTGTGCATCACCAAGCTAAAAATCAAGCCGAAAAGGAAAAATAAAGGAACCGTCAAACAGGCGAAATTCAACGTAAAAAAAACACTGAGGATTCTGGAAAT
The DNA here is from genome assembly GCA_030674185.1 of Monoplex corrugatus. Classification (NCBI taxonomy): domain Eukaryota; kingdom Metazoa; phylum Mollusca; class Gastropoda; order Littorinimorpha; family Ranellidae; genus Monoplex; species Monoplex corrugatus. The sequence goes on from JAPXFY010000015.1 coordinate 40,235,459, forward strand.
CCAGAGACATTTTGAAGCTTTGGTTGAGTCCGATTGGCTCCAGTGGGTGGACCAGTAAACTGATGCAAGGAGAACAGCGGGAGAAGATATGTTGAAATAAAACGGCGTGCAGGAATGCCTCGTGTCCAGTCTTTGTTCAGCTCTGTTGAGTAAAGGTAGGGACGTTACTCAATCTGCCCACGGGGATTACCAAAGATGTACATAGGGGAGGGGAGGCTTCAGAAATCCACAAAAGAAGAATGGATCAGTGACCACACTTTAGAGCTCATCGCTGAAAGAAAACGGCTGCAATATCTCTGACAACACCTTTTACCAAGCTTACATCGACACACATAGGGAAGTTAACCCACTGCCCAAACAGACAAACGGGCAAGGTTAGACAACCACACCAGTAAAGCAGAGAAAGCAGCTGTCCGCGTTGGTTTGAGGTTAGTCTACAGACATGCCAATGGACTTATCGGCATTGCCTCATCAAGATCTGCCCCTATTATATCCTAAGATGGAAAATATTGCCCGGTGGAGAGAAGTTGACAAGGTGGGCAAAACACTTCTGCGAGGTGCTTATCAGGCCTGAACCTGTAACCACTGCTCAACCTGAAGATCCTTTACCTAAACTCCACAATGACACAGATGACTTTGATGAAAAAGAAATGGGGACAGCCAATAATTTTCTGGAGAACAATAAGTGTCCAGTGCTGAAATGTTCAAAACAGATAAGGAGGAAATTTCTCCTGGATGCTCTGTATTTGCAGTTAGGGATCTTTACACTCCGACTATCACAGCGAAATGCCATGAACTTCAGGCCCCTTCGCAGCGAGTTGTATCGACATCAACAAGGCGTTTAAGAGTATCTAGACCTTTGCTGTGGAGGGCGCTACTCTCATAATATGCCATTCCTGAGATTGTGGTCAAAGCAACATAAAACATCTATTGCAGTTTTCGCTGTTGCTAACGCACAGATGATGACTACAGATTAGTTTTAGGTTCTCACTGGCATTCGCCATGGCTGCATTCTCTTCCCAATCCTGTTGGCTGTTGCTATCGATTGAGTTATCAAGAAAGCAACCTAAAATAATCGCAGCAGCTGGCACACGAGGAAAAGAGGTATTGACTTTGCTGTTGATATAGCAGTCTTATTAAATAACACTCGGTCTCCTAGGCCTAATACATGGGGTGACTTAAGAATCATAAGAATCATTGACGAAGTCAGCGATCCAGTCCACCTCCAGTTTCCGATGAGATCTGCAAGCGGCGCATTAAATGGCTTGGCCACCTGTCGAGGCCTACCCACTATAAGACTTGCCAACCAACCGCTTTGGTAAACTCCTAAGGGAAAACCAGAGGCCGGCCCGAAACAAGCCACCAACAAATCTTCCAAAAAGATCTCTAGCGAATAAACAAGAGCTGGAGAGACGACAGGGTACTGACTGCTGACTGATCGAAGAGAGCATTCCTGTCTGGTCTTCCTGCCTCCACCACTCACATCCTACAGCGCATTCAAAACAATGCTGCACGTCTTGTACTCAAAAAGAAAAAAGCTGACCACATATCTCCTCTTTTGGCACAACTTCACTGGCTCCCTGTATCAAAGCGCATACAGTACAAACTAGACACCATGTGCTACAAAAGCCTCAATAACGCAGCCCCCGATTACCTGTCAAGCCTAGTTGAGATCTATGTTTCCTCACGTACCCTCCGCTCTGCCTCCGATCCTCTGACTTTTCGCTTTCCACGCACTAAGCTCAATACCTATGGTCCACGAGCCTTCTCTGTTTCTGGTCCACTCTCCTGGAACAAACTTCCTCTCTCAGTCCGTCAGCAACCTACTTTTGTCTGAAAACTCACCTTTTCTCCTCTGCATAAAATCCTGACCTCACTCAATCCCCTCTGCAACCTGTCTCCACTCGGAGGGGAATCACATTGTAATATATAATTGTATATAATATGCTCTCTATAATTTTCCATTGCTTTTATTCTTTCTCCCCATTTATAGCCGTGTGTGTGTGTGTGTGTATGTGTGTGTGTGTGTGTGTGTGTGTGCGCGCGCGCGCGTGCGTGTATGTTTCAGCGCTTAGATTTAATTTTATCAAGATTTTGCGCTACATAAATATTGTAATTATTATTATTATTATATCATAAATGCAAATGATTAAAAGCACATTCAGATAAATAAAGATAATTCAAGTAAACGACACTTAAAGAATTGTTCATACTATTACTATATTTATTAGAACAAAACAAGGAAAGAAGAGAGACACTTTGCTACTTAAACGTTTTGTTGACAACACCCTGTGCCTGTCTTTCAAGGAGTACAGCCCAAGTTTATAACAGCAAGATATAGAAGGGGGAAAAAACAGCTCAAAGCAAACGCACACTTTCAAAGCTGTCAGATTTAACCCTTTGCCACCTGCACCCTATCTACCAACTGCAAAAACTTAACCCTTTGACTCCCTCACCCTATCCACCAGCTTCCTGCAGGAAGCTGGTGGATAGGGTGAGGGAGTCAAAGGGTTAAGTTTTGCTCTTCCAGCATGGTTGACAAAGAAGGATGCTGTTGGACAGGCTGCAGGAGTCAAAGGGTTAAAGCGTGTACCTTGTTGATACATAATACGTTTATGGTTCCGATAATGCCGAGTGAAACATTAGAAACAATGAGAGAGAGGAGAGAGAGAGAGAGAGAGAGAGAGAGAGAGAGAGAGAGAGAGAGAGAGAGAGAGAGAGGGATGCCCAGACAGAAGTTAGAGGGGGGGGGGGGGGATGCCGAGACAGAAAGTTTGTGAGCAAAGAAGATACGACTTTCTCACATTCGTCATAAAGCCGGCCGAAAACGACCATGACCTGGGTCAGTGAACGGCACAGTGCATGACAAAGACCAAGGCTACACTCTCTGCCCCTTGTTCTTCATTACCATCTTTTTCACCACTGACTGATGAGACTGGCTTAGAGTCTCGTGTCACTGGCCTCCAGGACTTTACTCTTTTTCGTGTGTGTGTGCGTTGTGTGTGTGCGTGTGTGTGTGTGTGTGTGTGTGTGTGTGTGTTGTGTGTGTGTGTGTGTGTGTGTGTGTGTGTGTGGTGGTGGACGTGTGTGTGTGTGGACGTGTGTGTGTGTGCGCGCGTGCGCGCGCCCTTATGCGCGCTCTTCCTCTTTTATTACGTGTAAAGTGGCTGTGTTTAGCAAGTCAAGGTGATCTGTAAACTTGTGTTTGTCGAGTTTCTTACTCAGTTTTTGTACTTAAGTATGTTTTGGTCTGTTTAAGACACCTAAAGACTATTGCTATATTTTTTTTTATATTGTGATTCGTATTCTTACTGCTATATTCGTTTTATTTCAGTTTTATCAATTAATGTTTTCGACGGCAGACATAGAAAATTGACCAAACACTGTTGTATCATGTCATTGTCTTTATCGTTGGGAAATAAAAGATCAGTCAATCGATTAACGAATTCATCCTCGTACACATCTCTACCACGATTATTATCATTATCATTAACATAATAGTTTTCTTCATCTTCATCTTCTTCGTCGTTGACGTAGTCGTCGTCGTCGCCGTCTTTCTGTTCTACGTCTTTTTCTTTTTTATGGCCGTCTCTCTCTCTCTGTCTGTGTGATGTTTGTCTTTACTTGTCTGTCCCCCTCGCCTTCCTCTGTCTCTCTCCTCTTTGATATTACCTCTCTGGCCTACCCCTCTGGGGATGCCTGGGTCTCTTTCAGTATGAATAGTGTCCCCACCTTCTGAAAATTCTGTGCTAGAAATTTCCTCTTTACTGTCACTCTCTTTGTTTTTTTCTTCCTCCTTTGTTTTCTGTCATGTCTTCCTACCATTTTCTGCCTTGCTGGTCCATTCACCTGTATGTGTTCGATAAAGTCGTACGTGTTTTCTCTTTGGATTGATAATTGTTTACATGTATTAAGTGCATTTTTGGCTCTAGGGAATTGAGTTACGCGGAAGCAATTGTAGGTAATTTAGACCCGATTATATATGTTTTGGCGTCCTTAGTTATGTTTAAATTTGCATTCAGTATGTTTTTTAGATGGCCTGTGTGATAAATTGGACGGAGTGGTCAACGCCAGAGGTATTTTCTTAAATTATTTACGTGAATGTATTGATATATGTACTTGATTTTCTTTTCCCCTTTGTTTTTTTTTTTTTTTTACCTGTTGAAGTATTGTGTATGTTTGGAAAAGGTAATAGCCCTGATATGGCTCTACGCGGTCGGCTGGGATTTAAATAGAAGTAACAATAACAAGCCTCTCTAACCCCATAGTTCAGTTGGTTATTGCGCCATGTTGATAACCAAAAAGGGCGTGAGTTCGATCCTCCGGCTGGTCACAGGGTGGGTGAGGAAGGCAAAGGGTTGAACTTTTGCTGGTGGTAAATAGGGTGCGGGAGTCAAAGGGTTAAAGCTGGCTCGTTAGCTGCCCTTCTTGGTGCTCCACTCGTTCTGATGGTGTCGGCTTAGCGATTTCATTGGTCCCGTCCCTCCTCTTAATTCTCTCCTCTATGTGGTGTTAGCCCTGATATAATAAGAATAAATCACAGTTATATAGCGCTATTTTCCCACACAGGTAAGGACTCACTGCGCTTTACATTTGATTTCAGTGTATATTGGATGGTAAGAAAGGTATTGTGTGGCTCTAATAATCGGCTGGGCTACAAGCAGCATGAACTGAAATTCTCCCGTCTTTGTCATTTCCTTTTTCCCCTCAGACCGGATTCTTCGCCCCGTGTGTTTTCCCAGAAAGTCTCCACTCCCTGTGAGATCGTCACTGTATGTCAGTTAAACTGTTCCATTCTGACGTCTGAGTTGTACCACAGTAAACGTTGACATCTGTCTCCGTGCATCTCACCAACCTGAATAGTCAGCAGAGTTCATTTGCTGATTTCACAATTTTTGATATGATAAAACAGTAATAATAATGATAATGATAGCAGTGATGATACTAATAATGATATCAACAACAAAATAACTGATCATAATAACAACAGTAACAACAATAATGATGAAGATAGTGATGAAGATGATGAGAATAATAATAACAATAATAATAATAATAAAGATAATGATAATAATAAGAATATAACAATGTAGTCTGTCTGTCTCTCTCTCTCTGTCTCTCTTTTTCTAACTCACTCATAGTCTGTTAATGTTCCAATTTTGCATTATTTTTATGCTTTCATATTGTTATAACACATGTTTGTTAATGTAGATCCTCTATGGGCGAAGGCTGGCTGTAACAGCTTATGGCGTTATCTTTGTTAAAAAATCGTTCATATTTCTCTTTCTGTGTCCCTCTCAAACGAGTTTTACTCGAATGTTCTTTTAAAACACGTTATTTTTGCTTATGGTTTGGTTTTGGGCCTTTTTTTTCTGAAATGATATCTGCTATCACAGTTTTGCTTAGACGATTTTCAGTTTTTTTTAAAATGAAATATGAAGGTGATGAACGAAGGCGAAACCTAGCACCTCAAAAATAGAATCTAGCATATTGTCCTCAGGATTTGGTCGTATGGCTGTCCGTGTCATTCATTACCAGCCCCGTGGGGATGCCGGGGATTCTTTCAGTATAAATAGTGTCCTTTCCTTCTGGAAATTTTGTGCTAGAAATTTCCTCTTGTCTCTCACTTTCTTTGTTTTGTCTTGTTCCTTTGCTTTTTGTCATTTCTTCCTATCATTTTCTGCCTTGCTGGTCCATTCACCTACATATGTTCGGTAAAGTCTTACGTACTTTTTCTAAGGATTGCTAATTGCGTACACATATCAAATGTATTTTTGGCTCTTGGTCAGTGTGATATGCGGAAGCAATTTCAGGTAATTTATGCCTGTTTTTATATATGTTTTGGTGTCCTGAGGTATGCTTAAATTTGAATTCATGTGTTTTTAAATCTCTTGTGCGATAAGTGATCAACGCCAGGGGCATGTTCTTAGATTATGTGCGCAAATGCATTGATATGTGTGCTTAATTTAAATTTTTTTTTTATCCTGTTGAAGTTTTGTATGTTTTGAAGCGGTTATAACCCTGATATGGCTCTACGCAGTCGGCAGGGCTTTGAACAACAATAGCAATAATAATGAGTCTGCCAGGTTATCAGGGGGGTACATTTGGGTGGAGCGCATGTGGAATTGTCCGAGCGTGGTAACTCCTCTTGAACAAACTCAAGCTTGGACTCGTACTCTTCTCGACGTTCATCTCCACGAGGTAATCACCAGGTCTTTCCTGCAGTCTGCTGGGTAAGCCGAAGAGCTATGTTGTTTTTCCCTCCTGAACAAGTCAATATCATCAGCAAACCAAATCGGTAGAGCTTGCCTCGGTGTCTTCGAAAAGTGAGCAACGCAGGCAATATACGTTTTGTTAACGAAACCGAAGATATGCATACCGCATTTTTTGCCAGCATTGCATACAGTCTGGTGATGCAACGTTATCTTTCTCGTTTATGTAACTATCAGAAAACCGGTCTTCAAAGGTAAGGGGTCCCTTTCTGTCTCTTTCGTCTCCCCACCCCCTCTCTCCTCTTTCTCTCTCTCTCCTCTCTCTCTCTCCTCTCTCTCTCTTCTCTTTCTCTCTCTCTTCTCTTTCTCTTTCCTCTCTCTCTTTTCTCTCTCCTCTCGCTCACTTTCTCTTCTCTCTCCCCTCTCTCTCCCTCCCTCCCTTTCTCTCTCTGTCTGTCTCCACCTCTCCCTCCCGTCCACCTCCTCACATACATAGACACAGGACTTGTACTGTCCGCCCCCTTACATTTTTTTACACGTGGGCAAACACGTTTTCAAATGAGGTTGTGTGTGTGTGTGTGTGTGTGTGTGTGTGTGTGTGTGTGTGTGTGTGTGTGTGTGTGTGTGTGTGTGTCTGTCTGTCTGTCTGTCTGTCTGTGTGTCTGTGTGCGCGCGCGCAAACCCCACCAAACCAAAAACAAAATTGACGTAGTAAACCCAGTTCAAACATGTCAGTCGGCCAGTCTGTAAGAAATAAGTTAAATAAGTTACCATTTCTCAAAGTCAGGTGGACGAGAAAGAAAAATCCTTATATGAGTCCCACGGATTGAACCACAGACCTTTCGCCTTGTATACCTAAAACATCAAGCAAACCTCGTATACCTAAAACATCAAGGAAACCTCGTACACCTAAAACACCAAGCAAACCTCATATACCTAAAACATCAAGCAAACCTCGTACACCTAAAACACCAAGCAAACCTCGTACACCTAAAACACCAAGCAAACCTCATATACCTAAAACATCAAGCAAACCTCGTACACCTAAAACACCAAGCAAACCTCATATACCTAAAACACCAAGCAAACCTCATATACCTAAAACATCAAGCAAACCTCGTATACCTAAAACACCAAGCAAACCTCATATACCTAAAACATCAAGCAAACCTCGTACACCTAAAACACCAAGCAAACCTCATATACCTAAAACATCAAGCAAACCTCGTATACCTAAAACACCAAGCAAACCTCGTACACCTAAAACACCAAGCAAACCTCATACACCTAAAACATCAAGCAAACCTCGTATACCTAAAACATCAAGCAAGCCTCATATACCTAAAACACCAAGCAAACCTTATATACCTAAAACATCAAGGAAACCTTATATACCTAAAACATCAAGGAAGCCTCGTATACCTAAAACATCAAGGAAACCTTATATACCTAAAACACCAAGGAAGCCTCGTATACCTAAAACACCAAGCAAACCTCATATACCTAAAACATCAAGGAAACCTTATATACCTAAAACACCAAGCAAACCTCGTATACCTAAAACATCAAGCAAACCTCGTATACCTAAAACACCAAGCAAGCCTCGTATACCTAAAACACCAAGCAAACCTCGTATACCTAAAACATCAAGCAAACCTCATATACCTAAAACACCAAGCAAACCTTATATACCTAAAACACCAAGCAAACCTCGTATACCTAAAACATCAAGGAAACCTCATATACCTAAAACACCAAGTAAACCTCGTATACCTAAAACACCAAGCAAACCTTATATACCTAAAACACCAAGCAAACCTCGTATACCTAAAACATCAAGCAAGCCTCGTATACCTAAAACATCAAGCAAACTTCGTATACCTAAAACATCAAGCAAACCTCATATACCTAAAACACCAAGGAAGCCTTATATACCTAAAACATCAAGCAAGCCTCGTATACCTAAAACATCAAGCAAACCTCATATACCTAAAACATCAAGGAAACCTTATATACCTAAAACACCAAGGAAGCCTCGTATACCTAAAAATCAAGGAAACCTTATATACCTAAAACATCAAGGAAACCTTATATACCTAAAACATCAAGGAAGCCTCGTATACCTAAAACATCAAGGAAACCTTATATACCTAAAACACCAAGGAAGCCTCGTATACCTAAAACACCAAGCAAACCTCATATACCTAAAACATCAAGGAAACCTTATATACCTAAAACACCAAGCAAACCTCGTATACCTAAAACATCAAGCAAACCTCGTATACCTAAAACATCAAGCAAGCCTCGTATACCTAAAACACAAGCAACAACCTCATATACCTAAAACATCAAGCAAATCACATATACCTAAAACACCAAGCAAATCACATATACCTAAAACACCAAGCAAACCTCGTATACCTAAAACATCAAGCAAACCTCATATACCTAAAACATCAAGGAAACCTTATATACCTAAAACATCAAGGAAACCTCGTATACCTAAAACACCAAGCAAACCTCATATACCTAAAACATCAAGCAAACCTCATATACCTAAAACATCAAGGAAACCTCATATACCTAAAACACCAAGCAAACCTCATATACCTAAAACACCAAGGAAGCCTCGTATACCTAAAACACCAAGCAAACCACATACACCTAAAACACCAAGCAAACCTCATATACCTAAAACACCAAGCAAACCTCATACACCTAAAACACCAAGCAAACCTCATATACCTAAAACACCAAGCAAACCTCATATACCTAAAACACAAGCAAACCTCATATACCTAAAACACCAAGCAAACCACATATACCTAAAACACCAAGCAAACCACATACACCTAAAACACCAAGCAAACCACATATACCTAAAATACCAAGCAAACCTCGTATACCTAAAACACCAAGCAAACCACATACACCTAAAATACCAAGCAAACCTCGTATACCTAAAACACCAAGCAAACCACATACACCTAAAATACCAAGCAAACCTCATATACCTAAAACACCAAGCAAACCTCATATACCTAAAACACCAAGCAAACCACATATACCTAAAACATCAAGCAAACCACATACACCTAAAACACCAAGCAAACCTCATATACCTCAAACACCAAGCAAACCTCATATACCTAAAACACCAAGCAAACCTCATTATACCTAAAACATCAAGGAAACCACATGCACCTAAAACACCAAGCAAACCTCATATACCTAAAATACCAAGCAAACCTCGTATACCTAAAACACCTCGTATACCTAAAACACCAAGCAAACCTCATATACCTAAAACACCAAGCAAACCTTATATACCTAAAACACCAAGCAAACCTCATATACCTAAAACACCAAGCAAACCTTATATACCTAAAACACCAAGCAAACCTCATATACCTAAAACAAAGCAAACCGCACACGCCAAAACCTCCCTAATTCAACACTGAATATAGTCAAGAGCAGGCAAGGGAGCTTAGTGTTGTATCTTCCACACACTTTCAAGGACAGCATTTGAGTCCTACAAAAAGCTTGGAGCAAAATCTAGGCATCTTTTAAAATAAGTAAACACTAAGCCCTCTGTCAATTACTGGAAGCCGTCAGATTCACTGATCACAAACAAAAAAGCAGTCGCCCAAGTTATCAGTCTCCACCTTTGAAGCAGACTCGTTCTCCTCCGAACTAATCGGCACAACTCATCAAAAACAAAACCTGCGAAGAAAAGGCGCCCCCTCCCCCCTGCAGTTTCTTTTCTGGCAACACTGAAGGATACCTACAATTTTCCATTCACCCAAACGAATTAAAAGCTACTGCTTTGACCTACAGTGGTTCTTATCCTGGCCCCGATTAAATTCATGTAGACTTTTGAAACACCTTAATGAAAACTCTAGAAATCGTCTTAGAAGTGTACAGTATGGACTACAGGCTCTTTCCATGTTTTTGGTAGGAGGTCCTTGAGTTCTCCTTATCCAACATCTGGAAAAATCTGTTCAGCTCTTCTACCTATCGCCCGATATCCTTAAACAATTGTCTTTGCAAACTTACGGGAAAATGATAAACAGCAGGTTCATGTGGACTTTCGAAACAGACAGCCTCTGGCTTAAGAACAGTGAAATTTCCTTAAGCATTATTCCACAGTCAACCATTTAATCTGTATTGAAACCACAGCTTGTAATGCGTTAAAAAAACAAAAAACAAAACGAAAATAATAAAAAAAACAAAAAACAAAGAAAACAACAAAAAAACGCGGCATATAGTCGCCATCATCTTTGACCTAAGAAGAGCATATGATACCACCTGGAAATCCGGAATACTCTCAACCCTCTATGAACATGGCTTTCAAGGCCACCTCCCACTGTTTATCAAAAATTTCTTGGGAGAGTGACAGTTTCAGATCCATATCGGCACTGCTCTTTCTGACACTCACGAGCAGGAGTGTTGCTTATGCAACAAGGAAGTATGCTATCTGCTGCTGTGTTCAGCATTTAAATTAAATATATTGTCACCTTATTTAGGCGGGGTTCTGATTCCTCGCAGTTTGTGGATGATTATGTACTTACTCTATACAATGATCTTGCTCTCTATACAGTTGGAAGCATTCAGTGCTGGTTCCAACTTCGCATCGATAAGAACCAACAGCGGGCAGAGGAAAACTTTTTTGGCCTTACTTTCTCTGTACACAATTGAAATTCGTCTGGGAAAGTCTGTCATTCCAGCTTTAAAAGAAGCTTAATTTCTGGGAGTCATTTTTGACCAAAAGTTATATGTGTATAGTTGTATCCATTGTTCTAAAACCTCATTCATAAAGCTCTGAACAGTGTACGAGTCGTAACTCACATAGACTGGGGTCTTGATAAGAAATGCTGCTCCTCTATCCCAGAGCCCTGGTCCGTTCCAAAGTGGACCATCATTGTGTGTATATAGCTCTGCAAGACCCTCTTGATTAAAATTATTTGTTCCCATTCACCATCAAGGGTCTTGTCTCTGTCTTGGGGTATTCCACACTATCCCTGTAAACAGCTTGTTCACAGAGACATGGGACCCCTCTTGTCCAGTGGGGTCCCTTCTCCAACTGTAAACTGAAACTGACCTTAAACTAGTGTCTACACTGTTGCCTGAACCGGGAAACCCTTCTTATGACTACGTTTTCATCTGCAAATTTGAAACCAAAATAAAAACTCCAAAGTATTCCTCCACTTAAAAATCAGTATGTTTCCCCACATGCACAACGTAGACATTGATATTGAGTTGTTTCAGACTTCTCCAAATATTCAGACAACCAGCCAGGGTCCTTTGAAACATCCAATTCCACAAATCCATTTTGATCTTGTTTTCTTCTTTAAAACCTCCGCCAGTTCATTGGCATACAAGTCCTTTTATGCAGAACTTTGTCAAAATTTCCGTCATTTTAAAAATATTCACAGATGGATCTTAGTCTTGATGTAAGTGTTGCTGCTGCTGCTATCCTGTTCTGCTACTCCGAATCGACCATATTGAAAACACAGTCCCTTTGACAGTTCTGGCCATACCACTAAATCGATTGCTCAGATTTAGCACTAAAAATGTTCCATTCTAAACGTAAAGACTTTCTCATTTTTTCAGACTCCATTTCCGCTCTGGAGGCAATTGCTGGCCATAGCATCAGCCATCCAATAGTTTCTGAAATTCTTTGAAGTCTTTTCCTCTAAAAAAAACACACACACACACACACACACACACACACACACACACACACACACACACACACACACACACACACACACACACACACACACACACACACACACACAAAACAAAACAAAGCAAACAAACCACAACCAACCAACCAAACAACAAAACCTATCGGTGTACACCCTTAGTCCTTGCTGGATTACTGGCCACGTTGGTAATCGAGGACCGGACACGCATTAGCTGCCTGCATTGCCAAGAATGCCACAACTGAAAATATATCTAAATCCTTCATCCCTTACACAGATCTGAAACCTAGATTACAAACTGTATATGAAAAAAGTATGGCAAGAGGATTGGAACAGACAGACAACAAACTTTTCCTAATTCACCCTGAAGTTAAACAGTTCCTATCATCCGTCCTTGGCAATCGCAAGAAAGAGAAAGTGTTGTGCCGTGCTTATGCACGTCACATATTACGCACTCGCTCACACCTCTTAAACACTGAAACAGCAGCATGGCGCATGCCATGTGATGAGCCCTTCAGCATCAAACACCTTATTGAATACTGGGACTTTCATGACGTGAGATATGAGATAGGAGCTCTAATACAGCAGACGATTTGAAGAACTTCTTCAGATATGTTGCACCAAACGTTATTTTCAAGTTTTTATTTATTTTTTTTTTTTTAACAAGAAATCAGTACATTGCGTCTTATAAAATCATACGTGGGGGAAAGAGTTTAAAATGCATTTTAGACTTGAAAGGCTAATCATGCGCTTGGTTTAAAACTGTTGGCATTTTTCATATTAGATTTGGAGTTGTTCTTAATATGGTGTTAAGCCTTGAAACTGCCTTAGTGTCGGCTGGGCTGTAAGCAACACGAGCCGAGACCAAAACACAATTATGTGTGGTGTCTCTGATATCAATGATTGTATCCACGTACAGTTTCAAAAGCAAACAAGTAAACAAACAAACAAACAAACAAACAAACAAAAACAGAAAAAAAACCCCAAAAAACCAACAAAAACAAAAAAGACGAAAACAAAACAAAACCAACAAAAAACAAAAAATCCTTATCTAATTACAAATACAACAGTTAACAAAGCTACCTTCAACTGCGAAACGAACTTTTTTCTTCTTCTTTACAACCAACTTTTTAATCATTATCATATGCGTTTCTACAAGAATTGAATCTGAGTGAGTCCATTGAATATCATGTTTCAGATTTGTTAACATTGTTCAGAACAGCTTTTTCTTGTATTTTCTTTTTTATATTTCGTTCAATGGGCACAATGGTCAAATGGGTAAGATTACGGACTTCCAACCGGGAAGGTCTGGGTTCAGTCTCGCCCAGCTATTTCCTGCATGGTGAGTAAAGGATGGATATTTTCATAGTCTTCCAGGTTAACGTGTGTCCAGATCTGTCGTTACCTATGACCCTTTCATGTGTATGCGCACATTGACCATCAAACGTGTACTTCAGGTCCTATGACTCACGTCGTTGTCCGGTGATTTAGGAAAACATGGAAACATCCAGCATACACGCCCTTCGCAGACGGAGTACGCAGGCTGTGCAGTGGCATATCGCCTGCATACTTGTGGACAAAACAACGTGCGCACACACACATGATGAGAGAAATCAGACAACGAAATTTTTTTTCATTCTTTCCACGTGTGTTTATTTAAATATGTATATCTTAATACTTTCCCCCCGGGGCTCTTTCAGGATAAATAGTATCCCCCCCCCCCCCTTCTGGAAATTATGTGCTAGAAATTTCCTCTTTTCTGTCACTCTTTGTTTCTGTCTTGTTCCTTTGCTTTCTGTCATTTCTTCCTATCATTTTCTGCCTTGCTGGTCCATTCACCTGTATGTGTTCGATAAAGTCTTTTACGTACTTTCTCTTCAGATTGATAACTGGGTAATAAATGCATTTTTGGCTCTAGAGAAATGACATGTGGAAGCAATTTTAGATAATTTTGGCCTGTTTTTATGCATGCTTTAGTGTCATTAGTCATGTTTGCATTTGTATTCAGGTAAGTTTTTAAACCCCCTGTGTGATAAATTAGACGGAATGGTCAGCGCCTGGGGCACCTCCTTAGATTATGTGTGCAAATGAATTAACATATGTACTTAATTTTCTTTTCCATTTTTTCCTGTTGAAGTATTGTGTGTGTATTGAAACGGTAATAGTCGTAATAGTTCTGCGCAATCTGCTGGGCTTTACACAAAAATAACTATAACATTTGTTTGTTTGTTTGTTTATATATGAATACTTATTCATTTCTGTATGTTTCAACACTCACTCTGGGCAACAGCAAGCTTAGATCTTACGTTGTGACCAAAGGCACTTCATCGGTATATTTCTCATCACATCAATAAAAAAGGAATTTGTTCTGAAATGTTTTTTATGCAAAGGTTTCTTTCGTTTATATTTCCATTACGTTCACTTGATTTATTGATTGATTTATTGATTGAATCTATCTATCCATCCATCCATCCATCCATCCATCCATCTATCTGTCTGTCTGTCTGTCTGTCTATATATCTATCTACCTGTCTATCTATGTGTATATCTGTGCATCAATCTATCTATATTTGTCTGTCTATATATTTTTTTTTTTTAACCAAATGAGTTTAGGATAGTTTTCAATATTTTGACGTATATGTGCGCGTACGTGCGGTGCGCGCGCGCGCGCGCGCGTGTGTGTGTGTGTGTGTGTGTGTGTGTGTGTGTGTGTGTGTGTGTGCGTGGTGTGTGTGTGTGTGTGTGTGTGTGTGTGTGTGTGTGATGAGGAGAGAGAGAGAGAGAGAGAGAGATTAGATTTAATTTCGCGTCGGTGAAGTATTTTACTCAAATAGAAACAAAACCAGCAAAAGTGGACAGAGTAGGGTCGTCGGAGGGATACTTTTGCGTAAAATCATTAAAAAAAAAGGAATGAAATTGCAGCTGGGGAAGGAGACGAGACGAGCAAACAAGTAAAATACCGGTAATTAACGTGAACCATTGCACTAGTTAAACAGGAAACTGGCCAAATACAATGATTAACACCTTAGTCACAACCACTTTGAAACTTAGCTATTGGACTCTTGAAAGGCTGACAAAATTTCGTTAATAATGCTAAATCAAACAGACTGTCTGTCTCTCTGTCTGTCTCTGTCTCTCTCTCCCCTCTCTCTGTGTGGAGTGTGTGTGCGTGTGTGTGTTAAGAAGAGGTAGGTTGTATTTGCGAGCACACTGAGTGTGAATAGTAGATTGTTTTTTTTTCCAGCTTGCTTTATTATTTCACATTGATGTCAAGCACACATAAATTGTATACATTTACGAGTCCACGAGCATATGAAGTACTACTTCTCTAGTATGTATGAATTCCTGTTTAGAATTTTGCTGTTGCTTTTCTACCCTCCCCCACCCCATTTTGTATGTTAGGTAAATTCACATACTTTCATGTACGAAAAGGGTGGGGGGGGGGGGATGAGGATGGAGACTATGATTTTTTTTTTATTGTGTTTGCAGTTAACGAATTTTGAACTGGTAGTTTATAAACCCGTCTTCCTGCGTACCAGTTAATGACAGTGTGACTATGAGAATGAATGTAATAGATGTACAAGGCGTTCCTGCTTGCTTAAACATACACTGTGATGAACACACACAAGATGTATTCTGTGTTTCTTCCATTTGACCATCAGTACATTTCGATAAAGGCAAAAAAAATTATCCCTAACTGAGGTCGTAGAGGAGTGGGATGGTAGAGAGAACTTTTTCAAGGCCAGTGTTTTGACGACGATGCCTGTCTCCTCTCTTTCAGTGTTTTACCTTCCCCAATCCCTGAACAGGGCCAGGTATCTCTTCATAGCTGAGCAGACTCGAAGCTGCAAACAGTTTTTCGCTCGCCAGACTCGAACTTGTGGTGTTGTACTGACTACTAAGGGAGTTAAGTACTGCACTGGTACAGCTGTACTCTCTAACCCTTCCCCTCTAAGTCACTTTCCTGCCTTCACACACACACATGCGCACGCACATATATATATTTACACACACACATGCATACAAACGCGCACACACGCACACACACGCACATGCATGCACACACACGTACCCACACACATGCACACACAGAGACGCAAACATAGACAGACAAGACGGACACACACACACATACACAAACAACAGACACAGACAGACAGACACACACACACACAGAGACGTGAACTCACCTTGATCTCAGGTAGTGAGGAAAATGTGGGTCAGGACTGAGGTCACTGGAACGACAAGTCCCATCCATCTTCCCACCTTGTCTACCTGGTGTGTGTGTGTGTGTGTGTGTGTGTGTGTGTGTGTGTGTGTGTGTGTGTGTGTGTGTGTGTGTGTGTGTGAGAGAGAGAGAGAGAGATGGATGTCTGAGTATCCTCTTGTGTGCTAGTCTTTGAACTGGGATGGTGTTAGCCCTGAAATGGCCTAAGTGGTCGGCTGGGCTGTAAGCAACATGCACAGATCTGACATCCCAGACTGTATCTGTCTACCAGTCTCTTAGTACTGATCTAATCGCTGTAAAATAAAATATAAAATTTAAAAAAAAAGTGTACATAGATTTAACGCGAGTTCACAGACGGTAATATTTTACATGAGTAAATGAACAAATGAATAAAAAACAATAAATGATACGAGTAAACAATCATCAAATGAACATGAAAAAATTTAAAGAAAAAATTATCAAGATGGTGAAGCCATTCTCAGGTTACCCTTTTATACAAATTTATTATAGAAAATCCAGACTTTGTACTTGTCGAGGTCATTGTCACATTGAAAAAATATCAGATGAAACAAAACTTTACGGGAAGCAAGGGCAATGGTAGACTGTCACAGTGACAGCAAATTGAACCAGACCTTTTATTTTTCCCGAAGTTCTTCATCGTATCGTCTTCTTACAGCAGATGAGTCACCTAGAAGCCACACTATCTTCTTACTTTTCAATCAGCCTGTCGTAACTTGCTTTGTTATAATTGTTTACGATATTCTGCAGGCTTCCGATCATACAAAAGTGTCCGTTCTGTCACTACGGAGATCTTTCAGCAGCATTTGACGTTATTGACGATGACATCATGCTCTCAAAAGTTGTCATCCACATTCTGAACTATTCTTGATTGGTTTAAGTCATAGGTCTCTTGTGGAACTCAGTCTGTTGTCACCATTGACATTGGGTCATTTCCATCTTTGCTGAAATAGTGTGTCCCACAGGGTTCTGCTGTGGGTCCTGTTCTCCGTCACTGTTTATTTACAGCCATCTAACTCTGTTATCAAATGATCGGGAGCATTCTACCATTTCTCTGCTGATGCCTCGCAACTGCCCCGCTTTATTATTGTCCTGAGAGACATCTCATGCACTTCCAGAAAAATTGAAAACATCATTGAGGACATAATGACTACCTAGCTGAACCTGTCTCTCAGTGATAACATTGAGGACATAACTGCCTGGATTAAAGCAAACAAACTGAAAAAAAGCTCGTATACACAGGTACAAAATCACACTTTTGAAATAAAGTAAGTTCGAAGGCCTGGGTTATCTCCGACGTACTATAACCTTCAGCAAATCTACAAGGACTCGTGGTGCATTTCTTGATGAATCCCGTCGTTATAAGCTCATGTTAACTACCCGAGCAAAATTCTGTAATTTAGGTACGTAGAATAGACAAAATCTGCGCATTTCTTTCTGTTGATACCACTGACAAGCTGTGTGTCTGTCATTTTATATAACAAGACTACTGTAACTCTGTTAACTGGAAGCAGGAAACACACACACACACACACACACACACACACACACACACACACACACACACACACACACACACACTCTCTCTCTCTCTCTCTCTCTTTCTCTCTGTCTCTCTCTCTCTCTGTCACTCTCTCTCTTTGTCTCACACTCACTCACACAAACAGAAGAGAAAAAATAGTTTGTAGTGTGACTACTAAAGATGGACTTTCATTTTGTTGATAATTGTGTCGGATACAAAACAAGAAGATTGAAACAGATGGAAAAGACTCAGGAAGAAAACATATGTTCAACAATCGAGTGCACCAAATCCGCCGTGCTAAATACAGGTGACTTAATTAACCAATGAATGTTGTTGCAAATAGTGTCTGTGGTTGTCTGCTGTATTTGGGAAAAATGCGAGATTCATAGTCTCTCATACGTTTATATTCCTATTGATATTGATGATGATGATGATGATGATGAATGTGATAACAACGTGAAACAAGTTACTTTCGAAATCATTGATTCCTGTGTCAACTTATTACACCCAGTCTGCGTCTTACATAGCCCTATTTTGGGTTTATATGGCAAATTAATATGTTCGGAATTCTGAGGTTTTCTTTACACCTCTCTCTGGTCTACATTAAACAACCTTTTGTTGTCTTCTTTTTATCTAAATGGGGAGCGAGACACCGAAGCAAAATAAAAACAAGAAAACCAAACAAGCTAAACGTTCAACCATTAACAAGCCAACCAAATGACACATTCACACCAACTTCTGTCTCTGTCATCTTTGCCATCTTTGTCCTCTCTCTGTCTGTCTGTCTGTCTGTCTGTCTGTCTGTCTGTCTCTCTGATTCTGTCTGTTTTCTTTTTATATTTTTTTTCCATTTTTGCTTTTTCTACTTTTTAGGAGATGAAGGATAGACTTGAGCTGCGATAAAGGAGACGTTATTCATTGATGAATTGGGTGGTGCTCTCTCTCTTTCTTTCCCTCTCTCTCCCCTCCCTCCATCCCTCCCCTTCCACGTCCCTCCCTCCTTCGCACTCCCTCTCTCCCTGTCCTCTTCTGTCTCACTTTTTTTTTAAAACTTTCATTTCACACGGGCTGGCTGGCACTTCTGATAGAGCTGTGGAATCGGTCCCAACCCGGAACATAAAAGTCCGCTTGTTCTCTTTGCCTATCTCAGTGCTCCAGTCATTCGGGTGGTGTCGGGTGTTTCAGGGACCCCACTTCCTTCTTCTGCTGCACTTCAAGACCTTGCCAGCGCACAGCACCGCTTCTGCCGAGGGATCAAAGAGTCTGCCATATAATCACTCGCAGAAATCATTGACAGGTTCGGTTGGAGCGCATACGGAATTGTCCGAGTGCGATGACTCCCGTTTGAACGAATTCTTTAAGATTTCGTGTTTTCCCTCTCCATCCATCCCTCTTAAATTGTGTGTGTGTGTGTGTGTGTGTGTGTGTGTGTGTGTGTGTGTGTGTGAGTGAGTGAGACAGTGTGTGTGGATGGTGGTGGTGGTAAGTGCGCACGTTCATCTGTCTGCGCTCCCGCGCGCGCCTGTGTGTGTACGTGTAGAACAAGAAAAGACAAATATGTGACGTGGGAGCGACCTTTACGAGGGGTGGGGGGTTCTGTTGTGTTTGGTGCGGTTTGTGTTTAGACTGCCGTTGGGAATTAATACGCTCGTATATCCGTGTGTGTCAGAATATGTTTGAGAAATTTGGGGTGGTGGCAGAGACACTACACAAATAAGCCGATGAGAGAGAGAGAGAGAGAGAGAGAGAGAGAGAGAGAGAGAGAGAGAGAGATAGATATTCTCACTACTGTCATAAATCGTTAACATAAGCAAGGCAAGCAAATAAGTAAGTCAGAGAGAGTGGTGTGTGTGTGTGTTGTTCACTACTGTCTTAAAGCGTTAGCATAATAAACAAGGCAAACAAATAAGTCAGAGAGAGAGCGAGAGAGAGGGAGGGAGATTCTCACTACTGTCATAAATCGTTAACTAAACAAGACAACAAATAAGTCGGTCATAAATGACAAATGATATCAAGAAAATTAGTTTGAAAAAAGTCAAAACGAGACAACTTGAAATTTAAGGAAAGAAGCAAATCAAAATATCCCGTAACTAAAGAAACGTCTCAGTAGAAATAACTAAAAGTATGATGAATCATCAACAACTACAACACTGAAAGAGAAATATACATATTACTTATATTAACAAGATTGACAATCTTTAGAACGCCAAAACCCGCGTAGCAATGCCACATACATGCTGTAGATACGTAATTAATCCAAGCAATATGAACTGAATTACTGTATCAAACAAAACAACAACGATAATTGATGATAGTTGAAATTATAATCACACAACAAAAAATAATGATGATAAATGGTGAAAATAATATCAATTGTAAAGCGCAGTCTGTCAAAAGCATGCTCAGTGCAATATCTGAAAAGGGAGATGAAAGCAGCGATGGAGTACGTTGATGTGCGTGCGTGTGCGTGCAATGATGTGCTCGTGTGTGTGTAAAATGAAGTTAGTAATTGAAACTTAAAAACAAAAAATTGAATAATTGGAATATATAGTAGTTAGCGGGAAGGGAGAAAAGAGATAGAAGTTAGACGAAAAGCAGGAGCAGAGAGAAGAGAGAGAGTAGTAAGAGAGGATGAATGTCTAAATGTCTGTCTAAATCACCAGACATACATAACCCTATAGTTCGTTCTGTATTAAAAACAAATTGCTCGCCTATGCAAATTGAAAGAATTACGACATACCAATCTTTACAAGTGAAGTGCTTGGTGGAACAGGTAGGTTCAGGGTTTGGGTTTTGATCAATAATAGGATCAGAAAGTTTTAAACTAAAGGTTTAAGCGCTAAGCCTATCTCTTAAGCTCTACCGGAACAGGTCATTCCATCGGAAGCAAAAGAGGCCACTTTCTGATTCTAAAATCTACGTATTTGTTTTATTTTCGTATAATTCAAAAGCAATCTTATAGTAATAAAAAGTTAAGAAAATCAGCATCCGATGGAAACGAAGGTTTTTTTTTTCTGTTTTGATATCGCGCAATGTGTACGTGTGCGGGTGCCTGCCTGTGTCTGTCCCAATTTAAAACATGATATATGAACCTCTTGAGAGGGGAAAAAAAAAACTGCCAGCGATATGCATTTTGTGTGCGATTACATCGTGCAACATTCACGTATCACAGAACCGAGTGCCTGAAACATCGTCAACGTGTGAGATACAGAGTGACCTTGTATTTCTTGACAGATGGCAAGGTAAATGTTTTTGGGAGCACCACTGACCAGTAGTGCAATGCATTGATACGCTCCTGTATTCCCGTCATTCGTGCACTATGACTGCTTTGTGTTACAGAGATGTACAAACAATAACACACCGCACAGTAGTGTTGATGCCACTGCGAATCCCATGGCCATGCACATTAAAAAAGAAACATGAATATTTTGATTGAGTACGATTAAATGGAGGGAACTGGACCAGCCTAACACTGGCAACATAGATAGCACCGTTTATCATGGAGAAGAAAACTGTGAGCTATTGCTAATGTGTGCATTTGTGATTTTAGATGGACTGCATCGTAACGTGGTCTGACGTCGTTGACGTAGTCGGAAAGCATACATGAGCAGGAGCTGTTATGGACGGTACAGTAGCTTTCAGTAGACATGACATGTGATCATGAATAAGCCCATTACTTGATAGAAAGACTGTGCGTCCATCGTAGCCAGAACCACCGGTGACAGTAAAGATAAACTGCACAGCAAGTTGGCTTGTACTGTTGTTTGTATTCTTACCGTTTTCACACTCTTTGCTTCTTTGCAGGTTTCGTCTTCTTGTCATGGTCGTTTCACCATACTGCATCAGATATATATACCACGTGTCTCTGGACAGGGCGGAAATGTTTATTCCATAGTTTTTCTTCTTCTTCTTTTTCTTCTTCTTTCTTTTTTTTTTTCACATACGCGGCTTGCGATAAAACTTACCTGTACTTGTGATGAAACTTCAATAACTCCCCCCCCCCCCCCATTTCTTTACGAACCCCCATCCACCCACTTCCCACCCCTACTTTCTGTCAAGCTCTTCGCTTGGTGGAAGATTATTTTCCCCAAAGCGTCTCTTTTTTAAGGCATCTAACTATAAGAAAATATCGCACAATACCACAGTTTATGCTCCCCCTCTGCTTCTTCCGTAAGTCATGAACGACGGGCAAAATTGTAGAGTAGATTAAGTTTGCTAAACCTAGAATCGGAAATACTCAAAGTTAACGGTGGTATACCGATTACGTCAGAACATTTTGTCGTCTTCAGCACAGCAGACTGGACGGGTGTACATGTATATGGTGACGGTGGAGAGAGAGAGAAGAGAGAGAGAGAGAGAGAGAGAGAGAGAGAGAGGAGAGAGAGAGGAGAGACCCCCCCTCCCCCCAAAAAAAATTCTCATGAGGCGAAAACAATTGCATTGATAAGAATATGAACATATTACAAACATTTTGAAAGACGGTTTGATATATACATATAATATATATATATATATATATATATATATATATATATATATATATATATATATATATATATATATGTGTGTGTGTGTGTGTGTGTGTGTGTGTGTTGTGTGTATATATGTATATATATATATATATATATATGTGTGTATATATATATATGATAAAATAATATAAGTATTCATAAACATATGAATAACGTGCGTGTGCATATGCTCGCACACATACACAAACATGCGCACGCACATACACACACACCGCGCGAACACTCGCGCACGTGCACACACAAACACACAAACACACACACACACACATACGCCACGCACGCACGCACGCTCACACACACACACCACACAACACACACACATGCACGCGCGCGCGCGCGTGCGCGGTGCTGACGCAAAATCGTGAAAGTAAAGTAGCGAGGGAAAGGAGATGGGGTCTCTGTCACTCGTTCCCTCATTTCCTTACGACCTCATGTAGAACCTTTTAACTGTTTGTGTTTTCAGCCGGGAAAAGTCACATTTCCAGATCCCCTGTGGGGATACTGGGGGCTTTTTATGAATTCAGTGCTAGAAGTTTCCTCTTTTCAAGCACTGTCTTTGTTTCTGGCGTGTTCCTTTGCTTTCTGTCATTTCTTCCTTGCTTGCCCCTTCACCTGTATGTGTTCTATAAAACCTTACATACTGTCTCTTAGGATTGACAATTGGGTATATGTATTAAGTGCATGTTTGGCTCTGAGGAATTGTGATGTGCAGAAGGAATTTTGGTGTTATTAAGGCCCGCTATCTATCTATCTATCTATCTATCTATCTATCTATCTATCTATTTATCTACATACATACATACATATAGACACACAGACGCGCGCGCACACACACACACACACACACACACACACACACACACACACACACACACACACACACACACACACACACACACTCACTTGATGAGCAAAGGAAAGTCGCTTCTACTAAATTTTTGTTAAGACACACCACTGTAGAAAACATCTCTGAAACAGAAATTAAACTGAGATCAGATATCGACTTTCCAAAAAGAGCTAAATCAATATCTTCACAGGTCACTCTTGCAACATACACATCTGACGTCATGAAAGGTTCAGGAATTGATCTACACGTAGATCCTGTATCTATAAGACCTTCCTTTTCGCCAGTACCCAGTTGGGAACTCCAAAGAGCACAATTTGACGTACATCACACTAACTTAAAAAAAGGAGACAATGTAAACTTACTGGCAAGTCAGGTTAAATGTCATATAGACGACTTATATTCCGATCATTTGAAAATTTACACTGATGGATCAGTAATTGAAAGAAAAGCAGGCTCAGCGTTTTTAATACCTGCTCTCAAAATTGAAAAATCTTTCTATATAGGACTTGATAAATCTATCTTTACAGCTGAACTTTTTGCAATATTAATGGCTTTAAACTTTATGATAAGTTTTCCTAGGACAATTTTTCAAACACTTTTTTGCGTGGATTCAAAATCAGTACTTCAGGCTCTTGAATTATCAAAATTACAAACAAGATCAGAAATGATTCTGGAAATTAGTCACTTGATTCATAATTTATCTTTAAGAGGCACTGATATTACTTTCTGCTGGATACCTTCTCATAGTTCTTTTCGTTATAATGATAAAGTTGACATGGCTGCCAAACGGGGAGCTAATAACTCACCAGATTCAAACAATATCCAGCTTTCTCTCTCGTTGCACGAGAATTACACTTTAGTAGACAACTACGTCTGGAAGCAGTTCCAATTAAAACAGAAAAAGTATGATAAATGTCACATGAACTTTGAAATTAGCAAAATACTTAAGCAGCTTCATGCCAGCAGAATTATACAATCCCTTATGTATAGATGGAAACTTGATGCATTCAAAACAAAATACACCAAGAACATAGTATGTCTGTGTGGAAAGAAGATAACACATAGTCATATTCTTTCTTGCGTTAAGGTAAAACGACATATTCCAACACTATCTATGAGTACAGTTTCTGATATATTTGCCTCATCATCATTACTGTATGAATTTTTTGTTAGCCTGTCAAAAAGTCCTATAGCGAATTACCTTTAAAATGTTATTTCACTTGTTCACTGTTATGGTTAGTCAATTATTAGTTTTATTTTTTTCTTCGTTTCTTCCAGATATTTATCAATTTTGTTTGTTAGTTTGTTTAAATCGTTAATTATGGTAACATTATTTGTTAGTTTTACCTTCCCCTCTTCAAAACAGTTGTTTTCTGGATCATCTTTTCTCAAGTTCAAAATTGACAATTTTCAAATATTCTCTTCACTCCTCTTATCACCCCCCCCCCCTTTTTTGTTTTTTTTTTGTTTTTTTTTTGTTTTTTGTTGTTGTCTAAAATCACTTTAGTGAATAGACATTAAATCAAAGACCACCACCACCACACACTCACTCACTCGCATGCATTTTTTCTGTATGGTTTTGATCTATGTGTATACATATCCTTAATTTGTTGGCGCTTGGGGCTGCTTAGATATAGCAGATCAGACTTTCCACTACAGTCGTCATCATCATCATCATCATCATCATCATCATCATCATGACTTTACGAAAGTTATTTTGGATTACCTTTCATAGGTAAATCCTCACCTCAACCACTGCTCAGATTACCGGGGAAAAACTTTTTACCTTGTTATCTTGCCTTCACCCACAGCACACATTATCTGATTGTGTTATTCCTAGCTACAGAACAAGAGCCATCTATTCTCCATTCACGTGTTCAGCCCATTTCACTATCACATGTAGACAAGCAGAAACAGGAGAAATTGTGATTCATAGCGCTGCTGGATAACTGTAATTCTCTCTGCTGCTTTTGTGGTTTTTCAGTCTCCTTTGAATTATAACGATGGATTGTTGCATGTCAACAGGAGAGAGAGGAGTGAGTTCGTGTGTGTGGGGTGTGTGTGTGTGTGTGTGTGTGTTGTGTGTGTGTGTGTGTGTGTGTGTGTGTGTTGTGTGTGTGTGTGTGTTGTGTGGATGGGAGAGGTATGAGTCCGTTGTGTGTGTGTGTGTGTGTGTGTGTGTGTGTGTGTGGTGTGTGTGTGTGTGTGTGTGTGTGGTGTGTGTGTGTGTGTGAGTGTGTGTGTGTGTGTGAGGTGTGTGTGGTGTTTTGTGTGTTGAGTGTGTGTGTGTGTGTTGGTGTTGTGTGTTGTGAGTGTGTGTGTGTTGTGAGTGTGTGTGTTGTGTGTGTTGTGTTTGATGTGGTGTGTGTGTGGTGTGTGTGTGCGTTTTGAGTGTGTGGTGGTGTGTGTTTGAGTGTGTGTGTGTGTGTGTTTGATGTGTGTGTGTAGTGGTGTGTGTGTGTGTGTGTGTGTGAGTTTTGGTGGTGTGTGTGTGTGTGTGTGTGATGTGTGTGTGTGTGTTGTTGAGTGTGTGTGTGTGTTGGTGTGTGTGTGTGTGTGTGTGTGTGTGTGTGTGTGTGTGTGTGTGGTGTGTGTGGTGTTTTGGTGTTGTTTTTTGTGTGTATGTGTGTGTTTGTATGTCGGTGTGTGTGTGTGTTGGTTGTGTGTGCGTTTGTGTGTGTGTGTGTGTGTGGTGTGTGTGTGTGTGTGTGTGTGTGTGTGTGTGTGTGTGTGTGTGTGTATCTGTCTGTCTATCTCTGTCTGTCTGTATTTCTCTCTCTCTCTCTCTGTGCGGGCGAGCGCGCGTGCATGCGTGTGTGTGTGTACACGTCTGTGACAAAAATGTGTCGGCGAGATTTTTCTCAGCTATGTCCGGATGGATCTTGGAATAAATTTGGGTCAGTAGTGTTGTACAGTCAAGGTCACACTGGGGGAAATATGCCTAAAATCAGCACTTTTGGGGGGGAAATAATTATGTGAACAGCATTTTCTCAGGAATTTTTAATACTTGCATTCCATTTTCAGTGTTGTCAGTATTGTCAACCGTTGTCCGCACTTAATATCAAGTTTTCTTTCATCTGATGTTTGTTGTACATGTAATTGCAGCAATTTGGATTTTCTTTGACTTTTGGTATAAAAAGCGAGATCGTCAGAACGGCGGGACCTTTCTTGTTGCATTTTGATTTTTGATATCCGATAGTATTGTCTCTTTATCTCGCCCTCCCTCCCACCGTGTTTCTGTGTGTCTCTGTGTCTGCCTCCTTCTGTCCCTCTCTCCCTCTCTGTCTCTCTCTCCCCTCTCTCTCACACACACTTTCTTTCTCGCTTTCTTCCCCCCCCCTCTCCCCGCTCTCTCTCTCTCTCTCTTTCTCATTCTCCTCTGTCCCCCACTGTCCCTCTTGTAGTTTCTGTCTGTCAACTTTTCCGTGTGGTTGATCAAATGGAATGACAGATAATCTAGCTTTAGGGTTGAGCGAAATATTTAATGACTTTCTACTACCAGTTTGTTTTCTTTTTTCAAGCAAAATTTGTCGAGTCCTTGCGTATAGAGGTTTACACTATCCGTGAATTATACATATATTAGTGATCTGCATAATAAACATTGCAGATTATAAATGTGTTCCAACCATTACAAGGGAGACAACTTTATTTTTTCTTGGGGGCTGCGGATACGTACCCACATATACTCTCAATAATGTGTACGTTCAAAGAAATGAATTTTAAGCTATTATACAACTGCAAAAAGTATACTCGTAGTTGATCTGTTTCTTAGCAGAAGAAGGTGAGAAAGTCGGGGGGGGGGGGGGGGGGGGGGAGAGAGAGGGGATGAAAGTTACATGTTGCCTTTCTCCCGCCAGCTTTTTAAATTTCGATCATGATTATAAAGCGCCTTTCTCTCCAGATTTCGTGCTTGTTTTATTCTAAATGAATTGAGGGCGTCGCTCAATTTTTTTGACCAACACCGCAGGTGTCTGTCTCTCAGACCTGGGCAACGATAGGATGTATACGTAAGCGCACTGCACAAACTGACATGCAATCTTGATCCGAATTAAATGATTGCTTCCAGAGAATCTTCATTATTCCCATTTCTTCTCATCGTACCATTCTTAAAAAAAAAATCCCAGATTTGATGCCCCTTCATGGCCTGGTCTCTTGGTGACCTCAGTTGGAGGTCAGAATGAGTGCCGGGGGGAGGGGGGGGTAGTGACACCGGAGCAGTGCATATGACGGGTTAGGCCGGAGGGGGGGGGGGGGAGAGAAGCCAGCGCTCTTGGAAATGACCTTTCTTATTGACCACCAATTTTGAGACATAGGGCAGAAACGAGTGTCCGGGGTGGAGTAGGGGGGGGGGGGGTGTTAGTAACACAAGAACATGCATACGACGGATTAGGTAGGAACAAAAAAAGGCCAGCGTCCTGCAAATGACCTTTCTTAATGACCACCGATTTTGAGACGTCCTTCAGTAGACAAGGTCGTTTCGTGCTGCCAAACAGTTCTCCGACACAATGCCGTGTCCGAGTGACTGGAAACTGATAGGAAATGATGCAATTACCGGTCACGTTAGAAGCAGTAACCATTTTTTGCTGCTTGCCGTCTGAACGTGATTATGAGGCGTATTACCTTTCACGAAAAAAATGGTCCAGAGTTCTTGGTCTTCGTCCTTACAAGATTAGATTGTCATGTCTTGTTTGGCATTGGGTGGGTCCTGCGCCATATGGTAATTTGTGCAAATGCAGTCTGACACGGACAATAACGGAGAAAGTTGGCAAAACTTGTTTGTGTGTCTGGTCTAACTTGGCCATGGGTTTTGTTATTTCTGAATACTGGCAAGATTAGCCGTACAT
>JAPXFY010000015.1:40270869-40283369 GCA_030674185.1 Monoplex corrugatus
ATTGGGGCGTCACACTAAAGAACACTTTACCAGATTCTTCCAGCTGTGTCCGTTGAGTGCCAAAGCTTGGGCCTCTGTCAAAGGTTTCTTTGACCATTTCGCAATGCTTTCAGCCCGTCCGGTTTTTTTCTTCTTCCTGTCCTCTCGGTCTCCCTTCCTCCCCAGTTGCCTGGAGAATTGATCCAGCAAGGCCATTGGATCTTGTTACATGGCCATGCCAAGGTAGTTTCCTGTACTGACGTCAACAGGTCTTGTCTTCATACGGTCCATTGGTGATAATGAAAAATGTATCAATATGTACCTGATGTTGAATGTATTGCGATAACGCCTCATTTCCATGGCTTCGATTTGTCTTTTGAGTCCTCCCTAAATTTTCCGCCATATCCCCACCTCTCTCTCTGCCTCTGCCCCTCTCTCTCCCTACCCCTTTCTCTCTTTCTCTCTGTCGGTCGGTCGGTCTGTCTGTCTGTC
Source organism: Monoplex corrugatus (assembly GCA_030674185.1). Classification (NCBI taxonomy): domain Eukaryota; kingdom Metazoa; phylum Mollusca; class Gastropoda; order Littorinimorpha; family Ranellidae; genus Monoplex; species Monoplex corrugatus. The sequence continues at coordinate 40,271,341 of JAPXFY010000015.1, forward strand.
TCCCCTCCCTCCCCGTTGAATGACGAGAGTCTATCCACATTGCTCTACGACCTCCTTGCTCTTCAGTTTCAGTTTCAGTTACCAGTACTACCTAGAAAGGGTAAAAAAATAGAATTTGTTCAGTTTGAAATCTAACTGATATGTATGCATACATAAAACATTGAAATTTATTGTGCAGTTTATTTTTTTTTTTGGTCTAGGGCACCTCATTCCGGAGATATTTACGTTCAAAGTAGGGGATGGGAGGCTGAAATCTGCCAAACGTACGGTCCAAAACACGTGTTTTGAGCTTGCTTTTACTTTTTACTTCTTCCTTGCAGCTTCCTTGAGTTATTTCCCTTGTGTAAAATGTCTGCCTCCATGCGCTGACCCTCAGAGTGTGTATTGACCCTTTTTTTTTCAAGTTTGTGTTTGTGTTTTTGGCCACGATGTCTTGTGATCCAAAAAGATGTGGGAAGAGGACTCGAAAAAGGACTTTTCATGGAAATAAGTGGACTAAAAGGCTAAATATGGACTCAGAAGCGACGGACAATGTGGTGGATGATTTGTGTAATGTCAAAGCTGAACCAGACAAAGAATCGAACCTTGTTTTGGATTGGGAGCGAACAGACCACCACCACGTGTATGACGCTGTGAAAAAGAGTAATGAATGCAGCAATCAGATCGAGTCTGACAGTAGTGACAGTGATAGTGAGGGAATAAATGGAGTGTTAGAAGGATATAGGTTATGTTTCTATTTTATATCAAAACATAATAAGTCGGCATAGTATGTAAATATGTCTGTCAAACCATGTTTTTGGGGTCTGAAAGTGTCAAAAATTCAACGTTTTCGTCAGTTTTTACATCATATTTTCTTCAATTTTAAAGATACAGCCTTGAAATTTGGTATACAATATTTTTGCATGCATATCTTAGTTTTGTTTTATGATTTTGTCTATATCTCGATTCACAGTTGAGTTATGAATTTTTGTATAAGCATTTTTTAGCCCGAAAATTCTGCATTTTAGATAATCCGAGCCTGATAAAACCGTTGACTCTACTAACTTCATCATAAAACAAAACCAAGATAAAAGACTGGTGTGCATGATATGAAAAATCTTTTTGTTCCTATTGTTGGATTATGAAATATCTTGTACAAACCACACCTAAGTTTTGCGATATGATATTTCGCATTTTTTTCATTATATAATTTTCATATCAGTTGTGTGCCTTGAATGACACTTTCCTAATTTTCTATCAACAGTATTGCCATTTCTCTACTTTATGTCAAAATTTCATGACATTAGAGTGATTAGAAGGTTCACAACAAAAATAAACAAAAATGCACCCTCCGTCTAACCAGTATGGTTCCTTAAACTAAGCCAAAAGAAAGGAAATGAATAGGGCAATCGTGGAGTAATTATGAAGCAATTATGAAGTGACCGTTCAGTTGACTTTGTCATTTGCCATTCTCAAACACAACTCGTTGGCTCTGTGTTGGCCTTAAAAATCAGGCTTTTGCTGAAAGGTCTTTAAAAAGTCCTTAAGTTTTGTCACTGTCTATGATTTTTAATAAAGTCTGTGTAAAATCTTGAGTTTGTAAAAAAAAAAAAAAAAGGTTGAAATTGAATTGAAAAAAAAGAAGAAAATCTGAGTCGGAGTTATGATCGACGATCTCACCAATACGTCGTCTGCTATAGGTCAAAACACCAGAGTTACGGGCCTTGATGGCGCATGCGTGTACGTGAAAGAATGTTTCACCATTTTGAAATTGAGTAGTCAACATCCGGGGAAATGTTTGTTTAACGTGGTTTGGCTGGAAAAAGATGAATACAAAGAATGGCTGCAGGCAGACCCAAGTGGAGACAGATGCAAGGCCTTTTGCCGCATTTGTAAGAAGACCATAGACATTCGTTCAATGTGAGAATCGGCTGTAAATACCCATGGAAAAGGGAAAAAACACTGCGACCTGATGAAGGCTTCAAATCCTGCAGTTCGTCTTTCGAATTTTTTTACAAAAAATTGTACAACGAGCGATCCTATCACTTCTAGCAGTTCGTCATCCTGCAGTTCATCAACCAACTGTTCTGCTCAAACTCAGATGTCAGTGAACAGCCTGAGCCATACTAAAACAGAGGCAATGAAAGCTGAACTACTGTGGACTTTAAAAGTAGTGACAAGTCATTACAGCTTTCGTTCGTGTGAAGGCATTTCAAATCTGTTCCAGCGAATGTTTCCGGACAGTGCTGTTGCGAAACAGTTTCAATGTGGAAAAAGAAAAACTGCATATCTGGCAGCGTTTGGCATTGCTCCCAACCTCCAGTCTGTGTTGAAACAGAAAATATGAAGTGAGTCAGCATATGTGTTGCTGTTTGATGAAAGTTTGAACAAAGAACTGCAGAAAAAGCAAATGGATATTCATATCCGTTTCTGGGACAATGATACAGTTCACTCTCATGATACAGTTCATCTCATTACTTACAATCAGAGTTCATGGGACATGCAGCAGCTACTGACATTTGTGACCATCTTGAACCACTTATCGAAGAGCTGGGTTACAACAAGTTAGTGCAGCTGTCCATGGATGGGCCGAATGTGAACTGGAAGGTTTTCAACAATCTTCAGGATCAAGTGGAAAAACACACTGCATGCCCCCAGTGTTGTGACCTGTAGTTTTAGTTATAGAGACATTTTACCATCAGTGACTTCAACATACATGTATTTGTGTCTACTGATCACAAGAACTGAAATTCCTTATGGACGACAGGCAAACAAACATTTTTGTCAACTGCAAGATTGGAGAATCTGTTGTGTGCAGCAAACATTTTCAAACATTTTGTCAGTTCATCACAATAAGTGAGAATCCTACATTTACTCTGCTGTATTGTAAGAAGCAAACATTTGTGGCTATACTGATATAAACAGCTGAGATCCTAAAGAAATCTATGCTCGCAGAGGATCCATGATGTGAGTATTGAAGAGTAACAGCGAATGATTTAATTTGTGTCAGAATTTCATGATTATTTTTCTTAAAGTTATCCTTGAAGTAAGTCCTTAAATTAAAAAAAAAAAGCTTCAAAAGTCCTTAAAAAGTCCTTAAATTTTTTGTCTGGAAATCTGTATGAACCCTGGTCTGTCTGTCCGTCTGTCTGTCTGTCTGTCTGTCTGTCTCTCACTCTCACTCTTTCTCATCTCTTCTTCTCTCCCCCCCCCCTTCTCTGTTTTAAACAGAATTGATGTTGACCATATTGAATGACAAGATTCTATAGACCTAGCTCTACGACTTGCTTGCACTTTTCAGTTTCAGTTGAAACTAAGCCAAAAGAAAGGAAATGAATAGGGCAATCGTGGGGGGTAATGGAGTAATTATGAAGTGACCGTTCAGTTGACATTGTCATTTGCCATTCTCAAACATAACTCGTTGGCTCTGTGTTTCTAGGGGGGCTGTGTGCAGAAGTTGCCAAGAGTCACTGCAATCACTCCCACGAGTTACCTCAACTGGTCTGCAAAACCGGCTGAGAGCGAAAGATAAGAATTTGAAGTAGAATTTGTTGAAGTAGCATTCATTGCACTGGGACAATTCCATAAGTGCTCTCCACCCAAATCTGCCTGTGATGATCCAGCAGACAGTTTGATCTGCACAAAACCCAATGCACTGCAAAGATATTGAAATGGGATGGTTGGGAGGGGGGGGGGGGATTAATGAAAGATTGTGCTGACACCACTAGAATGATTGCAGCATCAAGATGATCAGCAAAATAGGAATTAATAGTAAACCTGAAGTAAAACGTGTGTGTGTGTGTGTGTGTGTGTGTATGTGTGTGTGTGTGTGCGCACGCGCGCGCGCGCGCGTGTAGTAAGAACAAAACTTAGGTCTCAAGAAGATGAGTTTCGAAACAAGATATTTTCAATCCAACGAGGACACTACTGTCAATACAAGAATAGTCCTCAACTAGGGCTGGTAATCTTCATTCCACACTGTAGTTTTAATATTAATTTCGAAGCAAGATATCAATCCAACGAAAAAACTGTTATCAATACAATAACAGTCCAAAACTAGGGCTAGAAGTCTTTATTCTACAAGGTAGCCTTAATAGTTATTTCGAAGCAAGATATTACCAATCCAACGAGGAAACTATTGTCAATACAAATAGAGTCCAAAACTAGGGCCGGTAATCTTCATTCCACACTGTATTCGATGCGTCAGCGGCATTTCCAGTTACACACAGCTTACGCACGTTGTTTACTATGACCCAGATTCAATGCCTACTTTTTACGAGAACTTGTCGAGAGTTTTTTCTTTTTTCTTTTCTTTTTAAAAAAAATCTTTCACCGTCCTTTTTTGTTCATCCATAGACAGACATGACCAGGCATGAGTCACAAAAGCGATCGTCTGCTTTTGGGGATTCTTGCAACTGGTCGAGTGACTTCCCCTGTTTCTAAAATTGGCACTAGATCAGAAAACGTGATGGCCTTCACGAGGACGAAAGATAACGAGACGGTCAAGCCATTACTAATAATCTCTGTTGAATCTTGTACAGTTTATTTTCAAGGTGTGGGTTTATATACATTTATTATATAAAACATCTCATTAATTCACCAGCGGTGAACAAGAACACACAACATGTGACTCAAATTTGATTAAAATCAGAAATAACAGTCCTGTTGACTCAGCTGGCTAGAGTGTCACGCTGATACACAGAGGTCATATGTTTAAAGCATTGGACGGCCACATTTCTCTCTCTCTCTCTCTCTCTCTCTCTCTCTCTCTCTCTCTCTCTCTCTCTCCATGATTATGAATAGGATGTCTTTTTGATATATTTGTTATGCACCAGTAGAAAACTTAATATTAGAAATATTGTTACTCCCTGGTCAATATTTATATGATTGTGAGAATGCATAGTTAGGTGCATCCCTTTTCTAAGGGGCTGCGGTCTATATGAATATGCCATCTGAAGTCTCTCTGTCTCTTTGTCTGTCTGTCTGTCTCTCACTTTTTCTCACTCACTCTCTCTGTCTCTGTCTCTCACTCTGTCCTGTCTGTTTGTCCATCTCTCTCTCCCCCTCCGTCTCTCTCTCGCTCCCTCCGTCTCTGTCTGTGTCTCTCTCTCCCTCCGTCTCTTTCTCTTCTCTCTTCCTCCGTCTCTCTTTCTCTCCTCTCTCTTCTCTCTTTCTCTCTCCCTCCATCCCCCCAGTTTGTGTAGTGGCTTCATTAGCTCAGTTGGTTAAAAAGTCACACTGATAATGGGAGTAATCATGGGTTACATCTTCAGACAGTCCACAGTTTTCCCGTGGGTTAGCTGGCTTTTTTGATAAAGCTGTGGACTCAGAATCCCATGCCTTGAATTCAATACCAGCTCACAACTTAGAAAGTTGGATAGTTCGCTGCCTGTCTAAATGCTGTAATGATTGTAGCGGTCTCAGACTTATATAGGTGTCGTTCCCCTCCCCATCCAGCGCATAAGGTGCTTCGCAGGCTTGAAAGCCTGCCAGATAGCTACTGGTAAATGAGGGTGGAGCGCTTATGATATTGCCCAAGTGCAACGAATTCCTCCTGAAGAGACTCCGGCCTGAAGAAATAGTATTTCATTTGTTGTATTACTTTACCTACAGCCATCCCAGTATTTGCTGTTTACATTGTCCTTAACTCAAACAGGGTCTGAATCCGTCGATAAGTTAGCAAGGAATTCATGCTGACACCTGTAAACACATTTTTGCGTGGATTCGACTTTACTTATTGAGTTTCTATACCAGTCTTTTTTTAAGACAGCGCTCGGAATGGATGCTGTACTGACGCTACAGATGTCATTTGATGGAGAAGAAACATCCAAAATGATTATGGGGATAGGCCATACGCCTGCGCTTAAGCTGTACTCGCTGGCAAGATTTTGCAAGAAGCTGGATGACAGAGTGATAAAGTTATGTTTTTGCTTTGCAAACATGGCTGCTAATGGACGAACCTTGTGGGTAGGAGTATTTGGAAGGTGTGAAAAGGTTAAGTTTGCTTTCAGGGCTTACCATGCGGGAAGCTGGTTAGACTGGATGGATTAGTCGGAGAGTTATATGGTTAAATGCTGGAACAGCCAACTTAGTCCGTAGTTATATATTTGCAACCATTAGTCCTTATGGCGATAAGTTCGGAGGAATGGCCAACCTTAGGGGCATAGCCTTACATTATATGCGTTCATGCAATGATATGCATATGGAATTTTCTGTTCCAGGTTTTCTGCTTCCCAGGGTCAAAGACGTGTTAAATTTCTTCTAGGTAGTTACAGCCCTCGTACGGCTTTGAGCAATCGGTCGGGCTTTTAACACTAAATAATATTTACTCTCTCTCTCTCTCTCTCTCTCTCTCTTTGCTCGCTTGCGCGCGCGCGCACTGACCGCTCGCACGCGCGCGCGCGCGCACACACACACACACACCACACACAGACACACACACACAGACACACACACACACACACACACACACACACACACACACACACACACACACACACACACAGAGTCTGCTTTCTTCAATACACACGCACTCGCACCCCCCCCCCCCATACATACATATGTGTGTGTGTGTGTGTGTGTGTGAGAGAGAGAGAGACAGACAGACACACACAGACAGACAGACAGACACACACACACACACACACACACACACACACACACACACACACACACACACACACACACACACACACACCACACACACTGACCACCCCTTCTTACAGATATGAAATAAATCTCTCCCCCCCCTCCTGCGATATTTTGCATGGGGATTTTAAAAAAATGTGGACGGCCGAGTGGACACTACTGATGATTCACCTGTCCCTTCATTTTGACCTTGCGTTTGGAACTAGTGCAACTTATGTCGTCTGCCGTCTTTCTGCCTCCGGTTATTGGGGCACGCTCGTTACGCCTCTGTTCCTTTTGCTTGCATTCTGTGTGTGTGTGTGTGTGTGTGTGTGTGTGTGTGTGTGTGTGTGTGTGTGTGTGTGTGTGTGTGTGTGTGTGTGTGTTGTGTGCGTGCGTGCGTGCGTGTGTAATGTGGGTGTGTTCGTATAATGTGTGTGTATTCGTATATGTGTGTGTGTGTGTGCGCGCACGCACGTGCGTTTATGTATGTATGTATGTATGTATGTATGTGCGCACATATGGATGGATGGATGTATACATGTGTGTGTATGTACGTATGTATATATGTATGTATGTATGGATGGATGGATGTCTGTAGGATATATCATGTACATGTATATATGTATGAAATGTATGTATGTATGTATGTATGTATGTATGTATGTATGTATGATGTAATGTATGTCTGTGTCTGTACGTGTGTTGTGGTATGGATTTGTGTTGTTTTGTTGTGTGGTGCGTTGTGGTATAGTGAAGTAGTGTGATGTGATGTGGTGTGGTTATGGTGGTGGTTGTGTGTGCGTATACATGTGTGATTTGCTTTATGCTGATGGTTCGTTTTAATTGTCAAACTCCTAGAGCCCGCCAGGTAATTGTTGAAAGATTCGGTTGTAAAGTTATGTGGAATTGTTCTGCTGCGATGAATCCCTCTAGAAGATCTTCAGACTCTAAGCCTATACGCAGGAAAACGTAACACACACACACGCACGCACGCACGCAATTATATGTGTATATCTAGATGTATATCTATGTATGTGTATATATCTAGATGTATATAATAAATGTATGTAAATCTGTGTGTTGAATTATTGTTTTTGCATCACGTGGCTATGCCTAAGGGAAATAACTATGTTTAACCCCCTGTTTTGTGGGGTGAATTTCTGTCCCCTTATTGACCGCAAAACTGTATGGTCAAACATTGGGTGGCGCTGTACTGCGGCGACGCGCTTTCAACGGAGAGAACAGCCGGAGATGCACATGATGAATCCCTTGAGACAAAAAGAAGAAAAAGAAAGAAAGAAATGCATAGATATAAATGTAGTTTGAAACACAAACGAAAGAACAAAAACAAATCCCTCGACAGTAACAACAACGAACTCTTTCTGCATAGAGAAAAATGTCAGTAAATGTTGGTGGCTGCATGGGGAAAATGTCACTACATGTTGGCGACTAGGAGTGTTTTTGAGTCATCAGATCCTGAATCCACAGTTTTGTGCCCCCTCTGAATCATTTATCCTGTTGCTATTTAAATTTCCTTTTTAGAAAAGAGGAGATTATTTCTTATGCACTTGGTGTCTGTATGTCTGTCTGTGAACAAAGGATGTATGAAACCTGAGCTTTATTTTTCCCCGTGGGGATGCCGGGGCTATTTAAATTTCCTTAATTAGGAAAGAGGAGATTATTTCATATACACTTGGTTTCGGTATGTCTGTGAACAAAAGATGTATGAAACTATCTCAGTTTATTTTTCCCCGTGGGGATGCCGTGGTTATTTAAATTTCCTTTTAGAGAAGAGGAGAGTACTTCATATGGACAAAGTGACTGTATGTCTGTCGTTAAACAAAGTGTGTATCAAACTTTGTGAGTCCCCCCCCCCCGGGGGGGGGGGATGGCACGGGCTCTATCAGTATAAATAGTATCCCCACCTTCTGGAAATTCTGTGGTAGGAATATCCTCTTTTCTGTCTCTTTCTTTGGTTTTGCTTTGGTCCTTTTTGGTTTCTTTCTTCTCTATTATGTCATTTTCTGCCTTGCTGGTGCATTTACCTGTATGTGTTTTCTCTCTCTCTCTCATATATAATATATATATATATATATATATATATATATATATATATATATATGTGTGTGTGTGTGTGTGTGTGTGTGTGTGTGTGTGTGTGTATATATATATGTATACATATATTGTCTTACATATTTCCTCTTAGGATTAATAATTAGATCCATGTGAGAAGTACTTTTTTTTTGCTCTAAGTAGATGTGAACTGCAGTTTTAAGTGATTTAAGCCATTTATTTTTTTATATAGTGTTTCAGTGTACTTAGTTATTTAGATTTTTGTATTCAGGTCTGTTTTTCTAACCCACCTGATGATCAGTTGGGCGCCATGGCTCTTTTTCGTTCCCTTCCGAAGGACTAGACGTTCAGTTCGATTTTCTGATCAAACTGAGGAGAAAGATCGAGGCCTCAACGGAGAACGAACCCTGGAACATCGAGACTGGTTATCGGCAGGCGAACGTGTGAACCATTCGGCCACACTTCTCGCCATTGAGTCCTTGGCTCTAAGAAAAGAGCCAAGTGAAGAGAAAACCACTGAACTGAGAAAGATAATGACTATATCGTGTGCTCCATCTGCCTAAGAATTGATAAAAGTTTGATGTCGGTCTATTGTTTTTACAATTTAGCATGTCCGTGTATTGTTGTTTTTTTTACAACTTCTTTGTCAGTGTCGTTTTTACAGTATATATATGTCAGGTTTTTTTTCGTTTTTTTTTTCCAATTTATATGTCAGTATATTGTTTTTACAACTTTTATGTCTGTATTTTTTTTTCCAATTTATGTCAATATATTGTTTTTACAACTTTTATGTCAGTATAATTTTCACAGCTTATATGTCAGTATAATTTTTACAGCTTATATGTCAGTATAATTTTTTACAGCTTATATGTCAGTATAATTTTTTACAGCTTATATGTCAGTATAATTTTTTACAGCTTATATGTCAGTATAATTTTTTACAGCTTATATGTCAGTATAATTTTTTACAGCTTATATGTCAGTATAATTTTTACAGCTTATATGTCAGTATAATTTTTTACAATTTATATGTCAGTATATTGTTTTTACAACTTTTATGTCTGTATATTTTTTTTCCAATTTATATGTCATATAATTTTTTTACACTTTTATGTCAGTATAATTTTTACAGCTTATATGTCAGTATAAATTTTTTTACAGCTTATATGTCAGTATAATTTTTTACAGCTTATATGTCAGTTAATTTTTTACAGTTATATGTGTATTATTTTTTACAGCTTATATGTCAGTATAATTTTTTAAAGCTTATATGTCAGTATATTTTTACAGCTTATATGTCAGTATAATTTTTTACAGCTTATATGTCAGTATAATTTTTCACAGCTTATATGTCAGTATAATTTTTTACAGCTTATATGTCAGTATAATTTTTCACAGCTTATATGTCAGTATAATATTTTTACAGCTTATATGTCAGTATAATATTTTTACAGCTTATATGTCAGTATAATTTTTCACAGCTTATATGTCAGTATAATTTTTCACAGCTTATATGTCAGTATAATTTTTCACAGCTTATATGTCAGTATAATTTTCACAGCTTATATGTCAGTATAATTTTTCACAGCTTATATGTCAGTATTAATGTCGATGTATTTTTTACAACTTATATATCAGTATGTTTTTTTACAACTTATAAATGTCAGTGTATTGTTGTTTCATAAAGTAATGACAGTGTATTGTCTTTTACAACGTATATGTCAGCGAACTGTTTTTTTTTTTAATAACTAATATATCAAGTGTATTGGTTTTTATAACATAGGTCAGTGTATCGTTTTTCTTAGGAGTTCTTTTTCATAATCATTACGGTTACTTTTATTATGTACTGTATCCCCATCAGAGGGTACTGTTGCTCACCCAACAAATATATTGATTAAAAAGAAAAGTTGATTTCCAAGACTGTGAATGTTAACATAACACGGGATCGTAAAGCTGGTGACCAGTAGTATTGCTTGACCATCCTGATTGTCCTTGAACTCGGCAATGATGTAGGTGACTTGGCTTAAAGGACACGGACACCTCACAGACTGATAGAGATGAAATGTCAGGGATTAGTGAAATCACTAGAGCATCTTTTTTCTTCTTCCCTTCATCTTTATATTATTTTTAAATGATGTGTTTGGGAATTGGATCTTTCTCTCACTTTCTCTTTTCTGTTTGTCTTCCCACGATCCTCCCTGCGTCTATGCCTGCCTGCCTGCATTCTGCTGCTGTCTGTCCCTCAGTCTGTCTGTCTGTCTGTCTGTCTCCCCTCTCCCTCCCTCCCTTTCCCTCCTCCTGCAGTGCTCACGTGTGTGCGTGAGTGAGTGAGTGAGGAGAGAGAGAGAGAGAGAGAGAGAGAGAGAGAGAGAGAGAGAGAGAGAGAGAGAGAGAGAGAGTAAATAAAGTATGAACCTTGCATTTTTACTGGTCCCATTTCTATATTAGCGTACATGAAACATTAATGTTTTAGATATTGTGCGGCGCGGGTGTGTGTGTGTGTGTGTGTGTGTGTGTGTGTGTGGTGTTGTGTGTGTGTGTGTGTGAGAGAGAGAGAGAGAGAGAGAGAGAGACGTTTTGGGAAAAAGCAATACCACATATGACCTTTCTTTCGTAATGTCAGAAAATGTATCGTTTTAAAAAAAATGTAAGTCTACACATACACAAACTTCAAAGAACGACGACAGTGTTACCACGCGTGAAACAAGCATCCAAAAAGGAAGAAAGAAAAAACCCACAGTAATCTTCTTCGTTTCTCAAATAAATCAAAAACGAAAAAGCTTGCGTTGAAAATTTAACATGTCTGTTTTAAAGTTAGTGTGGTAGACTTGATCTGATTAATTAAGTCACCCCTACATTTCTAGATTCTGTTGAAAGTGTTATTTGTTTTATTAAAAACTCCGTAAAAAGTGTGTGTGTGTGTGTGTGTGTGTGTGTGTGTGTGCGTGCGTGCGTGGTGTGTATGTGTGTGTGTGTGCGTGTGTGTGTGTGTGTGTGCACGTGCGCGCGCGCGTGTGCGGAGCATGCAGGAAATGTGTGAGCAGGATTGTTTCACCTGTTTCTTTCAAATTTTGGTCAAAAATGTGGACGGTTGAGGAGTGGCTAATTCATAAGTATGCAGAACAAGTTTTATGTACCAAAAATGTTATTAAAATTAGCACTTTTTGACGAAAATTGAGAGTGAAGGGTAGCTTCATGTGTTCCACTGCATCTCTGTTGATGATCCTTGCTGTCTGTTCTTCTCTTGGTTCTCGCTGCTGTTCAGTACTGAAAGGGATGTTGCTTTCACGTTTTTCTTGTGTAAGAAGGGGGATTGTTATAATGGCTTAATCGTCTTGTTTCAAATG
>JAPXFY010000015.1:40288369-40310869 GCA_030674185.1 Monoplex corrugatus
AAAGGAAGGAAACGAAAGAAAAGACAAAGACAGAGGAAAAGAAAGAAAAGAAACAGGAAACAAAGAAAAGAAAACAAAAACGGAAAAATAAAGTAAGGACAAGAAAAGAACAAAAACAAAAAAGAAAGCGGAGGAGGCGGCGATGGAAAAGAAAGGAAAAGAAAAGAAGACAAAACACAAGGGAAAAAAGAAGATAAAAAGGTACAAAGAGAAAGGACAAGAAAAGAAAAGGAAAGAAAGAAAAAGGAAAAGAAAGGACAAGGAGGGGAAATAAAGGACAAAAAAATAGAGAAAAATAGAAAGGAAAAATGAAAGGACAACAAAGGAAACAAAGGAAAAAGAAACGAAAGGAAAAGATAGGGAAAAAAATATAATAAGGACAAGAAAAAACAATTAAATAACCAAATGAAAAGATGAAAGAAAGAGAAGCGAAAAAAAAACCGGAAAGAAGAAGAAAAGACAAGAAAGAAGAAAGAAAAAAAAGCAAAGCAAAAGAAAGAAAGATGAACCAATCACACAAAACGAAATGAAGAAAAAATCGATAAGCACGAGAAGAAGAAAAAAAAGTGTAGAAAACATAAAGAAAGAAAAAAGAAAAATCACTCACACAAAAAACGACAGGAAAGGAAAGGAGAAGAAAGAAGAAGGAAAAGAAAGGAACAGGACAGTAAAGGAAGTAAAAAAAAAAGACAGGAATAGAATTAAAAAAGACAAGAAAAGAAAAAAAAACCGAAAAGGATAAGAATAGAACAGTGTCAGAACTATACTAAATTCTGAAAACAAACAAACAAACAAACAAACAAAAAAACAAACAAACTAGCAAGCAACAAAACCAAAAACCAAAAGAAAACAAAAGAGAAAAAGAAACCCTCACAAGATCTAACTCCACCCCAACAACACACAACGAATTGAACCCAAGAAGGCGGGAGGACAAAGTCAGACAGTAGTTATTTATATAACACTATCTTAAGCACAGATAGCAAAGTAAATATCTCTCCCAAAATTAGACCACAACACACACACACACACACACACACACACACACACACACACACACACACACACACACACACACAACACACACTCACAACAACGAGAGAGAAGAGAGAGAGAGGGTGAGAGGAGAGAGAGAGAGGGGGGATAGAAAATTCTTACGCAGTTTAAAAAAAAAAGAGAAAAGTGAAAAAAACAAAAAAAAACAGCATCCGAGGAACCACAAATGTCCGGATATCTAGATTATCAATAACTGCAATAGCTAAGCGTGGGTAATGTATAGAACTCCACCCTCCAGGATGTCCCTTATCAGAGTGACGAACATTAACGGTCCCTGAATTACCAAAGACACTGATGTGACTCACTGACTGACCACATCGCACATAGATACCAGTAGGGAACAGGACTATGGCATTTGTTGTTATGTCTGTTCACAAGCCCACAATCTTTTTTTTTTTCTCCCCCAAAATGACAGATATATTTACGTCTTTGGTACTGATACCAACCACTAGACCCATGACCCGGTGACTATCTCCTCCATCAGTTTTTGGGATGAAATTCCGCCTACTCTGGCACATCTACCCTGTGTGCCCGTTGGCGGTCAGGAATGTGGTGCCTTACGTCTTGCAGAAGAAGATACACAGATGGCTGACGCAGGTCGGATTCCTGATGCCCGTGACACCCTGCGCGGGAAGATTACTGTAGTTCTTCCTCTGCATATACACATACAGTCATTTACTTTATTAAAACAAAATTTGGAGGGGAGGGCTGAAAAGGTTTTTACACTTTGCCCAAAGCCTGTTACTGTTATTTTTGTTTAAAGCCCAGCCGACTGCGTAGAGCCATAGCAGGGCGATAACTGCTTCAAAACATACAAAACTTCACCAGGAAAAAAAAAGAAAAGAAAATTAAGTACACATATCATCATATCAATGCATTCACGCATATAATTTAAGGACATGCCCCTGGCGTTGACCACTCCAATTTATCGCACAAGGGATTTAAAAAAGACACCTGAGTAGGAACTTAAGCATACCCAAGGACACCAACACATATATAAAAACAGGCCTAAGTTATCTAAAATTGCTTCCGCATATCTTACCTCCCTAGAGCCAAAAATGCTCTTAACGCATGCACCCAATTATCAATTCTAAGAAAAAGTACGTAAGACTTTATCGAACATATACAGGTGAATGGACCAGCAAGGCAGAAAATGATAGGAAGAAATGACAGAAATCAAAGGAACAAGAAACAAAGAGCCCGACAGAAAGGACATTTGTAGCACAGAATTTCCAGAAGGTGGGGATACTATTTATACTGATAGAGCCCCCGGCATCCCCACGGGGAGGTGCCCAAAGCCTGAGTCAAGCCATGGAAACTGGAGTTACTGGAGTCACAGCATACTTGAATTCTACACCACATTTTTCTTTACCAATATAACCAGTGAGGCATGTCCCTTCAAAGCGAGTCTCATCTGTCCTTCGCTTTAGTCCATTCCAATTAATACCAGTATCAACAAACTCTAGTTAGAGCTCAAGAGTTAACACAGGCATGGGTTCAGTAAAAATCGATCAGTCTGTCTGACACAAATGACTTCTTTCTCACCACACTAGCACTATTTCACAATGAAATAAAAATGTTTGCTACATGCCATCGATTATCGTTTTCTTTCTAAGGTAATATCGGCACATGGTTATAAAACACTACGATATGCTGGCGTAATTCCAGAAAATTGTTGTAATGAAACAAACACACAGCTACATTTACCAGAAACTTAACTTGAATCCACGTCAACTATTTGCATGTACATAACGTTATCACGCGTGCGCACACATTAAAGAACCTGAGTTACCTTTTCCTCACAAACCGAACGCATTTCCACACGTAAATTAAACATATACGCTCGAATGGAACGCAAACATAGGTGCTTACACAGCAGCAGAAATTTGCTTTCCCAATGCATCAACCATTCCTTTTCTACTGATCTCGTACACACTTCCATACATGAAGTTAATGATATGTACCATTACAGCGAGCACAAAATTTGGTGCCTAACCAACAGCACAAGTTCGCTTCCCACACACGTTAAACATCCGAGTTGTGAATACCAATATCTTGCAATTTTCGAGCGTACTTCCGCACGTAAATATATATGCTCGTAACGAACGCAAAAATTGGTGTCGCAACAGCACACAGTTCACTTCCCGAATACGTTAAATATCCTGAGTTACTAATTACTCGTGGATACCATCATGATCTAGATAACATCTTGCTATTATTGTGCGTACTTCTACACGCAAATGCGAAAATATGTTTACTCGCAGCGAACGCAAAAATTGATGCCACATCAGCACAAAGTTCTTTTCCCAACGTCCAAGGGTGAACATGTTTTTCTCATGAAGCATTCTTTAACCCCTGGCTTCAAATTAGTGTACCTTTTTTCCTTAAATGTCCTCAGTACGTGTCAATACTGGACGAACATTAATATACCGGCAAAACCAAGTGATATAGGTGGTTAAACAATAGATGGACGCTGATGGTTGCGGCACATAACGCCCGACATACGACATCACTATTACGTTACCAACACACCATACGCCTTAAATGCCAATAGTTACACCTAACATACAAAAGTTTGGGTGCCTCATAGAGATTATAAACCATAAGACATGGAACGTCAGACTCAGAGACAGGCAGGCACGCCACTCATGCCCTCTTCCACAACAATGACAGCCACGGATGACGACAACAAAGACATAACAGAGCGGAGTACAACTTGCTTAGTGTTGAAGTCCCAAGGTAACATTGTAACGACGACAACTACTCTTCTTCAACATCCTAGGGCAGCAGGCCCAGCTACAACGCTGGATTACTTCTCTTCACTGGTGACTGATGAAGACACAAAGACGTGACAAGAGGCCTACACCTCGCCTGGTGTTGAACGTCCCAAGGTAACATGGAAACGACAAATCTATCAGCGACGACCGACAAAAGACAAAGACCTGATAAAGGGATGCCTGCACCTCGCCTGGTGTTGAGCGGGCCTCAGTAGCTCAGTTGGTTGAGCGTCGGATTCACATGCTAATGATTGTGGGTTCGAATCCCGGGGTGCTCTACATTAAAACTGGCCTTCTCACCGTCCCATCTTAACATTGTTGTTCTGGTGGTATCAGTATAGGATTAGATAAGTCTCCTTCCCCGATTTCCCTGGGGTGGTTATCCCCGTCAGCCATATCACCCGAGGTGGGTGTCGACGTAAAAACAACCAAATCAATCAATCAACGCCTGGTGTTGAACGTCCCAAGGTGACATCAAACCGACGACGACGACTTCTTCTCTTCAACATCCTAGGATAGCAGGCCCATCTATGACAGTGGACTTCTTGTAAGACTGACTGACACGAGTCACTTCCTGTCGACACGAGTCACTTCCTGTCAAAACTTCTCCTCTCCATTCGTACTGGGACATTTTTCTCGGTACAACCCACACGTTGTGACCAGGAGTTCACAACTCGATACAAATACATGAATAATACACGCTTTACAAGGAACTCCACGACTCGTGTGCCTTCTGGCCTGGCCTGCGCACGCTTAAGTTCCCATAGCAATTGAAAATTGTGAAGAGCGGAGATTTCACCCGGCTGCCCTGGTATAAAACACTGGAGAGAGGGGTTGATTTCCGAAGTCCCTCCCCTTGAAGCCAATCAGCCTTCTTGGTTTGTAAAGTCTTGGTACACAAATTGGGTGGCGCTGCACTGCGGTGATGTGCTCTCAAAGGGGAGAGCAGCCCGAGTTTCATATGGTAAATCCACTGTGACAAAAAATGAAACAAACAAACAAACAAACAAAAACAGATATGAATATATGAAACATGAACTCGCAAACTTACGAGACATTCTGTGAAGGTGCCACGACACACACACACACACACACACACACACACACACACACACCCCTCCCCACACACACACATGTGCACAAACATGCACTGGAGCCCACACCTGCACACATATGCATGTGGCTTACATAAGGGTGCAGTAGAATCCAGCACATGGATTCTTTTCCTTTTCTTTTCTTTGGATGGGGAGGAGTGAAGGGAAAGCGAGTAACCATGCTAGCAGACCTTTCGCAAGGTGTGCAACAGTGGGAGTTAAAAAAAAAAAAAAGGTTGGGACAGTTGTAGTTCAACTGTTGCAGAAGTGCAACCACGATTTGGATCGCACTGAGACCCGGTGTGCCCGTGACAAAAAAGGACAAAGAAAAAGACAATAAAGAAAACTACAAAAAAAAAAAAAAAAAAGAAAAAGGAAAAGACAACAACAATGACAAAACAGAAAAAAAGAGAACAAATGGAAAAGGAGAAAAAGAAAAGGGAAAAACATAGAAAAAAGGAAAGGGGAAAAGACAACGGACAGGAAAGGAAGAAAAAAGGGGGGAAAAAAAGCAAGGAAACGGGAAAGGAAAAGAGAAAAGGCAAAGAGAAATGAAAGGAAATAATGGAAAGGAAAAGAAGAGGACATAAAAGAGAAAGGAAAGGAAAAGAGAAGAAAAAATACAAGAAGGAAAGTACAAGAAAAGGAACGACAAAACAAAACAAACAAAACCTAAGAAAGGATAGGAAGACACAGGAGAAAACAACCCCCCCCCCCCTCCCCGGAAACAAAAAAAAATCAGAAAAAGGAAATGGAAAGAAATATAAGAGAAAGGAAAGAAAAACAAAAAAGGAATAAAGATGAGATAAAGGAAGAATAGGATAGAATAAAATGGAGGATCAAACGAAACGAAATCAAACTGAATAGAATAGACTGAAATAGAACAGCAAATGAAACGAAAACAAACCAAATCAGAGAAGATCAAACAAACATGCAGCATAAAAACACATATACGTAAAAACACCCTCACAAAGACAGACTCACACAGACAGACACACACACGCACACACACACGCACACACACACACATACAACACACACACACACACACACACACACACACACACACACACACACACACACACACACTACCTCTCTCTCTCTCTCTCTCCCTCTCCCTCTCTCACACACACTTTAAAGAGAGGAACTATTGTCGCCTCACCACCCCTTGACACTTGCACACAATGTGAAACGGCCGCCAGGTCACAAAGATTGTTTATCTGTCATATATGGATGTCATTTCTGAATATAGTGGGTTGTAAACAGGATGCAAGACTGAAAATTGTTACACACACACACACACACACACGCACACACACACACACACGCATACACACACACACACACATGTATATGTATAATGTGTGTATGCATATGTGTACGTGTATATATATGTGTGTGTATACACAAACACACACGCGTGTATACATAATGCATGTATGTATGTATGTGTATATATATCATCATCAGGTGCCCTGCCGCATGGCGTTGGCGACCATGGACTTCCAACCATCTCTTTCTCTCGTTGCCCCCAGCATCTCCCCCACCCTCTTCATCCTCAGCCACTCTGCAAGTCCGTCCAGCATTCTCTCCCTGGGTCTACCCGGTGCTCTCTTTCCCTCCAGCTTTCCCATTGTGACCAGGTGCTCCAAATCCCCCTTCCTCATAAAATGGCCTATAAATGTTGCTTGTCTTTTCCTAATCTTCCTTATCACTGATCGACTTGTGTCTGCCTCCATCAAGACTGTCTCGTTTGTTTTCTTTGCTGTCCATGGTACTCTCAACATTCTTCTGAGAAACCACATCTCGGCTGCCTCAATCCTGTCATATTGGCAGATGTGATGCGTCTAGTGTGTCGGCTTCGGCTTGCACCGCTGACTAGCACTGCTGTGCGAAAAGAAGAGCAATGCGTAAGTTTCTTCCTGTCAGTACATAGCCTCTCCATCATCAAGCCCTACGCTGTGCCTCCTCGTGGCGACAGGCGGTAACTGAGCACCTCACGGACTCAGGCTGAATCTCGTAGGACTCGGAGGAGGTCTGTCCCCCAGACGTGAGGCATGCAGGCCCGCCGGCGTGTGGACACGCCCTGGTGCCCACGAACCAGATCCCCAAGCTATGGGTAAATAGCTCCACTGCCTTGTGGACATCTCGGGACAGAGTAAGGCTAAGGGAGTCAACCCTAAAATAAAAAACCGATGGAAGGGAAGGGGAAACCACCATCGTACTTTTCCCCAGGAAATCCATGGACAGAGGAAGAATAAAGAAGAAAGTGTATATATATATACAATATATATATACAGTACTCCTCGCTTAAGGTGACCCCCCACGGGACCAAAAATTTTTTTGATCTTATCCGAGGGGCACCCTAAACAGTCCTCTGATAAGATCAACTACCATAAAAAACTTGATCTTATCCGAGGAGCTCAATATTTGGCGCTTATGTCATTTTTTCACATTTTAGACCGAAAGATTTTCCGCCAAATTATGTAATTCTCCACACGCACACACACATACACACACACACGCACGCACAAACGAACGCAAATGCATATATATAGGATATAAGAAAAAATAAAAGAACGCCCCAAGACAGTTACTGAGTTTATTTGCAGAAAACCGTACACAAGTATAACGAATTTTTCACCTGTCTACGTCACGGCACAGATTTTATCTATAGTGAATGACGTCATTATTTATGACGATTTTTGGTCCTCCTAAAAAGTCGTCAACATTGAGATCTGTAGGCAGTTTTCTTGTGCGTCTGACCACAATATTGAGATATTTCAATAATCATGTAGGGTAAGGTCAACTGTGGCAACACGCCCCTTCAGTAGGGGACTCGGCAGATCACAGTTACACCTGTCTACACCCATGGGTCGCACTCTGTCAAAGTGGTTCCCGTGTGTATTACAGTGTCACATAACGTGGATGCTGGCTGGCCGCGACAGGTGTTCTGGGTTGGAATACCAGACACCTGTACAGCCAGCCATCCTCCGCGTTATCAGGGGCCGGAGGAGAGAACATGTAGAGAGGGCGCTTGGTCACCTGGGCGAATGCATACATTTCACAGGTGCCGGCCCACTTTTTTTCTTTGCGCATCAACCTCACGTGTTTCTCCACCCCGGCTCGGCCCCCTTCAATATATTTCTGATATACACAAGGGTTGTCTTCAATTTCTTTGCAAACGCTCTGCCGCCACTGCCCGTGGGTCTCCTCCGTCTGGTCCATTTCTTTCGCCACAGCCAGGAAGAAGCAGTTGCCATCCGCCAAGATGTAATCAATGGTTCTCCCGTCTGAAAAAAATATAAATACTAGTTTATTCTTTAGGAATTATAGAAATAGGCCTACTTTTTGTTTATACATAAACATCAATAAAAAGACCAACAGTGCGACCAATGATAATCTAATTCACACACTAACAAACCTGCACACTAGCATTTGCTCAAACACTGACATTGCACACAGACGCTCTCTCTCTCTCTTTCTCTCACTCACTATCATAATCATCATCCTCATATCAGTATGAACATGTACTAAATTAACCCCACTCCCCCACCCCACATCCCTCCTCTCAAAAAAATAAATACAGACCTGCTGCCAGTGCTTTATCCAAGGACTCGTATACACGGTATGATGGTCGGTCCCTTGAGAATGAATCCTGAGCTGCCGATCTGCATTTTGCTAGTTCCCCGTCAGCAGCCTGTTTGAATGAGCAAATGACCACAACATGACTAAGTAAGAACTGAAACTGCAAGAAGAAAAGGAAAACTGGGCGTGCAATTACAATGCTTTCAGAGAGAGAGAGAGAGAGAGAGAGAGAGAGAGACACACACACACACACACACACACACACACACACACACACACACACACACACACACACACCTCATTACTGAGAAAAGTTTCACAACTTACCAAATTGCCAGGCTGCGGCTGACTGATTTGTTCTTCCTCCTCTAACGTTGCTCCATAGCCTTGACTCTTCTCCTCTGCTTTTTCTCTCCGATCCTCCGTCTTTCCTCCATAGTCCTGTACATTCATCTTTCCTTCATAGTCCTGACTCCCCTCATCCGTTGTCTCTTCATAGTCCTGACTCCCCTCATCCGTTGTCTCTTCATAGTCCTGACTCCCCTCATCCGTTGTCTCTTCATAGTCCTGACTCCCCTCATCCGTTGTCTCTTCATAGTCCTGACTCCCCTCATTCATCTTTCGTCCATAGTCCTGACTCCCCTCATCCGTTGTCTCTTCATAGTCCTGACTCCCCTCATTCATCTTTCCTCCACAGTCCTGACTCCCCTCATTCATCTTTCCTTCATAGTCCTGACTCCCCTCATTCATCTTTCCTTCATAGTCCTGACTCCCCTCATTCATCTTTCCTTCACAGTCCTGACTCCCCTCATTCATCTTTCCTTCATAGTCCTGACTCCCCTCATTCATCTTTCCTTCATAGTCCTGACTCCCCTCATTCATCTTTCCTTCACAGTCCTGACTCCCCTCATTCATCTTTCCTTCATAGTCCTGACTCCCCTCATTCATCTTTCCTTCACAGTCCTGACTCCCCTCATCTTTCCTTCACAGTCCTGATTCCCCTCATTCATCTTTCCTTCATAGTCCTGACTCCCCTCATTCATCTTTCCTTCACAGTCCTGACTCCCCTTATTCATCTTTCCTTCACAGTCCTGACTCCCCTCATTCATCTTTCCTTCATAGTCCTGACTCCCCTCATTCATCTTTCCTTCACAGTCCTGACTCCCCTCATTCATCTTTCCTTCATAGTCCTGACTCCCCTCATTCATCTTTCCTCCATAGTCCTGACTCCCATAGAAGTAGCCTGAGTCTTCTGTGCCTCTTTCGTGTCTTTCTTTTGTTTCGTTGACCTCCTCATTGCCCTCTGGCTCTTCTGTTGTATGAGAGAAAAAGTCTGTAATAGTTGATTGCCTTCGAGTATTCATTATATGTTGCTCAAAAGTCTCTCTAAAGTGTAAGAATGGCGCTTCAACAACATCAGTGCCATCTGACTGCATGAGGCAAAGCCGCAACTTTCGCACACACTCAGAGGCCTCGCGTCGAGTGATGACATCTTCAGGGTTCCCGCAGTTGTCTTCATCAGATTCTTCTTCTTCTTGCACGGCTTCTTCGGCAAAAGGCCCGGTGGTTCTTGATGTTGACGGCTTTTGTGGAGTGAAGGTTTCTTCAGGTGCTGTAGCAAGGGATGTTTTCGTCAACACCAATATAGTCAGAGACTGAGATGTTGTATTTTTTGAACATCCTTTCAAGAATAGGTTCCGAGATGGCTGTAAAGTCCACATCCACATCAAAGTCGTCCATGCTTGTCTTGTCTTCATCGGCAGTGAAACCAGCCTTGGTGAAGCAATTTGCTATGGTTGTCTGCGTGACCTTGTCCCATGACGATTTGAGTGTCGTGACGGCATCCAGTAATGTAATCTGAAACTCTGTGTACTCTCCTCCCTCATCAATGTGACGAATCAGCCTCATCAGAGTTTGGTTTCTGTAATGAACCTTCATGCTCCGAATGATACCTTGATCACAGGGCTGAAGTTTACAGGTGGCGTTCGGGGGCAGGAAAAGGACCTGTGTCGCTTTCAAGTCCATCGCGGCATCCTTGGGGTGGGCTGGGCAATTGTCCAGGACTAGTAGCACCTTCCGTTGCTGGGCAGCCATGGAGCAGTCGAAAGCCCTCAACCACTCCCTAAACTCATCTGATGTCATCCAAGCATTCTTATTTGATGAGTAATTCAACGGCAGATTTTTGACGCCTTTGAAACATCGCGGGTTTTTATATTTCCCGACTGTCAGAAGGGGGTATTTCTCGCTGCCATCCATATTAGCACAAACCATGACTGTAACTCGTTCTTTGGACCTCTTTCGTCCTTGACAGGGGTCGTTTTTCAAAGATAAAGTTCTGTGGGCAATGCCCTCCAGAATAGCCCCGTCTCATCTGCGTTGAACACGTCCTTTGGTTGGAACTTAGCAAGTGTCGGGGTAAGAACGTCTTGTACCCATTTATCTGCGGAGACTTCATCTACTGAGAGTTTTTCCCCACAGATGACTTTGAAGGTGATATTGTGTCTCTTCTTGAAACGGTGTATCCATCCTTCGGTACACACCCAGTCGTAAGTTCCATTTTTATGGGCAAGTTCTTCTGCTTTTGTCTTCAGAATTGGTCCAGTGACAGGGACATTGCGTGCTCTGGCATGGAGAAACCACTTCATCAGTTCATCTTCTACAGCAGAAAATTTGGATGTTCTGATTCTGGCCTTGTGCACATCTGTCAGTCCGCCGTAAAACAGACCCTTGTGTTTTTCTTTTTCATTTAGGACTTTAGTCACGGTTGATGGGGATATCCCAAAGTCGGCTGCAAGTTGTTTTCTTGATTTTGGAGGGGTTTCTTCGGATGCATTAATCAGATCGATTTTCCTCTTCAAAGAGAACACTGTGCTTTTTTTCGCTTTTGCCATTGTGCGAAATCTTTCCGGCTTGACTCACTGGAAACAAAAAGTAATGAGTGGACATGGGATCACTAAAATTTGACCATTTACATGTACATGTATTTTCATGGCTGACAGACTGCAAATTTTTTTATGGAGGCCAAGCAAACGGTCGCCCTCCCCCCACCCCCCCTTTTAATTTTTTTTCGAACCCTGTGGATCCCCCCCCCCCCCCCCCCCCCCCGCCGCTGATCTCAAGCCCCCTCCAAACATCTTCCTTGCCCCTGTTACATGGTTGAGGGATGGTTGCACTGATGTTTCGTGAACTGCAAAATTACTTCAACTTGCCTTCCGACTAACCTAGAAATTAACAAGGTCTCTCGCTCTCTCTCCCCCCCCCTCTCTCTCTCTCTCTAACAACATAAGTATCACCACCACCATCATATCGCCACATTGCTCCCTGCATTGCAGCTCTTATCTCTTTCACAAAGATTGTACCAATTTCTAGATCTAAAACTAGTAAAAGGACACTGAACGAAATAAGAAATCTTTTGTACTCATCTGCGGTAAACTATCTTTATCGTCAGTTCATCAAAAACAAGCCCCCCTCCCCCCCCCCCCCCTTCCAGTTTCCATTTTCAGTCTTTGGGTATCATCTCATGAAATAAAAATGAAATAAAAATTCGTCTGTTTCGTCCTCACCTCGCGGTGCAAATCCGGGTGTTGTTTCCAAGGGAAGCCACTCTCATCACATGGATTTCATCTTAAGCGGTAGTCTTCTCCATTTGAGAACCAAAAACGGGGGTGACGTAATCCGAGGTTTTCCCTTATCCGAGGTGACGCTAAGCGAGGAATTCTAAATGGTACAAAGAAGGCTTTTGGCCGGGACCAACAACCTGATTGATCTTATCAGAGTTGTGACCTTAAACGATAGTGACGTTAAACGAGGACTACTGTAGATATATATATATATATAGAGAGAGAGAGAGCGAGAGAGAGAGAGTAGCACAGCTCTCAAAAGAACGGGTCTGCTTCTGTTTTGTTATCTCTCTCTTTGATGTCCATGATTTCTTTGGTGTTTATGACACAGAGTGAGTCGGAGTCTCGCTTTCACGCACACATCAGACACACACGCGCGCACGCATACACACATAGACACACGTACATGCACGCGTGCGCGCACACGCGCTCATTCCACACACAGACACAATTTGATGCAGGTTGCCAGGATAGAAAGACTAAACATACCACACACACGCAAGCACACTCACACGTGCGCACACACACACACACACGTGCGCGCACACACATACACAGAAGCAAGACACAGAGAAGCAAGACACACACACACACACACACACAACACACACAAGCAGGACACATGATTACACAGAGACAGACGAACATACACACGCACGCTCTCACAGAGAGAAAGAGAGAGGGAGAGAGACAGACAGACAGACATAGTGTGATGCAAGTTGCCAGCAGAGAAACACTACCTGCATACCACACATGCATGGAGTCTTTATTGTGTGCTTATTGAAGTTTTTTTTCAAACCCTGTGCATTTTATTTTTTGCTATCACTCTCCTGCTCTATCTGTTTGTCATTCCAATTCTCAGTGATACAGGCACATTGAAACACAGAAAGAGTGGCAGGCAGGCAGACTAACTGACAGATACATCATAGGGACACACACACACACACACAGACACACACACACACACACACACACTCACACACACGCGCGCGCGCGTGCACTCGCACGCACAGAGAGAATGGGGGCGGGGGAGAGAGAGAGAGAGAGTGAGAGTCTTCTGTGGACAACAAAACGGCGTTAGTTTCCTCCTGAATTAAGTTAACAACAAGAAAACACTGATGAATATTACAGTAATAATAATAACAGTAATAACAATAACCACAATGATAATGATAATAAGAAATAATAATAAGAGTAATAATAATGAGGATAGTAATTGTAAAATAGACGAAAAACAACAATAATAATAATGATAATAGTAACAACAACAACAACAACAATAATAATAATAATAATAATAATAATAATGCTAATAATGATAATATTGCGCTCCTCCACTAAGAATTTACTCTTTTTTTTTTTTATCATAGCACAGATGGTGACATCGAAACATTGATAAAGAGGGATGTATATTTTCCCCCGTACACTTGTACCGGGAGGTGATGCGGGAAGATGGCAGTATGCTACCGGACGGGAATCCTGACTTCATGTTGTAGATGCAGAGTGTGTCTGCCACTCCTCCATCTATCCAGCACCGCTGTCGTCTTCCATTAGCTCTGAAGCTCAAACACTTGGTATTGTAGGCTTCAAGGTCAGGTGGCCAACTGACTTGATCCACTTCCCCCAGTGGGAATGCCGGTGGCTCTTTCAGCATGGAAATTGTGTGCTAGAAATTTCCTCTTTTCTGTCACTCTCTTTGTTTCTGCCTTGTTGCCTTGCTTTGTGTCATTTCTACCTTCCGCTTGCTGGTCCATTCACCTGTATGTGTTCCATAAAGTTTTATGTACTTTTTCTTAGGATTGATAATTGGGTACCTGTATTAAGTGCATTTTTGGCTCTATGGAGGTCAGATATGCGGAAGCAATTTTAGGTAATTTATGCCCGTTTTTATATATGTTTGGTGTCCTTAGGTATGCTTATATTTGTATTCAGGTGTGCTCTTTAAATCCTCTGTGCGATAAATTGGACGGAGTGGTCAACGCCAGGGGCATGTCCTTAGATTATGTGCGCGAATGCATTGATATGTGTACTTAATTTTCTTTTCCTTTTTTTCCTGTATAAGTTTTGTGTTTTGAAGCAGTTATAGCCCTGACATGGCTCTTTACAGTCGGTTGGGCTTTAAGCAACAATAACAATAACGATAACAATAACAACACTTGATCCACTGTTGTGTGATGTATTGATTGACAGGTGTTGTTCCAATTTTCGCTCTGATTTCTTCGTTTCTTGTGTGGGTATGGCGGTGATAAATCGGTGTAGGCACAGATTGTACTGATAAACCAGGCTTTTGTTTTCACAGAGATGTTTAGGTGTTCTAGAAGGGGTGAGAATTGGCATTTCACAACTGTTGCCTTGAGAACTTTTCGCAATTTGTCGACTCATTTGTCCATCGACTGTAACTAAGCTTCTCAGTTCTTAAACTGTGTATTTTGTGTGATTTTCTAAATTCATCCTGCCCCCCCCCCCCCCCTTCATCTTCCATCTTCCATCTACCACCCTTCCAATCCCTAAAAGCACACATTCGTGTGCTGGTCGCAGTTTTATCAGTTCATTTGTCCATCGACTGTAACTACGCTTTACAGTACATTAATTGTGTATTTTCTGTGATTTTCTATATTCACCCTCTCTTCCGCCCCCTCTTTCATCTTCCACCTACCACCCTTCCACCCACTTAAAGCACACATTCGTGTGCTGTGGACATTTTGTCTGCCTTATCTATTCTTTATGATGTAGAACAAGGAACGAGCTGTGGCATTTAACAGGATTCTCATATCGTGCATTAGTTTGTGTTGCATTCGATATGAAGGCCGTTTGAATCTGATAAACTTACGCGTGTCGACTGAACCTTTCGATAGGACCTGTGGGTTCACACAGTGTCTGGGTCTCATGTGTCAAGTTCAAATTCTGCCCCCGTGGGGATGCCAGGTGGTTCTTCCAGTACCTTCTGGAAATTCTGTGCTAGAATTTTCCTCCTTTCTGTCACTCTCTTTGTTTCTTTCTTCCTCCTTTGCTTTCTGTCATTTCTTCGTACCATTTTCTGCCTTGCTGGTATATGTTCGATAAAGTGTTACATAGTTTCTCTTGGGGCTGATAATTGGGTACATGTGTTAAGTGCATTTTTAGTTTTAGGGAAATGAAATATGTGGAAGCAATTTTAGGTAATTCAGGCCCATTTTTATATATGGTTTAGAGTTCCTAATTAAGTTTCAAATTTATATTCAGCATGTTTTTTAAATTCCCTGAGCGGTAGATCGGACGGGGTAGTCAACGCCAGGGGCTTCTCCTTATAAATGTGCGCGAATACATTGAAATGTATACATCGTTTTCTTTTCCTTTTTTCCCTGTTGAAGTATAGTGTATGTTTTGAAACGACTGTAGCCCTGATGTGGCTCTGCGCAGTCGGCTAGGCTTTAAACAAAAATAACAACAAGTTCAAAGGCACGTCGTAACATTTGCAAGCTGGCTTGTTCTTTGCCCATCTCTATGCTCCATCCAACCATCCTGATGATGTCAGTTTTTTCACAGATCCCGTTCCCCTCCCTATTTTAAAATCTTGATATGTATAATGTTTTGCGCAGTCTCAAAAACTCTGGCCAGCTTACGGATTCATGTGCGGACTTAACGCTCATGCCATGATCACCATACACATGGCATCTATGACGTTAGTGCATATGAAATTCATTCCGAGCGCGGAGACGTCATCATGGCTAACTGAAACTGAAACTCTCCGCCAGATAACTGCTGGAAAGATTTGAGTGGAGTGCGTATGGCGTTGTCCTGGCGCAACGATTTTCTTTTGAACAAATTCCACGATTCCAGACTCATTGACGTAAGAGGTATACCATTTCCATCATTTTTGCATGGCTTTCTTGAATACAGTTTTTAAAAAAATTTTCTTCTCATGGCACATATTCGTACCGAGGTGGCCAAAAAAAAGCAGCACGTGCACGCACGCGCGCGCGCGCACGCACGCACGCGACACACACGCACACACACACACACAAACATACGCATACGCGAGCGCACACACACACACACACCACACGCACACACACACACACACACCCTCTCTCTCTATCACACACACACACACACACGCACACACAGACTGATAGACATAGACTCATTACCACCACAACCACCTCCACCACCACCACCACCACCACCAGCAACGAAACAATCGGTCAAAGTTCTGCCACAGAGATTGCAGGCGATATTGACTTGCTGGAACCGCGGGCTGCGCAATGCACATGCTACATTTCATCCACTGTAAAAAGCGCTCTATTACCAAAACAAAACAAAACAAAGAAAAAGACGAAACGAAAACACCACACAACAAACACACACACACACACACACACACACACACACACACACACACACACACACACACACACACACATACACATTGTGGGATTTTTCGGCTTCTAACCACAGTTGAGCTTAATATGGGCTCATTGGGAAGACTGGGACCACACAGTTGAGTCCCATCCACTTCACGGATGCGTCATCGAAGATGTTTGGTCGAATCTTCTGACAAACACCGCAGGTGTCTGCATCTATCGAGTCTGGTTGAAGCCAGGATAGATTTTGAATATAAGCGTATAGAATATAGCTCTGCCATGTAGTCTCAATCCTAGATAGAACTCAATAGCATCATGATTATCATGCCCATCGTCATCATCATCATCATGGAAATCTCCCGAAGTGCGATGATCCTAAAAAGAAAAGAAAAGAAGAAGGAAAAGAAAATCAACAGTTATCGTGAACAATAATTGTCCTTGTGGAGAACGTAAAGACTGATAGAGCACTCTGAGGGTCTGTTTCTCTCCCCTGTTTCCTTGTATTCTTTTGTCGCCGTATCTGCCTTGGAGGTATTTTCGGAGCCTTTTTTTTTTTTTTTTTTACAGGTTAGACAATTAACTCTGTCTTAAGGATTTTGTTTGTTTCGTTTTCGGACCAAGACAGAATCATATTGCTACTGTTGCTATGGGGCTGAAATGCATTACTCTTATTTATTTATTTATTTATTTATTCATTTATTTATTTATTTATTTATTTTTCACTCGTCTTCGCCCCTTTTAGCGTGCTTGCGTAACTCTTTATTATGGAGCTTTGGACTCAAGATATGATATTTGGAGTTCAATCCCAGCCCGCGAAATAGAAACTGACATGTTCGCTGCCCACCGTAATGCATCAGTCGTTCTACTTGGGTCCACCTTGATGTTTCCTACGCCTTGTTTCTCCCTCCTTTTCATTTCAAGACTTTGCCAGGGTTTTGCGCAGGCACAAGGAGTGCCAGATTGGGTGGACTGCGTATGGAATTGTACAAGGGTAATGAATCCTTGAATAAACTTCGAATTCTGAACTCCTTCAATCGTTTGACTTCCTCACCCTATCCACCAGCTACAAAAACATAACCCTTTGACTTCTTCACCCTGTCCACCAGCTAGAAAAGATTAACCCTTTGACTTCCTCACCCTATCCACCAGTTACAAAAGCTTAACCTTTGACTTCCTCACCCTATCCATCAGTTACAAAAGCTTAACCCTTTGACTTCCTCACCCTATCCACCAGCTATAAAAGCTTAACCCTTTGACTTCTTCACCCTGTCCACCAGCTAGAAAAGATTAACCCTTTGACTTCCTCGCCCTGTCCACAATCAATAGCTTTACTCTCTTGAGTCCCTCATCCTTTCCATAATGTGCACAGACCCAATCCTTTCACTTTTCACCCTCTTCCCCAGCTTCATGCAGGAGACTTGTGGATAGGGTGAGGCAGTGAAAGGGTTTTCATTAGCTATCATGGTTGATAATGCAGAAGCTGGTGAATAGGTTGACGGAGTGAAAGGAAATTTTTTCCTTGGTTTTCTGTTATGGTTGACAACGTCGGTAGCTGGTGGATAGGGTGAGGGAATGAAAGGGTTAGGTTTTCACTTAGCCATCATGGTTGCTAATGCAGAAGCTGGTGAATAGGCTGAAGGACTAAAAGGGTTACCTTTTCAATGGCTAACATGACCGATAGTGTAGGAAGTTGGTGGTTAAGGCGAAGGAGTGAAAAGGGTTGAGTTTTTGCTTTGTTTTCGTGACTGCTAATGCAGGAAGCTGGTGGGTAGAGTGAGGGAGTGAAAGGGTTAATTTTTGCTTTGTTATCGTGACCGCTAATGTAGGAAACTTGTGGATAGTATTGAGTCAAAGAATTAAGTTGGGCTTTGTTATCATGATTGCTAATACAAGAAGCTGGTGGAAACAGCAAAGGAATGAAAAGGTTAAGCTTTTGCTTTGCTATCATGACCGCTAATGTAGGAAGCTGGTGGTTAGGGCGAAGTAAAGAAAGGGTTAAGCTTTTGCTTTGTTTTCACGAATGCTAACGTAGGAAGCTTGTGGATAGAGTGAGGAAGTCAAAGGGTTAACAAGCAACTCTTGCCACCCAGTTTTATTAAGGAACGCAGCAGCTGCAGCAACAACAGCATGAACAATAAGAACAGCAGCAGCAACAGCAATGATAATGATGATAATAATGATAATAATAATGGTAAAAAATGATAGTAATGATAATAATGGTATGATAATGATAATAATGATTATGATAATAAAATGACGACGACGAACAACAACAACAGCAACATCAACAACAACAACAATAATGATAATAACAACGATAAAAAACCTAAATAACAATAATAACAATAACAATGATAATAACAATAATAATTATAATGATGGACGCTTCCGAATCGTGCAACGTGTCAGCAGCAAGAGCTCAGAACTATCACCGCTACTATCAACCACCATCACCACCCCCACCACCACTACTACTTCTACACTACTGATAACAAAGATAGTGATGATGATGATAATAGTGATGATGATGATAACATGCAAACACCAACAAGAACAACAGCATCACCACAAACGACACCATCACGAAATACAGTTACTGTACTTACATAGTTATTTAGTTGATACAGTTCTATGTTTATATACTTATTGAGTTTCTTTTTGTCCAGGACACGTGCACTGCTGAGTACAAGAAAATCCCGGGTCACACCATGTGCATGCGTGATGACCCGCGCGTGACTCGCACGGGCGTTACGTCAGAGGACCGTGAGCTGATCCTAAGACTGCACAACGAGGCTCGCAGCACTGTGCAACCTCCGGCCACGGACCTGACCACTATGGTAATGGACATTGATGATGATGATGATGGTAATGAGGATGGTGGTGGTAATGATGATGATGATGTTGAGGAGGAGGACGAAGACGACCATGATGATGACGAAGATGATTATGATATAATGATGATGATATGATGATGTTGATGAGGACGATGATGGTGATACGATGATGATGTCCATACGATGATAGTGATGAGAATGGTATAGTGATGATGATAGTGATGATATAATGATGATAACTTATGATGATGATGATAATAATTGATAACATTGATATAATGGTGATAATAATATTGTGTGTTTGTGTGTGTGTGTGTGTGTGTGTGTGTGTGTGTGTGTGTGCTATGTTACGTGGCTGTATTTATTTCAGGAATAAATACATACACGAATCTCAAATATTTCTGCATGAAAATGCTCACGTAGCAAAACCAAACTTTTTACAAAAAAAATTGAGCGAAACCTTTTGAGGTTTCTGTCTCTGTCCTCCCTCCCTCCCCCTTCAAACCTCTTACTATTCATCACCAAACCACCCAACCCCTTCTTTTTCTAAAAACGTATGTACATAAATTTTTGTCTGCAGGTGTGGAACGATGATCTGGCAGCAGTAGCTGAAAAGTGGGCACAGCAGTGTGTGATGGGTCATGACAAGGAGCGATCTGTGCCAAGTGAGTTGTTAGCAGCGAACATCTACATCCTCACCCACATCACCAACACCACTACCAACAACACCGGCAATATCACCGACACATCAATACCAACTACGCCGATATCAATATCACCAACACCTGCCAACGCTAACATCGCCAACAACAACAACGCCAACACCTGCAAACACCAAAATCGCCAACACCAATACCAACACTAGCAACCCGTCAACGCATACGTCACCATCACCAACACCAGCACCCACCAACACATACATCATCAATACCAACGCCAACATCGCCAACAGCAACACCAACACCGCCAACGCCAACATCACCAACACCAACATCACCAACGCCAACATCGCCAACAGCAACATCACCAACAGCAACAACACCGACACCGCCAACACCAACATCACCAAAACCACCCAACAAACATCACCAACACCTACATGGCCAACCCCAACACCGCCAACACCAACGACACCGACAACACCAACACCATTAACACCAACACCATTAACACCAACACTGCCAACACCATTAACACCAACACTGCCAACACAACACCATTAACACCAACACCATTAACACCAACACCATTAACACCAACACCGCCAACACCAACATCGCCAACACCTACACCTCCAACGCTAATACTGCCAACACCAACACCAACATCACCAACACAAACATCGCCAACACCAACATCACCAACACCAACACCAACATCACCAACATACATCACCAACGCCAACATCGCCAACACCACCACCAACACCAACATCAGCACCAACATCACCAAGACCATTATCGCCAACACCAATAACATCACCAACACCAACATCGCCAAACACCAACGTCGCCAACATACATCACCAACACCAATGTCGCCAACACCAACATGGCCAACACCAACAACATCACCAACACCAACATCGCCAACACCAGCATCACCAACATACATCGCCAACACCAATATCACCAACACCAACATCGCCAACACCAACACCACCACCACCACCACCAACAACAACAACGAGCACAAAAATAATACGACGTAGTTAATGATGATCGTAACAGTGGTGTTACTGATGTTACTGATGCCACTGCTACGATTAGTACTGTTGCTGCTATTACCACTAGCACTACAACTTCTGCTGCTACTACTAGATTAGCATTTGCTGTTGCTACTACTACTACTACTACTACAACAACAACTACTACTATTACTACTACTACTTCTAAAACTACTACTGCTTCTACTGCTATTGGTAATGGTACTGTTACCGATACTGCTGCTACTACTATTGCAGCTGCACATTCTACTGTTGCTACGACTGCAGCTGCTGCTGCCACTATTGCTATTACAACTACTTCTACAATTACATGTGCTACTACTGCTGCAGCTGCTGCTGCTATTACTGCTACCATTACGAGTACTCCTTTCCCTCCTCCTCCTGCTATTATTGATGATGATGTCGAAAGATATTAAAAGATACACGATTGCTGCAATGATTCAAACAGTAATCAGATGGTCTCTCTGTGTATTAGAGAAATTTCGTGAAAGCGTCCCTGACATCCTTGCGTAACCACTGTAAAGAACAAGACAAGAGGCGTAGAAGAAGGAAAATTTTATGCTTAATAATAGCAACAACAACAATATTAATGATAATGATAATGATATAATAATAATAATAACAATAATAATAACAATAATAATGATAATAATAACAATAATAATAATAATATATTGTTATTGTTATTGTTATTTTTGTTTAAAGCTCTGCCGACCTTGTAGAGCCATATCAGGGCTATAACTGTTTCAAGATACTTTGCACAAGGAATTGAAAAAATACCTGAATATAAATTTAAACATAACTAAGGACACTAAAACATATACTCCTAATCATAATTTAAGGGCCACTTCTTCCTTCCTCTCTAATTTTAAGTTGAAATAATTGACAATGTTTAGAATTGATTCTATGTTTTATTTCATCATTTCCACACCTGTTTTGGAAAAAGAAATTAGCACAATGACCCATTAGTGAACAGCACATGCATTTAAAGGAACATCCCCCCCTTTTCAAAAAACAGAAAGTGTCAGATTTGGCCAATCTGTTTTCAATATCGCGTGTGTCCGCCCCGAGCCTGGATGCATGCTTCACAGCGCCGATGCATCGACCCCACAAGGGTACGGAGTGTGTCCTGAGGGATGGCCGCCCACTCGATCTGCAGGATGTCGACCAGCCTGGCCAGGGTGCCCGGTGGGGGGTGGTTGTCCCTGATGCGCCTCCCGAGCACATCCCAGAGGTGTTCAATTGGGTTCAGGTCAGGTGAGCACGCTGGCCAGGCCATACGGACGACTTCATGCTGCTCCAGGAAGTCGGTCACAAGGCGTGCTCGATGCGCAGGTGCATTGTCGTCCTGGAAGATGGCGCCTTGACCAAGGTCCACAAGCGCAGGCAGTGCCACGGCCGCCAGAACCTCGTCCCGGTACCGGACCCCGTTCAGGATGCCGTCAATGGGGAGCAGGGGGGTCCG
>JAPXFY010000015.1:40315869-40323369 GCA_030674185.1 Monoplex corrugatus
ACACTTACTAAAAAAACTGCAGAGCATAGATTGTAAAGGTTTCAAACTTGCACTGGGTCTTCCAATGCATGCTTCCTGTCTTCGCACATATAATGAAATCAAACTGTTGCCACTTGATGAGCAAAGGAAAGTCGCTTCTACTAAATTTTTGTTAAGACACACCACCGTAGAAAACATCTTCGAAACAGAAATTAAACTGAGATCAGATACCGACTTTCCAAAAAGAGCTAAATCAATATCTTCACAGGTCACTCTTGCAACATACACATCTGACGTCATGAAAGGCTCAGGAATTGATCTACACGTAGATCCTGTATCTATAAGACCTTCCTTTTCGCCAGTACCCAATTGGGAACTCCAAAGAGCACAATTTGACGTACACCACACTAATTTAAAAAAAGGAGACAATATAAACTTACTGGCAAGTCAGGTTAAATGTCATATAGACGACTTATATTCCGATAATTTGAAAATTTACACTGATGGATCAGTAATTGAAAGAAAAGCAGGCTCAGCGTTTTTAATACCTGGTCTCAAAATTGAAAAATCTTTCTACATAGGACTTGATAAATCTGTCTTTACAGCTGAACTCGTTGCAATATTAATGGCTTTAAACTTTATGATAAGTCTTCCTATGACAATTTTTCAAATACTTTTTTGCGTTGATTCAAAATCAGTACTTCAGCCTCTTGAATTATCAAAATTACAAACAAGATTAGAAATGATTCTGGAAATTAGTCACTTGATTCATAATTTATCTTTAAGAGGCACTGATATTACTTTCTGCTGGATACCTTCTCATAGTTCTTTTCGTTATAATGATAAAGTTGACAGGGCTGCCAAACGGGGAGCTAATAACTCACCAGATTCAAACAATATCCAGCTTTCTCTCTCGTTGCACGAGAATTACACCTTAGTAGAGAACTACATCTGGAAGCAGTTCCAATTAAAACAGAAAAAGTATGATAAATGTCACATGAACTTTGAAGTTAGCAAAATACTTAAGCAGCTTCATGCCAGCAGATTTATACAATCCCTTATGTATAGATGGAAACTTGATGCATTCAAAACAAAATACACCAAGAACATAGTGTGTCTGTGTGGAAAGAAGATAACATAGTCATATTCTTTCTTGCGTTAAGGTAAAACGACATATTCCAACACTATCTATGAGTACAGTTTCTGATATATTTGCCTCATCATCATTACTATATGAATTTTTTGTTAGCCTGTCAAAAAGTCCTATAGCGAATTACCTTTAAAATGTTATTTCACTTGTTCACTGTTATGGTTAGTCAATTATTAGTTTTAATTTTTTCTTCATTTCTTCCAGATATTTATTAATTTTCTTTGTTAGTTTGTTTGTTTAAATCGTTAATTATGGTAACATTATTTGTTAGTTTTACCTTCCCCTCTTCAAAACAGTTGTTTTCTGGATCATCTTTTCTCAAGTTCAAAATTTACAATTTTCAAATATTTTTTTCACTCCTCCTCTATCACCATCCCCCCCTTCCCCCCCCCTTTTTTGTTGTTGTTGTTGTCTAAAATCACTTTAGTGAATAGACATTAAATCAAAGACCACCACACACACACACACACACACACACACACACACACACACACACACACACACACACACACACACACACACACACACACACACAGCGACACACACACACACACACACACACACACACACACACACACACACACACACACACACACACAACACACACACACACACACACACACACACACACAACACACACACACACACACAACACACACACAAATCTAAAATCACTTTAGTGAATAGACATTAAATCAAAGACCACCACCACACAACACACACACACACAAGCTCTCTCTCTCCTCCTCCCCCCTCACACACACACACACACACACACACACACACACACACATGCTGAAAGCCTGCGCATAAACCGTACACGCTGGTGAAGTCTTGAAGTTGCAACATAGCGTATGATTATTTCCTATCGTTTAAAGTCCAGAAACAGCAACTTTGGGTTTCACCTTTGGGCCAGGTATATACTAAGTATCCATGACTGCAACACGCATTGGTGTGATAGAATCATGTGGTCATGCGGCGCATGTACAGCCCCCCTTTGCTTGAAGAAATGACTCCCGCACCCTATCCACCAGCTGCAAAAACTTAACCCTTTGACTCCCTCATCCTATCCTCCAGCTTCCCGGAAACTGGTGGATAGGGTGAAGCAGTCTTTTTGCTTTGTTAGCATCGTTGACAATGAAGGATGCTGGTAGACAGGGTGCGGGAGTCAAAGGGTTAAAGAAATGAATGGCGGTTGGCGTCGACAGCTTGAGAGGTGAGTGTCCCAAGCGTGGCGATGCATTGATGCTCCGGGTCCCATCAGCAGCCTCGTGGTGTTTCTTGTTAACTGATGTACCCGTTGAAAAACTGACCTGTTCGCTGCCCATCTTAATGTTTCCATCATTTTGGTGGTGTCAGCTGGATGATTCGTAGCTCCGTCATACTCTGCCACCCCACCTTTTCCCCTTTTAAAACCTTGCCAACGCATAGGGCTTTTCGCAAGATCAAAGAATTTGTCAGAGCGTTGCTGGCAGATTTGGTTTGAGTGCATATGATGTATTTTATGATCTCCCCGTGGGGATACCGGGGGGTCCTTTAGTATAAATAGTATCCCCACCTTCTGGAAATTCTGTGCAAGAAATTTCCTCTTTTCTATCACTCTCGTTGTTTCTCTTTTCCTCCTTTGGCTTTCTGTTATTTCTTCCTATCATTTTCTGCCTTGCTGGTCCATTCACCTGTATGTGTACTTACATACTTTTTCTTAGGCTTGATAATTGGGTACATGTATTAAGCGCATTTTGGGGCTCTAGGAAGGTGAGATATGTGGAAGCAATTTAAGGTAATTCATGCCTGTTTCATATATGTTTTGGTGTTCTTAGGAATGCTTAAATTTGTATTTAGGTTTGTATTTTGTTTAAATCCCCATGTGGGATAAATTGGATGGAGTGGTCTACACCAGGGGTATGTCCTCAGATTACATGTATGTGCGTGGATGCGTCTTTCTTTTTTTCCTGTTGCAGTTTTGTTATGTTTTGAAGCGATTATAGCCCTGGTATGGGTTTACGCAGTCGGCTGTACTTTAAACAACAAGTTGCCCAGTTGCGATGATTCCCTTTTGAATAAACTCCATACTGCACACTTCTACAGGCCGGACAGGATGACGCCAGTTCTATTGGGCTGAGGTCAACGCCATGATGGCCACATCTTCATATAATGCTGTGTCCTCTGAGTGGATTTGTGATGTTGTGTTTTGTTGTGGACAGTCCTCTGTGATGTTCGTTTTATGCTGAATTGACAGTTAAGTGATGCACGTGTACGGAGGTTGTGATAATCCGAAAGTTGCTACAGTCGATAATAAGTAATTGTTATAACTAGAAATTACGTTTTGTTTATCCGCGTCCTTTGGCATTTTTACATAAATAAACTGTCCTTGTCCCTCGTTGTTGGACTTCACAAGCACGTGCGTCACGTGTCTATCGGCCTTCACACTCGTTCGCGTACAAACACACGACAGCCCACATTGTTGATATTGTGATCGAACGGTTCATTTTTCATCTGTTCCACGTGTTCATCTGGCCGTGTGTAGAGACCTGTGTCTTGACCTTCTTTGCAGTAAATGTAAACCCATGTTACCAACATACTAGCTTTCGTTTGTGCAAATGTATTTCCGTTTTCATTTTTCGATTTTGCTGTCCCGTTTTCTGCGCCTGGTTAATGGCTACGGAGATAGGGGCACGTTTCACAGTTCTGTGATGATGCACGATGATTTGGATGATAATCATGATGCTGTGAGTTAAATTGTAGAATGAGACTGTCTGATAGGGCTGTACCGTACGCTTACTGTCACGAAATATCCTGGCATCAACCAGGCCCGAGATATACAGACATCTGCGGCACTAGATGTCAAGAAATTTGAACAACATCCTTAGTGACGTCTCCCGTGAAGTGATGTCTACTTCCGTCCCTCCAAGTGAACCAATAACGCATTCAGTCGATAGGAGCTGGTTGAGGCCAGAAACCCCCCCCCCCCCCCAACAATTTTGACAGGACTTAATGGGATTCGAACCCACAGCCTCCCAGACGTAACTGTTAGGCTAACCACTGCACCACAGGAGCTAGTCCGTGCGCGTTATCGTTTCTGAAGCTTGCTGTGAGGCCACAGGACGTCAATATGTCATGCAGTGTCCCTATTGTTTGTGCTTGTCAGCATGGGATGATGGTGAACGGATTGCTCCATCTCCGTTGTCAGATGAAGACAGCCCAAGGTCGGTGTGGACATGTCGGTGAGATTAATCACCTTGGTGATGAATTTGTTCCTATCGCTCTTAGATTTTTCTCGTGTGCGGTGTATACCCTTTGCTTTGCGCACATTGTGTTGAACCATTCTGCCGCTCTTCTTCCTATCTGAATGTTATCCGCCATCCATCACATGTGAGCTGACCCCCCACTCTGCTGGAGATGCCGGGGGCTCTCAGTATAAATAGTATCCCCACCTTCTGGAAACTCTATGCTAGAAATTTCCTCTTTTCTGTTACTTTCTTTTGTTTCTGCCTTGTTCCGTTGCTTTCTGTCATTTCTTCCTTCCATTTTCTGCCTTGCTGGTCCATTCACCAGTGTGTGTTCGAGGAAGTCTTTCGTCCCTTTTCTTAGAATTGATAATTGTGTACATGTATTAAGTGCATTTTTGGCTCTAGGTAGGTGAGGTATGCGGAAGCAGTTTTGGGTAATTTATGCCCCTTTATGTTTTGGTGTCCTTACGTATGCTTAAATTTGTATCGGGTGTGATTTTTAAATCCCCTGTGCGATAAATTGGACGGAGTGGCCGGCGCCGGGGGCATGTGTCCTTGGATTATGTGTGCGAATGCATTGATGTGTGTGCTTACTTTTCTGTTTTTCTTTCTTTCCTGTATACGTTTTGTATGTTTTGAAGCGGTTATAGCCCTGATATGGCTGTATGCAGTTAGCTGGGTTTTAAACAAAAATAACGATAAAAAATAACCTGGTTGGAACTAGCCACCCCACTACCAGGCTGGATGTAAACTTTCCCAGTGCAGGGGCTCCTGTGGCGGTGTTCTCAAACAGTTGTCGGAGGTCTTCCTCTTATCGAGTGTCAAATGTCACCATGCAAGGAAATAAAATCGATTTTCGACGATCCTGACATTTTTTTGTTTGTTTTCACTTCTCTCACGTGTAAAGCCGTGGTCAGAACTCTTTGGAGAAGGTGTATGGACAAAGCTTGGTCAGAAAGTTTGGAGAGTAATTATGTCGGTTATGCCTTCAGGTTTTGTGACCATCTACTATTGTTCTCGTTTCACATGTTTTCTTTTTGATCTGACACTTCTTCAAGGTTAAGGTGACATTGAGAAGTTCAGATCTGGATTTTCTGTGTTAATTTTTTTGGTAATTTAAAGGTAGGTTTTTGGAATGGTGTGGTTGTCTTGTTTTTCATTTTCAAATGGTTCACAAGACCAGATTTTTTTGTAATAAATAGGGAGATTCTGGGAATATGGTGTGACCTTGTTTTTTTTTAATTTTCAGATAGTTCACATGACCATATTTCTATGATAAGAAGGGGGATTTTTGTGAATGGTATGACCTTTTTTTTTTCATTTCAGATGGTTCACAAGATCAGATATTTTTGTAATAAAAGGAGAGTTTGGAAAGTATGATTATCTTGTTTTTCACTTTCGGATTGTTCACTAGACCAGATTTTTGTAATAAGAAGTAGTTTTTTTTTATAGCGTGACCATTTGGTTTCATTTTCAGATGGTTCACAACACCACTCACCTCGTAGGGTGTGGGTTCGCGTCCTGCCGTGGCTCCAAGTACGGCCGCTACTTCGTTTGCAACTACGCCGCAGCGTAAGTGGATAG
This sequence comes from Monoplex corrugatus, assembly GCA_030674185.1. Lineage (NCBI taxonomy): Eukaryota > Metazoa > Mollusca > Gastropoda > Littorinimorpha > Ranellidae > Monoplex > Monoplex corrugatus. The sequence continues at coordinate 40,321,813 of JAPXFY010000015.1, forward strand.
AAAGTCTAGACTGAAGGTAGTGAGTGGGTAGGGTGGGTTTTGTTGTGTGTTGTGTGGGGTGGCGGCCGGTGGGTGATTGTGTGTGTGTGTGTGTATGTGTTACTTGTGTATGTGTGTGTTGTGTGTGTCTGCGTGTGTTGTGTGGGGTGTGTGTGGTTGTGTGTTGTTGTGTGTGTGTGGTGTGTTGTGTGTGTGTTGTGTGTGTGTGTGCTTGTGCATGCATGGTTGTGTGTTTGCGTTTTGTGTTGCATTGTCTCCGTGTTGATGCTGTGGTAGTGATAATGGGGTGTGTGTGTGTGTGTGTGTGCGCGCGCGCGCGTTTGTGTGTGTATGTGAGGGACGAAGTGATGTGTGTTAGCTTGCGTGCGTGTGTGTGTGGGGTGGTGTGTGTTGTGGTGTGTGTGTGTGTGTGTTGTGTGTGTGTGTGTGTGTCTCTGCGCGATGTGTGTGTGTCTGCGCTCATGTGTGTGTATGTGAGGACGACATGATGTGTGTTTAGTGTGTGGTGTGACGAATGTAGTTGTGGTGGTAATTCGTGTGCGTGCTTGTAGCATGCGTGCGTGTGAGTACGTGTGTGCCTGCATGCGTGTGCGCGCGCGTGGGTATACGTGTGTGTTAACGCCCTATCGATATACTCAGCCCTATCGGTATATATCATTGAAAACACCATACACAACCATATTTACGAAATCTAAAGCTTAACGTTTAAACTTAGTGCTCCGGAAGATTACAAATGTGTACAGAATTAGAATATTAAAAGGTCATGATTATGTTAAAAATGCACCTATTCAAAATTCTAGCTACAATTTGGCCTCCCTTTCCCGACCTATGTTGGTTTCGTCTGTTTAAACAGTGAATGTAGATACATTTTTTTGGCACCCCCAACACAAAGCCATTTTATCTTTTCGGTAGACAGTGCTATTTCCATCTACTGTGCACGAAAGAACATACCCTTTTTAATTCATTCTATGTGAACAAGTTTGTGGTATTTCTGAAACGGAAGGAACGTACATAAAATGTATAGTGGAATGTATTAATTTTTGCATGGCTGTGCGCGCTGGCTGACCACCGATGCCAGTGATGTGATACATGTAACAGACTCGGTTGCCAGTGCTAAGTGCGCTTGGGGAAGAGTTGTTAGTTGATATGTGTGGGATGGAAAACACCTGCTTGTATACCGATAGGGCTGATTGTACGATAGGCTGATTGTACGATAGGGCGTTAACACGCGTGCATTCGTGTGTGTGTTGTGGTGTGTGTGTGTGTGTGTGTGTGTGTGTGTGTGTGTGTGTGTGTGTTTAGGGTATGTGTACGTGTATGTATGGATATGCATGTACGTATGAATACTGTGTTAGTTTTTTTTTTTGTATTTGAGCATGATAAGCTTACTAGACATGGACTGTATAATGATGATGATGTTTGATAACAATGGTAATAAGATGATAACAAAAATAATGATGATAATCGTCATCAATGATGATGATGACGATGTAATAAATTTAATCCTCCTCCTCCTCCGCCTCTTCCTCATCATCATCGTCAACGCCACCACCATAG
>JAPXFY010000015.1:40328369-40343369 GCA_030674185.1 Monoplex corrugatus
AACCTCTTCCGAGACGTCCCTCTTGATGCAAGATTTCACAAGAGATCAGTAGATTTCATTTGTTATGATTTTATGTCTGAGTATGGTTTTCTTTAACTCTTTCACCGCCAAGTTTCCCCAGAACGGCACTCCTCAGTGCCAAGTATATTTTGGGCAACCAATTTTGCAGCGCAGTATGCATTTTTAAAAGCTTGTATCTCAAAGACGATTAAAGATTTTCACTTACTGTTTTTGCTGTGTATAGGGCAGATGTATTTATATATGAATGCTTGCTTTTGTTTATGTGCTTGATTGATTATTCCACAGATATTCGTATTATAAAGAAAAAACAAAATTCTTTTTCATACGGTTTATCAGTTGTACCACTGACCTTATTTCGTGAGTTGTGCGCCAGATATCATTATAATAAATGAAGAAAAGCAATGGAAAATCTACACACAAAGTCAGCTGTCTGCTTATTCTACTCGGAGTGGTAGAGAATGCGTGTGGATTTGCAGCCATTTTGGAGAAAACGTGACTAAAATTCCGACAGATCACAAAGCCACACTTCAACCTTACTGCTGAAAAACTAGATCGCTTGGTAAAGTTTAAAAATAGCACAGTCGCCTGCATTTACCAGAGGAGCTGACAGAAGCTTTGTACCCATGTGAAAAGTTATCGTTTAGCATGACCCCTCCAAGTCGCACAAAAGCGACCATGGCGGTTGTACGGGAAGTCGCTTGATTGCGACCATGGCGGGAAAAGAGTTAAATGCATCGTAGATTTGCAAGGTTAACAGTGAGCATGGATGTTAACTGTTCAGTGTTGTCTATCTTAACCTGGTTGTCATTTTTGACATGGTGTTAGCCCTGATATGTCTCTGATAGTCGGCTGGATTATAAGCAATATGGACTTGAAATGACGTGGACTGACAGAATACGATCCGCCAATCTCTGCCATTTGCCTGTTTTGCTCACCACTATGCCACAGTGATTCGTTCGCCGTCGTTTATGTGTTCTTGGCTTATATTCACCCTCTCCAATAGAGGTGTAAGCCTCGTCCATTGAAAAACAAAAGGCTTCTTCATCTATTTTGCAAAGGATGATTTCAACCTATCTCAGAAACTAGTTAACGGAATGAGAGATTCATTGTAACCGGACTTAGAAATATAATTGCGCTCCACCCAAATCTGCCAAAATGTATCTGGTACACTCTTTGATCCTGCACAGTATCCTATACACGGCGACGTCTTCAAATAGGGAAGACGAAAGGAATGAATTAATAATGATGATAATAGTAATAGTAAACAATGATAACAATAATTATGATAATAATGAAGCATTTATGTAGTGAGCTTCTCTGACCGAGTATTAGAGTATTAGCAATCAACGAGTTATACCGACCAAATCACACACAAAGTCAACAGGCGCACATACACACACACACACACACACACACACACACACACACACACACACAACACACACACACCACAACACACACACACACACACACACACACACACACACACACACACACACACAGCCAAAATGCGCACATATCAAACACACACACACAAAGCCAAAATGCGCACATACCACACACACACACTCATAACACACACAAACACACGCACACACACTTAAACACACACGCGCACACTCACATCACTCCGTCCTCTCTTTACCCCCTTCTCAACAACAGACAGTGACATTCTAATGTAAACATTACAAGAGACAGCAAAAGAAAACAGAGCTCACGGCTGCATTTTCCCAGCCATTCTGACACCCTTTAGTTGGTACCTTTCTGTCAGCCAGCATCGCTTGGAAGTGGTATTTTTAGCCAGGCAGGTTTGACCAAAATCCATCTCTGAAGCGCGTCTTGTGCTACAGCAATACTGATAAAGAAGGAATCTGAGTGCGGTTTTCTGTATGTTTTGTGAATTTGTGTAATGATCGAGAATTTTTTCATCACTTTACCTGGATGCATTCAGTGCTGTGAATACTCATTGTTCTGAAGAAGTGATCATTCCTTTGATGCATCACCTTGTCTTTGAGTTTCAGTAGAAATTACTAATGTGATGATTGACTCATATCTCCAGGTGGTGGTTGTTTGTTCAGTATAAAGTGAGATTATTTTCGTAGTAGTGGCGTAAGTATAGTGCAAGTTACAATCTTCACACGTTTTTGTCCATTTTGGCATGGTCAGATTCATGATCTTCAGTGCTTTAACTTTCTCAAATTTCTAAAAATCGCAGTTCGTTCTCTGTTTTCACTCTTTTCTGGAGGCTTGAATTTGGCTAAAATCGGGTGTTAGCTGTTGCCCAGCCGAAGCACGCCACCGGCTGTGGGTGAACTAGGCCATGTGCATAGGCGCGCTGCACTTGTGTGTGTGTGTGTGTGTGTGTGTGTGCGCGCGCGCGTGTGTGTGTGCATGTGTGTATGTGTGTGTGTATGTGCGTGTGTGTGTGTGCGTGTCTGTGTGTGTGTGTGTGTGCATGTGTGTATGTGTGTGTGTGCGTGTGTGTGTGTGTGCGTGTCTGTGTGTGTGTGTGTGTGTGTGCGTGTCTGTGTGTGTCTGTGTGTGCGTGTGTGTGTGTGTGCGTGTGTGTGTGTGTGTGTGCGTCCTGTGTGTGTGCGTGTCTGTGTGTGTGTGTGTGTGTGTGTGTTCGCGCAAGGAACGCATATCTCTCTCTCTCTCTCTCTCTCCCTCCCTCCCCTCCCACTATTGCATGCATTGTGTGTGTGTGTGTGTGTGTGTGTGTGTGTGTGTGTGTGTGTATGTGTGTGTGTGTGTGTGTGTGTGTGTGTGTGGTGTGTGTGTGTGACTGCTGCGTTCTTTCAAGATTTTTAGAGGGACTGAATGTAGAAAATGATTGAGATCAGCACCAAGTACTGGAACCTAGGTCAATCTGTAGGTCTAAACGAGTAGTTCCATGCGCGCCTTTGCTGAAAGGGGTGTGGAGAGAGGAAGGGAAGGGGAAAGGTGCACGCTATTGATAACCAGCAGGGCAGAACCAAAAGTGCGCCAACTGAAGGGGATAGGTGCACGCTATTGATAACCAGCAGGGCAGAACCAAAAAGTGCGCGAACTGAAGGGGAAAAGTGCACGCTATTGATAACCAGCAGGGCAGAAGATCTTAGATGTCATTGGGGGGCCAACTAAAGAATCTCGGATTTGTGCGCCGTGAGAGGAATATGAGGTGGCCAGAGAAAGCTAGAGCTAATAGTGTCTTTTGAATAGGTGAATTTTCAGGGCTGATTTGAAGGGCAGAGTTAATAATAATAGTAACAGTAATAATGATAATAATAATAATAATAATAATAATAATAATAATAATAATGATAATAATAATTATATCCCCTGTGGGGATGCCGGGGCTCTTTCAGTATAAATAGTATCCCCACCTTCTGGCAATTCCGTGCTAAAAATGTTCTCTTTTCTGACTCTCTTTGTTTCTGCCTTGTTCCTTTGCTTTGTGTCATTTCTTCCTATCATTTTCTGCCTTGCTGGTCCATTCACCTGTATGTGTTCGATAATGTATTGCGTACTTTTCTGAAGATTGGTCATTGGATATATGTATCAAGTGCATTTTAGGTCTGTTTTCATATATGCTTTAGTGTCCTTAGTTACGTTTAGATTTGTATTCAAGTATGTTTTTTAAATCCCCTGTGTGATAAATTGGACGGAGTGGTCAACGCGAGGGGCATCTCCTTAGATTATGTGCGCGAATGCATTGATATGTGTACTTAATTTTCTTTTCCTTTTTTCTGTTGAAGTATTGTATGTTTTGAAATGGTTATAGCCCTGATACGGTTCTACGCTGTCGGCTGGACTTTAAACAAACAAAAAACCCAACAATAACGACAACAACAAGAACAACACCAATAATTAATAATGATAATAATAATAATAATAATAACAACAATAATAATAATGATAGTATTAATAATAATGGTAATGGTGATGCTTATGATAATAATAACAGTAATGATAACACTACAATAGTAATGATTACAATAACAATAACAACAATTATACTATTTATGTGGCGCCAAATCTTGACAATTCAAATCAAGGCACACCCACACACCAGACATACAGCATGCGATCAACGCAGACCACCTTACAACACGCGGGGAAAAAACCCCAGCCCAACTTAAGTTGATGAAACCTGAATACCATCAGAATACGTGTGGATTTTAAAGCGGGCAGCGAACAGGCCAAACCTTGTGTTGAAGGCTGGGATTGAACTCGAGACAATCAGATATTGAATCCACACTGAGACAGAATTCGTCCAGGATTGGAACACCCAACACTTCTCGCACCATAAGCGATAAGCATATGCTGTTGGATCTACGAGACTTTTGAAAAAAAAATAAACAGATCTCGCTGAGATTCGATCTCGGATTGCTTGATTCGTAATCCACAATGCAAACCGTTACGCCCTAGTATCGTGGAAAGCTTGGCCCAGGGGGGGGGGGGGGGGGGTTAGTAAACAACAACTCTGGCCCAGGGGGGGGGGGGGGTTAGTAAACATGGCCCAGGGGGGGGGGGGTTAGTAAACAACAACTCTGGCCCAGGGGGAGGGGGGGTTAGTAAACAACAACTCTGGCCCAGGGGGGGGGGGGGGGGTTAGTAAACAACAACTCTGTTTTTCTCTTTTCCAGCTCAGGGCCGCTGATTTTTCGTTATCTCATGCACTGGGTAACTTTGTGCCAACAGGTAGAACAGATGGGTCATTGTTCTTGTCCAGCGTATCGGTATAGAATGCCGTGGGTTTAATTTAGCGACTGCCAGTCAGGTTGTTTGAAGTATTTTCAAGACAGACACGAAGGTAGACGTACTCGCACAAGCATACACATTCGCACACACGTATGCACAAACAAATGCATGCACGCATACGCATGGGCGCGCGCACACACACACACACACGCACCGTATAAAAGCATATACGTGAATAGACGTTAAAAGAAATAACGAAAACACACACACACACACACACACACACACACACACACACACACACACACACACACACAAAATACACTCACACACACACGCACACACACCGTCTGAAACCACGAATCTCTCTTTCTCTCTCTCTCTCTCTCTCACACACACACACACCCACACACACACACACACACACGCACACGCACACAAACATACACACACACACACCCACGCACACAAAACATAAAGCACACACACACACACACACACACACACACACACACACACACACACACACACACACCTTTTCTTCTTTCATGAGCCTGTGATCGATCTGTCTGCCAACAATCTCCTCAATCCTTTCCAGTCAGCCTACCGCCAGTGCCATAGCACTGAAACTGCCCTACTATCACATTCTCAACAATCTCCTCCTTGCAACTGATACTGGCAAAGTCTCTCTCCTCACACTCCTTGATCTGTCTGCAGCCTTTGATACCACTGATCATGGTATTCTCCTTTCTAGACTTCATCATACTTTTGGCATCTCTGACATTGCTCTGTCTTGGTTCACTTCATACCTATCCAACAGAAAACAAACCGTTCTCATCAATGGCACTTACTCTCAACCTGCATACCTGACCTGTGGTGTTCCACAAGGATCTGTCCTTGGCCCTGTTCTTTTCACTCTTTACACCTCCCCCCTGTCCACCATCATCAACTCCCATTCTATAAAACACCACTTCTATGCTGATGACACCCAACTTCAAGACAGTGACTCACCTGATAATATACAGCGCCTGTTGACTCGCACCACTGAGTGTTACTCGGACATTAAGAACTGGATGACACACATAGACTTCAGCTTAATGACGACAAAACAGAAGCTATCCTCATTGGCACCCGTCAGAAACTTTCTCAGCTGCTCCTCTTTCTCTCCCATTATGTAACACATCAGTCCCAATTTCTGATTCAGCTAAAAACCTTGGTGTCTGCATTGACTCTACCCTCTCCATGAACAACTTTGTTTCTCAAACTGCCAGATCTTGCTACTATCATCTCCATCGTATAAGGCTGATCAGGAAGTATCTCTCTGTCGAAACACTGCAAAACTCGTTCTCTCCTTCATAATGTCTCGCATTGACTATTGCAATTCACTCCTGTCTGGTCTTCCTGCCTCCACCATTCACATCCTACAGCGCATTCAAAACAATGCTGCACGCCTTGTACTCAAAAAGAAAAAAGCTGACCACATATCTCCTCTCCTGGCACAACTTCACTGGCTCCCTGTATCAAAGCGCATACAGTACAAACTAGACACCATGTGCTACAAAAGCCTCAATAATGCAGCCCCCGATTACCTGTCAAGCCTACTTGAGATCTATCTTCCCTCACGTACCCTCCGCTCTGCCTCCGATCCTCTGACTTTTCGCTTTCCACGCACTAAGCTCAATACCTATGGTACACGAGCCTTCTCTGTTTCTGGTCCACTCTCCTGGAACAAACTTCCTCTCTCAGTCCGTCAGCAACCTACTTTTGTCTCCTTCAAGTCCGCTCTCAAAACTCACCTTTTCTCCTCCGCATAAAATCCTAACCTCACTCAACCCCCCCCCCCCCCTCTGCAGCCTGTCTCCGCTCGGAGGGGAATCACATGGTTATAATATATAATTGTATATGCTATGCTCTCTATAATTTTCCATTGGTTTTATTCTTGCTTTTATTGCTTTTATTCTTTCTCCCCATTTATAGCCATGCGTGTGTGTGTGTGTGTGTGTGTGTGTGTGTGTGTGTGTGTGTGTGTGTGCGTGTGCGTGTGTGTGCGTGCGTGCGTGCGTGCGTGCTTGCGTGTGTGTCTGCTTCAGCGCTTAGATTTGATTTTATCAAGATTTCGCGCTATATAAATATTATTGTAATTGTAACTTTTGGGCTGTCTCCTCCTTGTCCTCCTTCTTCCTCTTCCTCTTCCGCTTCTTTGATGATTATCGAATACAGCAAATCGATACATTGTACATTTAGCAAAGATTCTTCTTCTTCTTCTTCTTCTTCTTCTTCTTCTTCTTCTTCTTCCTCTTCCTCTTCCTCCTCCTTCGTTTTCTTCTTCCTGATAGCATACTTCCTTCCCCACTCCCTTCTTCCCACTCATTCTTCTTCTTCCTCATATTCCTTTCTCGTCCTCTTTCTTCCACCGCCTTCATCCTTATCTTCATCTTTCACCCCCTCCTCCTTCTTCTTCCTGGTCTCCTCCTTATTTCTCATTCCTCTTTATTCTCCCTCTTCGCTCTTCGTTTTTTTTCTACCTTTCCCCTGATTTTTTCCTTCTGACTGTTCTTCCTCCTTTTTCTGCATCCTTCTACTTCTACCTTTTAATCATCGTCTTTTTCCTCCTTTCTTCTTCCTTCTTTCTTCTCTTTCCCCTCCGTCTGCATTGTTCTTCTTCCTCCCCTCCCTCGTTTTTCTTTCCCATCTTTTTTCATCTTCCTTATCTTATTTCTTTTTCCTCCTTTATGTTCTTTTCCTGTCCGTTCTCCGTCTTCCTTTCTTCTTCTGTCTTCCTCCTCCTCCTTTCTTCCTCTTCGTTTTTCGTCGTCTTTCTGTTTCTTCTTCTTTCTTCCTCTTCGTTTATCTCTTTCCTCCTCTTCCCGTCTTTCTTCTTCTTTCTTCCTTTTCGTTTTTCGTCGTCTTTCTCTTCCTTCTTCTTTCTTCCTCTTCGTTTTTCGTTTTCCTCCTCTTCCCGTCTTTCTTCTTCTTTCTTCCTTTTCGTTTTTCGTCGTCTTTCTCTTCCTTCTTCTTTCTTCCTCTTCGTTTTTCGTTTTCCTCCTCTTCCCGTCTTTCTTCTTCTTTCTTCCTTTTCGTTTTTCGTCGTCTTTCTCTTCCTTCTTCTTTCTTCCTCTTCGTTTTTCGTTTTCCTCCTCTTCCCGTCTTTCTTCTTCTTTCTTCCTTTTCGTTTTTCGTCGTCTTTCTGTTTCTTCTTCTTTCTTCCTCTTCGTTTTTCGTCTTCTTTCTGTTTCTTCTTCTTTCTTCCTCTTCGTTTTTCGTCTTCTTTCTCTTCTTTCTTCTTTCTTCCTCTTCGTTTTTCGTTTTCCTCCTCTTCCCGTCTTCCTCCTCTTTCTTCTTCTTTCTTCTTCTTTCTTCCTTTTCGTTTTTCGTCTTCTTTCTCTTCCTTCTTCTTTCTTCCTCTTCGTTTTTCGTTTTCCTCCTCTTCCCGTCTTTCTTCTTCTTTCTTCCTCTTCGTTTTTCGTCTTCTTTCTGTTTCTTCTTCTTTCTTCCTCTTCGTTTTTCGTCGTCTTTCTGTTTCTTCTTCTTTCTTCCTCTTCGTTTTTCGTCGTCTTTCTGTTTCTTCTTCTTTCTTCCTCTTCGTTTTTCGTCTTCTTTCTGTTTCTTCTTCTTTCTTCCTCTTCGTTTTTCGTCTTCTTTCTGTTTCTTCTTCTTTCTTCCTCTTCGTTTATCTCTTTCCTCCTCTTCCCGTCTTCCTTCTCTTTCTTCTTCTTTCTTCCTTTTCGTTTTTCGTCTTCTTTCTCTTCCTTCTTCTTTCTTCCTCTTCGTTTTTCGTTTTCCTCCTCTTCCCGTCTTCCTCCTCTTTCTTCTTCTTTACTACCCCTCTTGTTTTCTTCCTCCTCTTTCCTTTTTCTTGTTTCTACACCGTTAGCCTTCACTTTCTCTTTCTTCTACCTCTCTCTTCTCTTTTCTTTCTCTCTCTGTTTTCTTCCTTGTTTCTTCCTACTCCTGCTTTTTCTTTCTCCTTCTTCTTCCTTGTCCTCCTTCCCTCTCCTTCTTTCTCCTCTTTCTTCATCTAACTCCTCCTTATTTCCATTCTTCTTTTTCCGTCTGATTCTTATTCCTCCTTTCTCCATTTCCTCCTTCTTCCTCCTCCTCCCTCCTCTTCATTCCGTCTCTGTAGTTTTTCACCTAATTCTTCTACCCCCCCCCCTCATTGGCCTTCCTCACTCTCTTCCTCCTCATTCGTCTCTCTCCTTTTCATTCTTCTTTCTCGTCCTCCTCCTCCATCTTGTTTTTTTTTCTTCTTACTTTTTCTTTCCGTACTTCTTCCTTTTGCTTCTCCTTTCTTCATTCTTCCTTTTCATCCTTCCTGCTCTCTGTCTTGTTCTTTCTCCTCATTCCTCCTCCTCCTTCCTTTGTTTTTCTGTCCTTATTTTACTATTCGTTATATCATCCTTCTTATCTTTCGTCTCCCACAGCATCTGCTGCTCTGATATAGAACACACACAAAAAACTAATAATCAGTCGTTCTGATATTTTATAGATTGCTACTGTCAGGAAAAACAGAACATCTAAGCTTATAGAAACAGCATATCAATGCACAGCAGATTTCACATTGATGGCTTGTGGTGTGGGAAATCGGGATTGACGCTTTCCGATGGCGGTCTTGTGGGTCTGTTGACAGGTCATGTGGCGGGCAGAAATATATTTCATGCTACGTAAATTCCCTTGACTGACAGATGAATATGAATTCGAATCGGAAATGGAAATTTATGAAATCAAGTTCTGACGTTTTTCAGCGGAGAAAATGACAAGTGCATATTGATTGACCTCTCTGTCCTCGTCTCTCCGTGTCTTTTTCTTTCTTTTCTTCCAGCTCTCTCTCTCTCTGTCTCTCTCTCTCTGTCTCTCTCTCTCTTTCTGTCTGTCTCTCTCTCTGTCTCTCTCTCTGTCTCTCCGTCTCTGTCTGTCTGTCTGTCTGTCTGTCTCTCTCTCTCTCTCTCTCTCTCTCTGTCTGTCTCTTTGTGTGCGTCTCTGTGTCTCTCTGTGTCTCTTTATATAATAAGCTAAACTGAGAATATGGCTGTATTCATATTATCTCTGTCTCTAGCTTGTGTCTAGAACACTTATGTTCTCACAAGCGTAATAGCAATACTTTCTCTCTCTCTCTCTCTCTCTCAAACTCTCTCTCTCTGTCTGTCTGTCTCTGTCTTCTTCATCTTTGCCTCGTTTGCTACCAGTACAACCCCCGTTCCCTTCCCCCTAAAGAATAATATGCAAATGAAATCAATGGGAGGTCATGGACACTGAAAAACCTTTTGCGAAGGCGGAAGAAAAGAAACAACACGAGAAAATGGCGATGCCGTGTTCAATACGCGAGTGATTTCTGACACTGATCATATTTCATTCAGCCAGGACCGATTCCGCGAGGCGCAGAAGGCACTGTTTGCCCATCCACAAATTATAGTTTATCCCCCCTTCATCCGGGGTCCCAAAGTGACCGAGAAGAATGGCGGCCATATTGATTTATGCCGAGAATAATGAAAGGCAAGATGGTCGGTCATGAGTTGGAGCAGAGGGTGCGAGATAGGGAGATGTCTTTTGTCGTCGTTTTTATCGCAACTATCAAAAAGTATGTGGCCTTCCAAAGCTCCTGTCATATTTCTTGGTGGACTTTTTTGTTCTCGGTGGTATTATTCTTTTCTTGTCGCGTCTCGTTTTTTTTTTTTTTCTGTTTCTGTTCTTTGTTATCTTTCATTTTATTTCTTTGGCAGACTGGCTGGCTTTGTTGATAGAACCGCAGACTTAAGATCTGATGTCTGAAGTTCCAAGTTCCTGCCGCAACATAAAAAGAACTGGGTTATTTTTCTGCACATCTTAACACTCCAATCGGCTTGGTGTTTCTTAGGTCCGGTTCTTACCCTCTTTCCCCCCTTTCCATTTCAAGACCAACGTCTTTTGCCCAAGTTCATGGAGTTTACTGGACAAAGAATCAGAACGCGTATTGAATACAACCAGACAAGACAGGCGCGAATTTTTGGCCAACTGGCCTTTGTCAAGCGTAGACGTAAGATCACAAACGAATAAACATCAGATACAGAAATTAGGAGAAAAAGATTAAGACCGTTCATTCCATTCATTCGTTCGTCCATTCGATCGGTCGGTCGTTTGTTCGTTTCTCTTTAATTCATTCTCTCTGTCTGTCTCTGTCTCTGTCTGTCTGTCTGTCTGTCTGTCTGTCTGTCTGTCTGTCTCTCTCCTTTTATTTCTTCCCATTTTCCCCCTTGCCTTTTAAATTAATGTGCCCCCACCCCCCACTCGCACGTGCATCACTTCAGCGCCAGAACTCCCACGCCACTCATTCCAACGCACCACCAAAAGACGAAAGAAAGTGAATCTCAGTAGGACCATCGTCATCATCCCTTTTTCTTATGAATCGTCACAGCATTGCCACAGGTTCTGTGACCCCGCCAGTCCCTGTTCTCAATAATGGCCTCTGTTCCGGTAGGTGTGGTGGTCTGCTGGAATGGTTGGCGTGGGGGCCACTAACACTGAAGTGAGGCACCAGAAACTGTAGGGGCAATAAACGAAGAAAGCCTCATTATCCATGCCTGCCTGACGAGCAAACCTTACCAGATCGGAGGTTTGCCATGTTACAGCAGGGACTTGAGGGATAGAGAAATTGGGCGCGATGTTTTACAGTGTTGTGATGACGGTTCATGATTTATGATTACAGTGCTATGGAGAGTCGTTTCTTTTTTCTTTCTTTCTTTCATTCTTTCTTTCTTTTCTTTTCTTTCTTTCTTTCATTCTTTCTTTCGTTCATTCATTCGTTCAGTCAATTATTCTTTCTTTCATTCTTTCATGCTTTCTTTTATTCATTCATTCATTATTTTCCTTTCTTTCATTCATTCGTTCATTCATTCATTCATTCATTCATTCTTCCTTTGTTTCTTTCTTTGTCATATTGACCGGAGGTTGTGTGTACGCGTGCGTGTGCATGCGGGTGTGAGTATATCTGCGCTCGCGTGCGTGCGGGTGTGTGTGTGTGTGTGTGTCTCTTTCTGAAACAACAACAACAAAAACAACAACTGTGTAAACATTTTCTGAGATTGTAACCAAGGTCGACCGTAACCAGATAATTACTGGCTACAGTTGAAGAATCACGAAAGCAAAAAGTTCGGACGATGAAGTTCCAAGGTCAAGGCCACACGCATTGACAATGGTGCCTGAATTCAGCCCTTTATGAGGAAGATGTGTATGAACACTTTTTCAGAAATTTTAAAGCTTTTTTTGTTTTGTTTTTTGTTTTTGACAAAAAGGAACTTTTTTATTTGTACATGAAGGTTTCGTCCTACTTGGGACATTTCCATATGTGCTCCACTCAAATCTGCCAGCAGTTATCTGGCAGACTTTCTGAGCCTGCACAAAACCTTGTGAGCTGGCAAGGTCTTGAAATGGGGAAATGGGAAGAGGGACCTGTGAAACGGTGAGCTGACAACACCAGAATGATGGCAACATTAAGAATGGCAGCACACAGGCCAGTTTTTAATGTTGTGGGCTGGGATGGCACTCGAGATTTCGGGTCTTTAGTCCACTGGTCTAAGAAAAACTAACTGTACTGACTGACTGACTGACAGGCTGGCTGACTGACTAACCGATCGACTGACTGACTAACTGAGTGACCAACTGACCGACTCATTGACAGATTGACAAACTAACCTACTTATCATTTAACCAAGCAAGTAAGCAACTAGCAAGCAAGCAAACAAGCAACGAACCAACCAACCAGCCAACCACCCACCCCACCAAACCACACCAAAGCAAACCAAACCAAACCAAACCAACGCTGGCCCGCGGGGAGAGCCAAGACCCTCCAGCACCCAGCACGGAGCAGACCGTTACCTGTGGCCACTGTGGAAGGATGTACCTGTCACTTTTAGGCCTCGTCAGTCACTAACGTGCTTACAGTAGACGTATACCTCTCCCTTTCTTGGCTCATCGTTCGAGAAGCCAAGCCATGGCAATAATTATCATTCTTGTTATTATTTTGTTGTCGTTGTGAAGCCATGGTTAACCTCGATGTTGAGACATCACTTTCTAGTCTGATTGCCTGCGTTCGGTTCTGGCTTGAGAAAAAATGAAAATGAATGCGATCTCTGGCCCACCCAAGTGCAGATGGATGAAAGTTTCTGTTGAAGTTTGTGGAAGGTAAATCAGCAAAAGAGAGACGTTAGAGCCGCCCTTAAAAAAACAAAACCGAGAGGCTGAATTCTCCGTTACATCAGTTCCTTGCGATCTTAAGTTAATGGGGACTAGTGGGGTGTGTGTGTGTGTGTGTGTGTGGATATGTATGTATTTTTGTATGTATGTATTCATTTGTTCTATTTTTCCACTTTGTGCAGATTGTGGAGGCAAGGTGTGTGTGAACGGAGGCACGCTGAACATTGACAGTTGCACCTGCTCCTGCCCTCCAGTCTATGGGGGTGATAATTGCGATCAAGGTCAGTATGTCTAACCCGGGGTCACATTTATTCTCTATGCTGCTTACGCTGAATTTGATGATGTGAAACTGGGTCACATTTACTCTCTATGCTGCTTACGCTGAATTTGATGATGTGAAACTGGGTCACATTTACTCTCTATGCTGCTTACGCTGAATTTGATGATGTGAAACTGGGTCACATTTACTCTCTATGCTGCTTACGCTGAATTTGATGATGTGAAACTGGGTCACAGTTACTCTCTATACTGCTTACGCTGAATTTGATGATGTGAAACTGGGTCACGTTTACTCTCAATGCTGCTTACGCTGAATTTGTTGATGTGAAACTGGGTCACATTTACTCTCTATGCTGTTTACTCTGAATTTGATGATGTGAAACTGGTTCACATTTACTCTGTATGCTGCTTACGCTGAATTTGATGATGTGAAACTGGGTCACATTTATTCTCTATACTGCTTACGCTGAATTTGATGATGTGAAACTGGTCACATTTACTCTCTAAGCTGCTTACGCTGAATTTGATGATGTGAAACTGGGTCACATTTATTCTCTATACTGCTTACGCTGAATTTGATGATGTGAAACTGGGTCACATTTACTCTCTATGCTGTTTACTCTGAATTTGATGATGTGAAACTGGGTCACATTTACTCTCTATGCTGCTTACGCTGAATTGATGATGTGAAACTGGGTCACATTTACTCTGTATGCTGCTTACGCTGAATTTGATGATGCTCCTGACGACAACGATAAAATCACCAACGATATTGGCAATGATGACAACAATAACAATGAGAGTAACTGAGAGATCTCTTACTCCCGGTCTTGCCCCTCGACTGAAAAAACGACAACAAAAAACCCAGCACTGACAATATGACGATAACAATAAAAGTAAGTGCAGTGCAGTTAGAGAGATCTCTTACTCTCGATCTTGCTCTTCCACTGAAAACAACAACAACAATATTGACAATATGACGATGATAACGATGAGAGTAAGTGCAGTGCAGTTAGAGAGATCTCTTACTCTCGATCTTGCTCTTCCACTGAAAACAACAACAACAATATTGACAATATGACGATGATAACGATGAGAGTAAGTGCAGTGCAGTTAGAGAGATCTCTTACTTTCGGTCTTGCTCTTCCACTGAAAACAACAACAACAACAACAACAACAATATTGGCAATATGACGACGAGAACAGTAAGAGAAAGTGCGGTGTAGTTACAGAGATCTCTTACTCTCGGTCTTGCTCCTCGACAGAAAACAGCAACAACAATATTGACAATATGACGATGATAACAATAACAGTAAGTGCAGTGCAATTAGAAAGATCTCTTATTCTCGGTGTTGCTGTTCAACTGAAAACAACATTGACAATATGACGATAATAACAATAAGAGTTAGTGCAATGCAGTTAAGAGAGATCTCTTACTCTCGGTCTTGCTCATCGACTGAAAACAACAACATTGACAATGATGACAGTAATAACAATAAGAAAAAGTGCGGTGCAGTTAAAAGAGGCTTCTTACTGTCGGTCTTGCTCTCCTCCACTGAGCAATCACCGTCGTTTGTGGGGGTCAGGGGGGGGGGGGTGGGGCTTTGTATGCCGTGTCCTTGGTAAACTGGATCAGAACAGGTACTGTTGAAACTCCATCCAAGTGACCCAGCAGTAGTGGTGCGGTATCTTCTCTGATGGGGGGCCCGACAGCGGTTTGACAATGCTGGTTTCCTGGCTGTGGGATTTGTATCGAATGAATTAGGGGTAGGTGGTGTGCTGAGTGACCAAATTGACCAGCCTGGGATCAACTTCACTGAAGCTGCTCACAAGACAAGACAGCAAAAA
>JAPXFY010000015.1:40345869-40368369 GCA_030674185.1 Monoplex corrugatus
GAAGAAAATGGACTTGGATGAGTCCAGGAGATAATACCAAAAATCAGATTGACTACATCCTGATCAACAAAAGATTTAGAAATTCTTTACTGTCAGCAAAAACACTACCAGGTGCAGACTGCAACAGTGACCACAATCCTGTAGTGGGAAGATTTAGACTGAAATTGAGGAAAAGGAAACAGAGACCAAAAACAACATCAAATTAAACCTTGGACTCTTAGAGACAGATGAAGGGATACGTAAAAAATTAATGTGCATGTTCAAAACAAATTCAGTGCTCTGGAAGACGTTGGTGACAGTGAGGAACAATGGACAAAGTTGAGGAATTCGATAAATGAAGCTTGTGAAGAAATCCCTAAAGCAGATAGAAAAGCAAAAAACGAACTGGATGACTAATGAAATTTTGGGCTTGATGGAGGAAAGGAGGAAGGCAAAGAGAAATGAGGAGATCTACAGGAAGATAAACAAGGAGATCAGGAATAGGTGCAATGAAGCTAAGGAAGCTTGGCTGAAATCATGAGTGCAAAGAAATGGAAGACCGACACAAAACGGATCCTCAGGGTATGTACAGACGAATTGAAGAAATTGTCCACAGAAAAAATACATGCACATCAACTAGTTGCTTGAAATCGAAGATGCACGAATGGAAAAAAACAAATATTAGACAGATGGGGAGAGTACATTAAAGACCTTTTTGAGGATGACAGAAACGAAGAACACATTATAAAAAAGAACTTTGAAGGACCACCCATAATGAAAGATGAAGTTAGAGAGGCACTGAAAAAGATGAAACCGGGAAAAGCCCCAGGACCAGACAACATTACTACAGAGATGATTGAAGCCCTGGAGGAATTTGGCATAGAAAAAATAACAGTCCTCCTAAATGAAACTAAACAGCAGGAAGACTGAAGTCATGGTGATCAGTAAAAAACATGAAATCCCCTCATGCAAAATAACAGCAAAGGGCACAACCTTGACACAGGTTGATAAATTCAATACTAGTACCTGGGAACGATCATTTCATCAGACGGCAGATGCACATCAGAAATAGCCGGCAGAATCGGCCAAGCCAAAACAGCATTCAAGAAGATGACAAGCATTCTTACCAACAAATGCCTATCAATTAACATCAGGAAGAGAGTTCTTGAATGTTATATAGAACCAATACTGTTGTACGGATGCGAGGCGTGGAACAGTCAACAAACAAAGCCAGAACAAGATTGAGCAGCCGAGATGTGGTTTTTAAGAAGAATGTTGAGGGTTCCATGGACAGCAAAGAAAACAAACGAGACAGTCTTGATGGAGGCAGACACAAGTAGATCACTCATAAGGAAGAGTAGGAAAAGACAGGCAACATTTATAGGCCATTTTATGAGGAAGGGGGATTTGGAGCACCTGGTCACGGCGGGAAAGCTGGAGAAGAACACCGGTAGACCCAGGGATAAAATGCTGGACGGACTTGCAGAATGGCTGGGGACGGGGAGGGTGGGGGAGATGCTAGGGGTAACGAGAGATAGAGGCAGATGGAAGTCCATGATCGCCAACGCCATGCGGCAGGGCACCTGATGATGATGATGATTCCTCCTGAAATTCTGTGCACGAAATTTCCTCTTGCCTGTCAATCTCTTTGTTTCTGCCCTGCTCCTTTGCTTTCTGCCATCTCTTCCTATCATTTTCAGCCTTGCTGGTTCATTTGTATGTCTTCTGTATAGCCGCAGATACCTTCTGTTGAAATTGATAATTTGGCAGACGTATCAAGTGTAATTTTGGCTTTAAGGGAACATGTGCAGATGCAATTTCAGATAATTTAGGCCACATTTTTATAATACAAATGTTGAATGTAAGTAGTTAGGTTCATAAGTTTGTATTCAAGTTTTTAAGCTCTTGGGGATACATTTGGCGGAATGGTCAACGTTACCAGCATATCCTTAATTCATGTACGCGACGGCATTACTATGTCACAATGTGTACTTAATTTTCATTTTAGGGTTTTGTTTTTCAGGGTCACCAAGGTGCTGTGTGTGTTTGAGATGACCAAGATTATAGTCCTGATATGGCCCTGCACAGTTGGCTGGGCGTTAAACATTGATAAAGATAATAATGATAATTGGCTGGTTGGTTGGTTGGTTGATTGCTTCCTGCCCTATTTTTCACGCCACTTCAGGGCGCTGCTGCCCTGACTGTACTCACTTCAGTTCTCTAACGCACCATCAAACCAAATTCATTCAGTCGAAATGCTGGTGCCAGAAAGTGTCTGGATCCAACGATGTCAGACTGCCGATGGGCCACCCATGACAGGAGACGCTGCACTGCTGCTGCGTTTCTTCAGCAACGTTCCGTAGTATCTGTTCTGATTCAACATATGCAGGGCAGTACCTACCAGAGCCCCCACCCCCTCCTCATTACTGTAGACATTAATGGTTCACTCAGAACTATATGATTTTACGTTTTTAGACTTGCATGGTTTTTAACTATTGTCTGTTATCTAACGGGTTGTCGTTTTTGACGTGGTGTTGGCCCTGATATGGCTCTAGTAGTCGGCTGGGCTATATAAGCAGTATGAACTTGAACTCAGGGAACTAGACTAAGGGAGCATACCTCCCTCTGCCCCTGGTAAGGATACTACCACCACGTCCCTCTAGAGATGACAGCCCTCACGAACTAAGGATATTATTGTCCCGACGTAAACTTAGACATGAAGGGGGCAGAAGGACTGGAAACTTGTGTCAGTAAGATTAGGGTGTGAAGGTGCTACAGAATTTAGCAGTACTGTGATGATTTGTGAAGGTGGGAATAGTGATGACGTTGAAGCCATAGATTTCATTTTGGATTGAGAGTGTGTGACACTCTACACTTTTTTTTTCATAACATAAGCATGGTGTCATCCTGTAGTGGGTAGTTAACTGTATACATGACTCACGAGAGAGGTAACCCCGGGTATGTGGCGACTTCTTCTATACATGGGTAATTCTGTTACCCAGGCTTCGGTTTTGGCACACAAACGGCACAGCTGGAGGAATCTAGTGAGCAGCTGGGTTCTTTAGTGCAGCGCCCCAGTGGCTCTTCATGGAGTTAAGGGAGAATAAGAAGAGGAAGAAGAAAAAGAAGAAGAAGGAAGAGGAGGAGGAAGATGATACAGGAGGAGGAGGAGAAGGAAGATTATACAGAAGGAGAGGAGGAGGAAGGGAAGAAGAAGAAGATGGTACAGGAGGAGGACCATTCATCTGTACTTCATGAAATTCTTTTACAACTTCTCTCTGTCTGTCAGTCATCTATCTCTGTCTCTCTTTCTCTGTCTCTGTCTATCTCTTTTCACAAGCCACAGGTATGTTTTTTTTTAAAATCCCCTGTGCGGTAGATTGGACGGAAAGGTCAATGCCCGGGGCATCATCTCCTTAGATTATGTGCACGAAAGCATTGATATGTGTACTCAATTTCCTTTTCCTTTTTGTGTTCTGTTGAAGTGTTGTGTATATTTTAAACAGTTATAGCCCTTATATGGCTCTACGCAGTCGTCTGGGGTTTAAACAGAAATAACAATAACAATGCTGGTTTCACAGAGGAATGCAAATCCTATGGAGACCAGGGGGCTGACAAGCAGTTCTGTGTCAGCCAGGGAGGAGAATTCGGCTGCAACGAGTGCTCTCTCTACTTCAACATCAAGCGAGACTACTGCCCCGTCCAATGTGGCCTGTGTGATGGTAAGTTGTCTCCCTTGCGCCAGACATGCTCTTTCAATCGAAGACTCGTAGTCTGGTTAGTTAAATATTCACATTTTCGTTTTCTTTAATTATTACTTTTTGTTAAATCTCTTGTTTGTCTTTAACAGCGATGCACACTTTTTTGATAGTTTGATATTTTGCGTTTCTCTTGAGTTTCTGCATTAGTGACATCAAGGAGTATATATTATGGTATAGTGAGATTAAAGAGAATGAGATGCTGAGAATAGAACCCATCATTGCTTTCTTCTTCTTTTTCTTGTGGCTTGTATGTTTTCCCTAGTTTTTCAAAAAGAAAGTCGATTCTTTCTCATTGGCCAAATGGGTGGATGTCATTTATGAGCACTTGTATTATATCATCATCGTCGTCGTCGTCATTGTTACTTCATTATTATTATTATTATGATTATTATTGTTTATTCATTTATTATTACTATATGATCATCATAATTGCAATACATTTTATTATAAGTTTACATTCGACAAACGTGAAGAGCACTTACATGTTCATTTGTCCCCATATTTGTGGCATCTGTAGCGGTACATGTGTGTGAATGCGCGCGCGCGCGCGCGTGTGTGTGTGTGTGTGTGTGTGTGTGAGAGAGAGAGAGAGAGAATCATTGTGCGTGTGTGCTTGCGTGCGTGCATATATATGTGTGTGTGTGTGTGTGCGCGCGCGTGCACGCGCGCACACTGCGCGTGCGTTTTTGGGTTATTGTATTGTCTCAGTTAAAGTTTTGATATACAGTTGTTGTTAATACTGTTAACGTCATTTTACATTTTCTCATTCGAACCTTACATTTAACGTATAGGTCCAATTTCATTCATGATTGAAAAAATATCTCATCATTGAATTATATACATATACATAGTTTATCAATACAAATTTTATGTTAACTTTACAGTGATTGGTTTATGATGATGATAATGATGATCTTGATGTTAACTTTACAGTGATTGGTTTATGATGATGATAATGATGATCTTGATTGTGAAATGTGTGTGTGTGTGTGTGTGTGTGTGTGTGTGTGTGTGTGTGTGTGTGTGTTGTGTGTGTGTGTTTTGGTGTGTGTGTATGTGTGTGTGTGACAGCCCCGTGTGGTGGGTTGAGCTGCAAGAACGGAGGTACCCTGGACACCACCTCTTGCACATGTACCTGTGTTACCCCCTTCAGCGGCCCCAGCTGTGAACAGAGTGAGAAGTTTGTTCTGTATCAGTATATTCCTTTCTGATCTTTGAGAAGCGTATGGACAAAAAAACCCAACTCAGGATCTAGGACTGATCAATATATTTTGTTTGTCATTTGGAAACGGCAAAGAAAGGGAAACAAATGTTGCTTTGCTTTGCAGTCATGTCAGTGTTATGTTACACACATGCATACAAACACATCAGTTTTTACAAAAGTAAGATATTTAAAATCTTTAACATTTTCTATAGGAACTTTGCCTTTGATATGTAGCCCTTTTGTTTTCTTGGCGTTCACGTTTAGGCCAGCCTTTTTGCCTGCTGGTCCACCTTGTATAGAATTTGTTTTCATACTGGTAATGTTGTCTGCTAATAGCGCAAGTTTGTATGTTTCTCCCCTCCCATCTTTATGCCCATGCCTTCTGTATCAGCATTTCTCATGACTTGTTCTGTATAGATGTTAAAGAGATACGGTGAGAAGATCCAACATTGTCTAGCTCCCCTGTGGATGTTGAAAAATTTACATTTCTGACTGTTCCATTTAATTGTAACAATTAATGAAATGAAAAGTTTAGGAAGGCCCATTTGACCATTGCGTTGAATAGGTGGAGATGAATGACGCTATCAAATGCTTTGCTATAGTCATGAAGGTGATAAAACCTAAAAAGCTTCTTCATCAGTGCTTTTTAATTTCCCTATGACTATTTGTAGCACAAATAACATGTCAGTTGTGCCTCTGTTGGGTCTGTAGGCTGCCTGGCAGTCAGATAGTTCTTCTTCTGTCTTGGGCTTCAATCTGTTGAAAATAACTATGAGCAAAATCTTGCTGGCATGGCTGATTAGGGAAATAATTCTGCAGTTGATGCAATCTTTGACACCGCCACTTTCATAAAGCATCACAAGTTCTTGAAGTTTCCAATCTGTTGGCCGCTGATGAGTATTCCAGATTTTACAACGAAGATGGTGCATTGTTTTTAGGCCTTCTTTTCCAGCATGTTTTACCAGTTCTCCTGGAACATTGTCCATTCCTGGGGATTTTCTTGTTTTTAAGTGCTTGGTGGCTGCTTCAGTTTCACTTAAAAGGGGTTCTGATTCTGGACAGTTCAGGTCAGAGCAGAGGTTGTCTTTGGGGATCTGTTGTCGCTAAAAAGGGATGGTCCATATTCATTCCATCTGTTCATAATATGCTCTGGTTCAGTCAATGTGCGTCTTCTTTGCTGTTGATGCACTGGGCTGGAATTTGATGGATTGAACTTTCTTTATCTGTTGGAAAAGATCCCAGGATCTTCTGCATTCACTGTGTTCATTTATTTTTGTGCATTCGTCCTCCAGCCAATTTTTCTTATCTGTTCTAATTGTGCTCTTAATTTCTCTTTGAGATTTTTGTATTCTTCTTTTCTTCCAGATTTGCGAGCTTGGCTTTTCTGTTTGGCTAGACCCATAACTTTCTCGCTGATTTCAATTTCAGTTACAATTTCAGTTTGTCAAGATGACGTCTTCGCGCTCGGAATATATTCCATATGCACTAACGTCACAGGTGCCATGTGATGGATCCAGAATGATCACGGCACAAACCTTAAGCCTACACGTACACCCACGAGCTGGCCAGGTCCTGAGGTCCTACCCAGATAGTGCCATAATCCTGGAGTCGTAGGGGAGTGAGGTGGCAGAGACCTCAACTTTTCTCGGGGCCAGCACCACAAAGGTGGCGCCCATCCTCTCTCCCTCAATTCAAATTCATATTCATATTCACATTTTTTTTACTAAGACTTTAGAAAGGCAGGAAGGGGTGGGACCTGGGAAATCAACCTATCTTTCCAATGTTTTATTCTAAGGCAGCCGGGCAATGCCATGCTCTCGACGATTTTCATCTGCTGTGGGATCTTTCGCATGCGCAGCCAGAAGGCACACGGGTCCAGGCTTTCTTGCTGATGTAGGGCTTAGATGGTTTTCTTTTTTCCCTGCCTAACTTTTCTTCTGCTACTTCAGTGTAGGTCTCCTTCATATCTGCTCAAATTTCTTCTGGATACTGGTCGTTTAATGACCAGTCCTGGATTAGAGCCTCGAAACGATTGCTGACTTCGATCTCAAAATCAGGTGCAGTGTCTTGGTTTTTCGTTTTCTCGAAATCAAATTTGGAGCCTGCTTGGCTTTGTTTGTAAGCTTCGAGTGTAATTTTTGCTGCAACTAGGTGGTGATCACTATCACAATCAGCTTCTGGTTTTGTTTTGGAGCTTAGAACAGTAGTTCTCTATGTCCTGTCTATCATGATGTAATCTATCTATATTCTGACTTATTTTCTTATTGTCACTGACTGTCTTGTCAAGTTCCCAGGTATATAGTCTACGATAATGCTGTTCAAAGAGGGTGTTAGTGATGTCCAGTTCATTGGTCCGGCAGAAAGATGCTACACATCGCCTCTTTTATTGCATTTTCCCAGCCCATGAGGTCCTATTCCACACTCTGTCCTCACTTTTGTCCACTTTGGCGTTCTTGTCTCTCATTATTATGCAAACTTCTCTTTTTGGTATTTTGTCTTTTGCAGTTTGACGGTCATTACAAAATTGTTCTATCTTTTCATCTGAGCTGGTGGATGTGTGGGCGTATGCCTGGATGATATTTAAGGCAACTGGCTTTGTGTTCAGTTTAACAGTCATCAGTCGGTCATTGATTGTGTTGAATTGTAAGCTTTTCAGTGCTGCAGCATGTTATCTAGTATGATAAACAACAGGCCGTGCAGCCTTTTTCCACAGTAAATGATTATGTGTTCGCCAATGGTGAACTTTCCCTCACCACTCCATCTGGTCTCGCACAATCCCGTGCCGTCCATACCTATTCTTCCAAGCTCCGGCAAGAGGAGATGAAGCTTTCCCAGCTCTAGCAATGTTTGCACATTCCATGTGCCAATGTTGAGCCCATTCTTTTTCACTTTGTTAATTTTTATTGAAGAGTTTGTACAAGTTTGCTTCCAACACCTGCCATCAGATACGTACGTATTGTCATCATGGCTGCCTTTCACACCCTTGGATCCTCTCTCCCCAGTGGCCAATACGTTCTGTTCTTCCCTGGGGGTCTCAGAAGACGTAGACTTACCTTGTTTTCCTTCTTCCTGTGTCATTCTGTGCAGGTTTAGGGCAAAATACATCAGGTAGGTTACCGTTGCTTTTCTGAAGTGCAGTGTACATACTGTGCCAGGTGTCCTGGCCATTGTTTCCTTGGAAATCCTCTGCCCACGACCGTGAAGTAGAAGTTGATTGTTGTGCAGTACTCTGCCTTCGCCCCTGCTCGCCTGATTGTATTCATTGTAGGGTTGTGAGATCACTTTATAGAAGCATAGGTACCACCCTATACCCCTGCCTCCCCTAGAATACTGACGCCGTTTGATCCACGGCTGCTAATTGGATATTCGCAGCTGAGCCCCGTATCTGGGAGTCATTCCCCTATCCGCCACCTGGGGACGCGTTGGGTCGGGGACGGTCGCCCAATGACTGCACAGTTTTGGGCAAAACATTTTCTATATAATATCTATTGGTAACAGTAGACTTTCCAGGCAGAGTATCGATCGATACAGAGCCTCGGGAGTTGAAGAAAATGGAGAAAAATCTTTTCCGGCTTTGATTGAAAACAGGGTCTCGGTACGTCGTTAACACCCACCCATATGTATCTTTTTTTTTTTTAGAATGTCAGTGTTGTTTATACAATTCTTTTCATAGAATGTACCCACCCATCATTATCATCAAGTGCCTTGCCACATGGCGTTGGCGATCATGGCCCTCCATATGTATCTATCCCTTGTTGCCGTAAGCACATCTTCCACCCTCTCTGTCTTCAGCCACTCTGCAAGTCCGTCCAATGTTTTATCTCTGGGTCTACCTGATGTTCTCTTTCCCTCCAGCTTTCCCGTTGTGACCAGGTGCTCTAATCCCCCTTTCCTCATAAAATGGCCTATAAATGTTACCCACCCATACATATCTTTTTTCAGAATGTCATTGTTTATATAATTATTTTTATAGAATGCACACCGCTGCTTGACCTCTCTCCGTTCTGCTTGTGATACTGCATGTTTACACATTCCTCGCTATAGACGTTCAGCAGTCGGTCTTCGCTCATTTTCTGTGTGTGGTCCATACAACTGGACTGAGCTTCCCTTGTCTCTTTTGTCACATAGACTGTCTTTTTTCAAGTCTAACTTGAAGAAATATCTTTTTGTCCAGCAGTGATATACCCCTCTACGTGCCGTCCCCCTCCCAACCTGTCCTCCTTCTCGCCGTGTGTGTAGGCTTTTCCCCCTTGAATTTTTGTCATTGTGAGCCAGTGTCATAGTGAATGATGAGAGTGTGCGCTTTGATACGATTTGTGTATCAGATTTATGAATACTATCGTTGTCTTTTTTGTTGTTGTAATTGATACATGCATTATGCATTTGCGCTTTTAATTACTGATCATTTGGCATCATGTGAGTAAATTATTCATATATGTATATGTTTATGACCCCTGGTATGTGTGTATGTATAGTTAGACATATATATATTCATTTGTACACTTGTGTTAATGTGCGTAATGTGATAGAGTGTGCATGATATCTAAGTGCTTCTGTGGTGTGATATACAAATTCTTCTGTAGTGTGATATAAAAGGCTTCTTTAGTGTGATATAACGTGCTTCTGTAGTGTGATGAATATTTAAGTGCTTCTATAGTGTGATACATAAGTGCAGATCATACGAACAGATAAGACAGAGCTGGAAAACGTAGACAACTTCAAGTACTTGGACTCTTGTCAAAACCAAACACAGGATCTTGCAGCAAGGACATCAGATTAAGAACAGGCATGGCCAGGCAAAAAATGGTCCAGTTGAACAACATATGGAAAGACACTTCCATACCAGCGAAACCGAAAATAAGAATTTTACGCTGCTTAATTTGGCAGTTGTCATGTACGGATGTGAGGCCTGGACTTTGAAGAAAGATGACGAAAATACATTAAACACAGCAGAAATGTGGTTCTGCAGACGTCTTCTCAGAGTTAAAATGGACAGACAAAAGAACCAATGAAAGCGTGCTAAAGGAATTTGCTGTCCAACGTAACATGCTCCCAGAGATCGACAAAAGAAAATTGAAGTATATCAGGCACATGAACATAAACACAAGAACCGACTTGATGGCAGCAGTCCTGCAGCGGAGAGTGGAGGCAAAGAGAAAACAAGGAAGGCCAGCAAAATCCTTCATGGACAACATCGCTGACGCCTGCAAACTTTGACTCCAGGAATATATACAGGAGCAGAGACAGTGTCGCCTGACGATCCTTCGTGACAAAGAGTGGAGTTCCCACTGTCGTCCATGGCCATGGAGATAGATGAGATGTAAGTGCTTCTGTAGTGATATTTAAGGGCTTCTGTATGCATTACGTTCTGTGTCTTGTAAAACGCGTAATGCTCAGTGAGCTGATATGAGTTTGGAGATTAGCGTCATACAAGAACGATGCACTGTTACCAATATTAGAACGATGTGTGTTGGATCAATGTTTCAGCGTCCTGCAACAAGGAAGACGAGGCGCACTGCCAGTGGTACCCTCCAAACTTCTGCACCCAGTTCCTCAACGTGCCCCAGGAGTGTCCCTACAAGTGCGGCATCTGTAAACACTGACCTGTTTCTCCTGCCTCACTGCCCTCCTCAAAAACACCCGCCGGACAATTTTGGATTTTGGATTCTGGACCCCGCAGTTCATGAATAGCCTCGTCAGCTAAAGGAAGATTTTTTTTGTATTATTTTGTGTAACATCTCGTTTTGTCTGTATGTTAAAACTTTAAAGTTATTCCCTTAGGATTATTTTCAGTGATTCACGGTTTTTTTTATAATCAGAACAAAAGAAAACAAATCAAAACGAAAAGAAAACAAGCCAAATCGAATTAAAAAAAAACACAAACCGAAAACAAAACAACAGTCATCACTGCTGACTCGGCCACCATCTCCATCAGCTGCCACTCTGACATGAAGCTGTCTTTCCCCATCTCTCCTCCCCTTCCCTTTACACACACACACACACACACACACACACACACACACACACACACACACACACACACACACACACACACACACACACACACACACACACACACACACACACACACACACACACACACACACACACACACACACACACCTCTTGCTCTATAAAATTTAGAAGTCTCTGACTTTCCCTTCCTTCACGTTCTGTATTCCAGTGAGACGTTTCCAAGATTTTTCAAACGCTCACCTTTACTCTTAGCTATACATTTATCAGCCCTATGACTATTTGATAACTCATACAGCTCTGTGCTTCATCCTATTGAAAAAAATGTTTCGCTCAACTTTAGAGCTGCATTTAAAGAAGTCTTCAGGACTGGAAATGCTAGTCTATTTTTATTCCTTTTGACGGGTTTGGTCACCGTACTATTTCACCCAACCTTCAGTCTGTTTTACGATATGAGATCCAGCCCCGTCCTTCTTGGTTACTTGTCGAGTTTCTCTGGGTAAGGGCAGATCAGGATGGTACCAAAACCTTAAGCTTGTTCGTAGGGGAGTGAGGAGGGAGAGAGCTCTCTACTTTTGGGTCAGCTTGGTTTGACAGAAGGTGGCACAGCACCTCTCGCTTTTCTGCTTTACCTCACTCAAGCCTAAACAGGGTTAGATACCCGCCCACAGCTGGGTAAACTGAAGGCCGCTCACACAGTTTTCTCACATGAGGTTCTTGGGATTTCCTTTTCTTTTCTGGCAATCTTGATCTCTGATGGACATTTTTTGTTAGGCGTCGTGGTCAGTTTCTCTCTCAGGTTCTTGCCAGTGCCTGGAACGTTCTTATCAAGCGTCTTGGCTTAACCCTTCGAATTCCGCATCCTATCACCAACTGCAAAAACTTAACCCTTTGATTGCCTCACCTGAGGTGAGGGAATCAATGGGTTAAAGGTTTTGCTTTGCTAGCATGGTTGACAATGCAGAATGCTGGTGGACAGGGTGCAGGAGTCTAAAGGGTTAAATCAAACGAACACGCTTGTAAGTTTATCTGAAGTCCTTGCCAGCGTGTAGGGCTTGTGCGTAGGCTTAAGGCGTACACCGTTTCTGTTTTTGGATCATCTCGATCACATGTCATTTATGACGTTAGTGCATATGGAATATTTGTTCCTAGTGCAGAGACGCCATCTTGAGGAATTGAACCCGAAACTGGTAGAAAGTTTATGTGCAGCTGAAGTTTTTTTTTTCACAGAAATCATAACGCACTAGAACTGGGCAGCAAAAATGACCTTTTGGAATTGCAATAGCTATTATTTAAAACTATCTCTACAGATCTTTAATGATATCCTACTACAAGTACTTACACTTCTGTTTTTTGATTATCTCCATAGATCTTTAATGACTTCTCACCAAGTATTAAAACTTCTGTCTTTTGACTTATCTCTACAAATCTTTGACTTCCCACCAAGTACGCCCGTATTTCAACTTTTTTCTGTCTTCTGACTATATCCATAGGTCTTTAATGACTTGCTAGATTTTTGTTGCGGACTTAAGGTATGCAAAACACCCAACTGAATAATTCAGCAGTCAAAACTGGCAGGATGCAAAACGAGAATAGGCCAGTGTGTAGCGTTCAAAACTATTCAAGAAAATCAAAATAAATTATTGTTATGATTTTTTTTATAAATCAGTGTTCAACTATTATAGCTTTTCAAGTCAGTGTTATAAGGACGAAGGTGATGTGAACGGGTGGGGTGGAGATGTTTATTCTGTTGCTGTTGTTTGTGATCACATTATTGTTAAAGTGATAAAGAGATGCTGCGTCATTCGTTTATTCGTTACCAGTAGTGTAATAGCGTGTACTATTTATGTTCATTTATTGTTTGCCATTGTGCATGACAATTGATTCTGTGTTTTCTGGTTGTTCATACTTATTGTTTCTCTTCATTCCCTGACGAGGCTATCCTGTGAATGCAACCGAGCGACACACAAAAATGAAGCAACATTGACTGGGATAAAATAAAAATGGCATGTTTCTTGTTCTAATTTTTTTCGGATGGACTTCGTAAAAGCGTACCCACGAACATTGACGTCATGGCTGTCAAAGCAGCGTCTTGAAAATAGTTCTACGTCAGTTAAAACTACTGACGTCACAAGCGTGGACGTTTGCTAACTCTGATTAGCACAAGTCTTACTGACGTAGAGTTCCTATGACCACGTAATGTGTATCGTTAGTTGGTGTTTTTGTCTCGTGTCTTGATAGTAGTATGTTTTTGTTACTGTTATTTGATTTTGTGAAAAAATGGACTGATTTGAAAATTCATCTTGTACGAGTAGTTTTTGAATATGTAGACCTACAACAGTTACAACGCTGGTCTTTGTTGGAAAGACATCAAAGTAAAGTTATTGTGTCTTCTTTTCTTTGTTACAAATTTTGTTTCTGGATCGTTTAGATCTTATACGTAAGTGTTCATTTGTGGAAGTGTTGTTTCTTTATAAGAATTGCTCATATTCATAGTCACTAATAGATCATCGTCATGGTCTTTAGTGGGCTAGTCATCTACTCGTAGCAGTTTTTACTGGACAATCTATCTGGACTGTAGTTCATTTGGTCCATTGTTTGACTTTCTTCATTGTTTGGCATTGTTAATTGTTATTGTTCTTTGTTGGATTTTGTATGTTGTTTATTGCTTGAAGGTTTTATTGTCCAAGATCAGAATTTTTATTGTCATTGTTTGACATTCTTAATGATTGTTCCATTGTTTGACTTAGTATATTTAGTCAGTTGCTTGAGTTTTTATACTGTCCATTGTTTGATGTTCCCTTTGTTCGTTGTCTGACTTTCTTTATTGACAGTTGGAGTTTTGAAGTTCTGGAAATTCTATTTGTTGTACCGCTTAGACACTTAGAGAAGGAAAACGAACACAGCAGAGGTTTGGATACGAGACTGATCCAGATTTTAAGATTTCAGTCTAAGTAAATCTACATGTAAGGTGCTCTCTGTTGAGGCATTGGTGATAAACAAAAAAGTAATGAATATTTCTTCCAGCAAAAAATTGGATGAGTTTAGTGCTGCATCTGTCCTTCGCTTATTCTCTTTTCTTTCCGTTTTTCTTCTCTCTCTCTCTCTCTCTCTCTCTCTTCTCTCTCTCTCTCTCTCTCTCTTCTCTCTCTCTCTGACCCTAATTTTTTCTCTACGCTCGCTTTCCCCCTCTTTGGCAGTGTCTGTATCTCTCGCTTTTTGAGGCGGATAGTTTCAAGATTTTGTTTACTCTCTCTTTTTCTCTGTGTCCTCTCCCACGCATTCCCTCATGAATATGTGATATTAGTTATTAAATCAAGCAAGGAGGAGAAAATAAAGTACACCAAATGAGTCAGCTCATCTGTTAAATTCTGTGTCAGTTCCTCTTTTAAATTTATTGAGTGTATATTCTACAAGTTGATATTGATTTATATTTGCTGTTACTCCGTGATACACTACTCACAGATTGATGTAAAATAACTATCGTCTTTCTTTGTTTATTTGCATACTGCTCTAAACTGTCTTTCTTCACAGCGCTGTCATTGATTTGTATCTATGTATTTTTTGTTAGATGCGAGCTTTGGGTTTCATTCTTTTTGTTCTGAAATATGCACATTCAAAAATATAAATGGATATTCAAAAATAACAGTTGCACATCAACAGACGTATTCAGACACATATTCAGTCCTGCACAAACACACACACACACACACACACACGCATGAACACGCGCGCACGCATACACACACACGCATACCACACAATTTCATTATGTAGGCTTTGTTGTTGTCTAAAAACACCTATGTGAGTAGACGTGAAAAGAAATAACCAACGAACACACACACACAAATAGAAGTCCGCGCGTACACACACACACGCACACTGACTCTCATCTCTCTCTCCGCGCGCGCACACACACACCACACACACGCACGCACGCAGCAGCAGCACACACACAACACACACACACCACACACACACACACACACACACACTACCACACACACACACACAATATACACACACATCCACACACACACACACACACACAAACAGACGCACAAACATATACACACAATATGGCGTATCATAAGGTCACATTGCGTCACGTCATGTCACATCACATAATATCTACCTCTGATCTCAAATGTTCACATTCATTCTTTTCACCCGAATCATGTCATAATCTGGTGGCTTATTTACGACAAAAACTGATGTTCTAACAGAAACACATCCGTCAAGTATCGGGTGCTGACTGTTACCATTTCGTTAGTTTCATTTTAATGTTTAGTTTTTGTATGTGTATGCCATGATACAATAGAAACATGTTTATTTTTCTCCTTCTTTTGTCTTTAACCCTTTGTCTCCCACACCCACCACCAGTTGCAAAAAATTAACCCTTTGACTCCCTCACCCTGTCCCTTGCAGGAAGCTGGTGAAAAGGATTAGGGAGTTGAAGGGTGAAGTTTTTTGCTTTGCTGGCATGGTTAACAACGCAGGATGCAGATGGACAGGGTGTGGGAGTCAGAGTTAAAAAATTCTTACTTTGCTTGAGAAACAGTTGACACGATAGTGAGACGGAAATCTGCTTAGAGATGAGAATAATATTAAAAGCTTAAGTCTTCCAGGTTAATAGAAATGCTGAAAAGAAAGGGTACATAATGATCATGTCTTGTAACGAACAATTCAGAAGAAAGTGTTTCGTCTAATGTTAGATAAGAAGAATTTGTTTTATGCATTAAAAATGATGTGTTTAAAATGAAATAAATAGTAGCATAGTTTGTTCTCTACACATTTTCTTGTGTGTGTGTATATATATTAAAAAAAGAAGGTATAAATCTACCCATTTTCTAGTGTCAATTAAAAGAAGAAATAATTTCAGTCTATCTTTTCTTGTGTGCTTCTATCAATTTTATCAAATGATTGTTTCTGTTTTCGTTAATAAGTCTCATAATCGTTTCTTGCTTGTACTTTTTCCCCTATTCTCCTCGTTATTTGATAGTATCAAATTTAACATGTTTGTTTTTGATCTCATTTCTCTTCTTTTCCTTTCCTTTCTTTCTTATATTACAGGACACTGAAATAAACCTCGTGGCGTTGAATTGAAATGGCGTAGTTACATCTGAAATATATCGTCTGTGTCTTTGTAAACATTTGGGTCATGATCACGTGTTATGTGTTTTTTTGCTGATTTCCAAGTCTGTAATTTGTTAAAGGATCTGTGATTTGTTGGTATGTCTATGCACTTTGGTTGATTTTTGCCAGTTTTCATTAGTTTAAAGTTTTCTGAACATTTTCGTTGGTAGACTTGATAAAATAACTCGTTCATTTTCATATCTTCATTATTAGTAAAGTTGGTTAATCATCATCCATTTTCAACATTTGTGATTTTTTTTAATGCAAGTCCTTTCATTTATTTCATTCGTTTGTACAGACTGAATTTGTACCGTTCATTATTATCGTATTCTGTGAACATTTTTGTGTGTGTATAATGACTTTGAAGTAGTTGATTACTTGTGTGGTTTTAGACTGCAGTTTTTATAGACAATAAATGTTGTACAACTGAAGCACATCTGCTTTGGAGTTTCGAGTACTTGCTTGCTTGGTGTTTTGGTCGAGTGGAATGATGCATTTTATACTTGTACACGCGCATGCGTGTTCACACACACACACACACACACACACACACAATATATATATATATATTTATATATCGCATGCATTCACTAGTGTGTCAATGTGTATGTGTGTGTATTAGTGTGTATGCATTAGTGTGTGCGTGCGTGTGTGTGGTGTGTGTGTGTGTGCGTATTAGTGCACACTGACAAACACACTAGCGGACACAAACTTAACAAACTAAAAACATTAACACAAACACACTAACAACGCATTAGCAGACACAAACTTAACACAAGAGCACTAACACATAAACACACACACAAACACACTGACAAACAGCGGACACAAATTTTACACATTAACACACACACACACAAACACACTGACAAACGCACTAGCAGACACAAACTTAACACAAACGTACTAACACATTAACACACACACAAACACACTGACAAACGCACTAGCAGACACAAACTTAACACAAACGTACTAACACATTAACACACACAAACACTGACAAACGCACTAGCAGACACAAACGTACTAACACATTAACACACACAAACACACTGACAAACACTAGCAGACACAAACTTAAGACAAACGTACTAACACATTAACACACAAACACACTGACAAACACACTAGCAGACACAAATTTTACACACATTAACACACACTGACAAACACACTAGCAGACACAAATTTTACACACATTAACACACACTGACAAACACACTAGCGGACACAAATTTTACACACATTAACACACACTGACAAACGCACTAGCTGAGACAAATTTAACACATACGTACTAACACATTAACACACACACACAAACACACTGACAAACGCACTAGCAGACACAAATTTAACACATACGTATTAACACACAAACACACTGACAAACGCACTAGCAGACACAAACGTAACAAACGTACTAACACATCAACACAAACACACTGACAAACGCACTAGTAGACACAAACGCACTAACACATTAACACACACACACAAACACACTGACAAACGCACTAGCAGGCACAAACAACACAAACGCACTAACACATTAACACACACAAACACACTGACAAACGCACTTGCAGACACAAACTTAACACAAATGCATTAACACACACACACAAATACATTAACACACAAACACATTCACAAACACATTAACACACACAAACTAATACACCCACTCTACCACACACAAATACACAAACACATTAACACACACAAACACACATCAATACACACAAGCTAAAAAACACATTAACACACACAGACTCACAAACGCATGAACACACAAACTAACACAAACGCACTGACACATTCACACACACACACAGACTTACAAACGCATAAACACAAACGCACTAACACATTAACACACACACAGACTAACAAACGCATAAACACACACAAACTAACACAAACGCACTAACGCATTGCCACACACTCATAGACTCACAAATGCATAAATACAAACCCAAACACATTAACACACACAGACTAACAAACGCATAAACACACAAACTGATCCAAATGCATTAACACATTGCCACGCACACAAACACACTAACAGACACGAACTTAACACAAACGCACTAACACAATAAGACACGCTCACAAACACATTAAGACGCGCAAACTAACACAAATTCACTGACAGATTAACACACACAAGCACATTAAGACACGCAAACTAACACGAATTCACTGACAGATTAACACACACAAGCACATTCATCATCATCAGGTGCCCTGCCGCATGGCGTTGGCGACCATGGACTTCCAACCATCTCTATCTCTCGTTGCCCCCAGCATCTCCCCCACCCTCTTCATCCTCAGCCACTTTGCAAGTCCGTCCAGCATTCTCTCCCTGGGTCTACCCGGTGCTCTCTTTCCCTCCAGCTTTCCCGTTGTGACCAGGTGCTCCAAATCCCCCTTCCTCATAAAATGGCCTATAAATGTTGCTTGTCTTTTCCAAATCTTCCTTATCAGTGATCGACTTGTGTCTGCCTCCATCAAGACTGTCTCGTTTGTTTTCTTTGCTGTCCATGGTACTCTCAACATTCTTCTGAGAAACCACATCTCGGCTGCTTCAATCCTGCTCTGGCTTTGCTTGCTGACTGTCCACGCCTCGCATCTGTACAGCAGTATTGGTTCTATATAACATTCAAGGACTCTCTTTCTGATGTTAATTGATAGGCATTTGTTGGTAAGAATGCTTGTCATCTTCTTGAATGCTGTTTTGGCTTGGCCGATTCTGCCAGCTATTTCCGATGTGCATCTGCCGTCTGATGAAATGACCGTTCCCAGGTATTTGAACTTATTAACCTGTGACAAGGTTGTGCCATTTGCTGTTATTTTGCAGGAGGGGATTTCATGTTTTTTACTGATCACCATGACTTCAGTCTTCCTGCTGTTTAGTTTCAACCCCTTACCTTTGCTTTCTGTTTCTAGTATATTCACAAGGTTTTGTAGGTCCCTTTCGTTTTCTGCAATTAGCACGGTGTCATCTGCGTACCGAATGTTGTTTATCATTTTCCCTCCAACCTTTAATCCAGGGTCTTCTTCTAGGTTTCTCATGATGTTTTCGCTATATAGTGAAAACAGATCTGGTGACAAAACACAACCCTGTCTGACTCCTCTTTTGATGTTTTGAAAAGAGCTTATATTGTTTTCTATTCTCATTGCAGCTGTTTGTTCCCAGTACATATTCCTGATTATTCGTAGATCTTTTCCATCGACATTGAGTCTCTCCAGTTGGTTGATCAATTCTTCATGTCGTACCCGATCGAAAGCCTTGGT
Source organism: Monoplex corrugatus (assembly GCA_030674185.1). Classification (NCBI taxonomy): domain Eukaryota; kingdom Metazoa; phylum Mollusca; class Gastropoda; order Littorinimorpha; family Ranellidae; genus Monoplex; species Monoplex corrugatus. The sequence continues at coordinate 40,365,229 of JAPXFY010000015.1, forward strand.
ATAGTCAACGAAGCATAGATACAAATCCTTATTCATCTCAACTGACCTCTCTATGATAGTTCTTAGGATGTATATGGCATTAATAGTTCCTTTCCCCTCCACAAATCCACACTGTTCTTCTGCTATTTCTCTTTTGATTCTATTCCTTGTCCTCATCATGATTATTCTTAATAGGATTTTTGTTACATGACTCATTAAAACTGATTGTGCGATGGAGTTTGCATTCTATAGCCCCTGTCTTCTTTGGAAGTGCAATGAAAATTGATTTTGACATATCTTTGGGGATTTTTCCTGTGTCATAAATTTCATTTAGGAGGACTGTTATTTTTTCTATGCCAAATTCCTCCAGGGCTTCAATCATCTCTGTAGTAATGTTGTCTGGTCCTGGGGCTTTTCCTGGTTTCATCTTTTTCATTGCTGCTCTAACTTCATCTTTCATTATGGGTGGTCCTTCAAAGTTCTTTTTTATAATGTGTTCTTCGTTTCTGTCATCCTCAAAAAGGTCTTTAATGTACTCTCCCCATCTGTCTAATACCTTGTCTTTTTCCATGATAAGCGTGCCATCTTTTGATTTTAAGCAACCAGTTGATGTGCATGTATTTTTCCTGTGAACAATTTCTTCAATTCGTCTGTACATACCCTGAGGATCCATTTTGTGTCGTTCTTCTATTCTTTGCATTTTGTGTTCAGCCAAGCTTCCTTAGCTTCATTGCACCTATACCTGATTTCTTTGTTTATCTTCCTGTATGTCTCCTCGTTTCTCTTTGCCTTCCTCTTTTTCTCCATCAGGCCCAAAATTTCATTAGTCATACAGCTCTTTTTTGCTTTTCTATTTGCCTTAGGGATTTCCTCACAAGCTTCATTTATAGAACTTCTCAACTTTGTCCATTGTTCCTCACTGTCACCAACGTCTTCCAGAGCACTGAATTTGTTTTGAACGTGTACATTAAATTTTTGACGTATCATTTCATCTGTCTTCAAGAGTCCAAGGTTTAGTTTGATGTTGCTTTTGGTCTGTTTCCTTTTCCTCAATTTCGGCCTAAACCTTCCCACTACCGGATTGTGGTCACTGTTGCAGTCTGCGCCTGGTAGTGTTTTTGCTGACAGTAAAGAATTTCTAAATCTTTTGTTGATCAGGATGTAGTCAATTTGATTTTTGGTATTATCTCCTGGACTCATCCAAGTCCATTTTCTTCTGTTAGGCTGCTCAAACCAGGTGTTTCCTACTATGAACTCATTCATCTGTGCCCCCCTCTTTCGTTTTGTGTACCAAGGCCATGAGGTCCAACTATATCCTCCACCCTATCCTGTCCCACTTTAGCATTAAAATCTCCCATTATTACAGTAACTTCTTGTGATTTACATTGGACCTTGGCCATCTCTAAAACTTCGTAGAAGTTGTCGATGTCTTCCTGAGTACTTGCGGATGTTGGTGCATACACCTGTATGATGTTGATATCAAAAGGTTTCCCTCTGAATTTGACCAGTAAAACTCTGTCGGACACTGCCCAGTATCCTTTAACTGCTTTTGATTTGTCTTTGTCCATTATGATGTCTACTCCTCTTTCATGTGAATTACCACCAGAGTATATCGCTGTATATTCTCCTGATGTTATGATGCCTGCCCCCCTCCACCTCATTTCCCCTAGTCCTAAAATACTGATGTTAAGCCTTTCCATCTCCATTTTGATGTTGTCTAATTTACCTTTCTGCAACATTGTTCTGATATTCCATGTTGCCACCTTGGTGTTGAATTTAATCTTGGTTTTGGTCGCAGTAGCTGGCTGACGGTCTGGTGTCACCTGCGCCGCATGACAGTCCCTACTGGACGAAGGTGCTCCACAGGAGCACCTATTGACGTCGTTAACTTTCTTCTTTATTCTTCCTCTGTCCATGGATTTCCCGGGGAAAAGTACGATGGTGGTTTCCCCTTGCCTTCCATCGGTTTTTTATTTTAGGGTTGACTCCCTTAGCCTTACTCTCTCCCGAGATGTCCACAAGGCAGTGGAGCTATTTACACATAGCTTGGGGATCTGGTTCGTGGGCACCAGGGCGTGTCCACAAGCACATTAATACACGCAAACTAACACAAACCCACTAACACATACACAAACACACTCATAAACATATTTAACACACACACAAACCAACACAAACGCATTAACACACACGCACAAACATTACACAGAATAACAGAAATGCACTAACACACACACATTGACACACAGAAACTAACACAAACGCACTAAACATTAACACACACACAAACACACTTACAAACACACCAACACACAGAAACACAAACACACTAACACATGCACGAGCACAATCAGAAACACACACACGCACTAACACATTAACACACCACACACAAGCACACATTAACTAACACAAACGCACAATAACACATTAACACACACTAACACACTATTGCGTACACACTTTATATTAACGCACACAAACACACACATACACAAAACTCGAAAATATACACACAAAAACACACACTAAAACACACATTAACTCGAACACAAACGCTAGAAAACGCACACTACATGTATAACAAACACGCGCGCACGCACGCACACACACACACACTCACTATCATAAAAATATACGTGTACGAGTGTAGAGTTGAATGTGTGTGTGTGTATGTGTGTGTGTGTGTGTGTGTGTGTGTGTGTGTGTGTGTGGTGTGTGTGTGTGTGTGTGTGTGTGCGCGCGCGTGCGTGCGCGTGTGTATGTTTTAGTGTTCGCATGTATGTCTGTTAATGTAAGTATGTGTATGTGTCATTGCTTGGGTGTGTCTATGCTTTGTGTGTGAATAAATGTGTGTGTGTGTGTGTGTGTGTGTGTGTGTGTGTGTGTGTGTGTGTGTGTGTGTCTGTGTGTGAGTGTGATGAATGTGTGTGTGGTGTAAGGAGTTTGTAGGTATGTGTGTTAGTATGTGTGTTAGTGTGTACTAAAATGCACACTAACACAAACACACTAACGCACACGCACGAACTCACTCACTAACACACACACAAACCTGTTAACACACTATCAAACACAAGCTTACAAATACACAAACACACATACTAACGCACACGGACACACTACCAAACAGTATCACCCACATATACACTAACACACACACAA
>JAPXFY010000015.1:40373369-40393369 GCA_030674185.1 Monoplex corrugatus
AATTTATATTATATATATAGGTATGTATATATGTATGTATGTATATAAACATACATACGTACATACATACACACACACATCTATATACATGTAAATTATATACATATATAAGTCACTGGTAAATCTCCCTCTACTCTCCTTATATGTACATAAGCTATATAAGCTTGCAAACATCTTTTTAAAAGTTTATGCTTCTGTGGACCAAAGACTTAAATCATATGCTTTACACAAGTGGTGTAGTCTATAAAGAAACATATCAACTGGTAACAATTTTGCTATGTAGTACTTTTCTTGCAGTCTCTACCCCCCCCCCCCCACACACACACACTGCTCATTTCAGCTCTCCAGCACATCTCCAAACACACCAAACACAGATCACCGTGAGAGGAGAATATGAAGGGCCACAGTGTCTGGAACTTTTTTTTTTTCACACTGCTATGATGGAAAATGACTGGAGATAATAATGTTGCTGCTATGGAGTTCCATCGCGGACTGAGACTGTGTGACAAGACTGTACTCGATGCATCGCAATTCCTAGTCTATCTTGAAGTCAACCAGGCCCGAGAGATGCAGGCACTTGCAGTACCAGACAGGAAATTTGAGCAATATCCCCTAGGAATGCATTCGTAATATGGATGAGACTCGACTGTATGGGAAACAAGTCTTCCTAACAGGCCCATAGCATGCTTAAGCTCTGGACAGAAGCCGTTAGGGGATTTGTTTAATAATACTTCTCGCCAGGGTACGTGTACATGATGAATACACTAAAATCAACAGGAGACTACAAACTGAAAAAAAAAAATCCCCATCCCCTCATTTTACGTTGTTGTAGCACAGACCTTTGAACATGGTGATCAAAATATAAATTAAATAAAACCTACAATACTTCAACACACACACACACACACACACACACACACACACACACACACACACACACACACACACACACACACACACACACACACACACACACACACACACACAACGCACATACACACACAGAGTGTGGTATAAATGTACCCATAAATTTAAAATGTGTCAAATTATTATGTCAACATATGTTTTAAAATCGAGGACAAAAACGAGGATAGGTAGTCTTAAGGCGATGCCACATTGCATCGTTCAGTCACACGACTTGATAGGACGAGATGGCTTGCTCGGTCCTGTTCAGTCCGTAACAATGCCAAAAAGCCTTTAGGTCGATTGTGGATGCTGCATGGCTGAATACTTCAGCAGTAGTGATGTGTGGTATCCTTGATGACTAATGGCAGGTTCTGATAAGAACACCTCAAAGCGGAGCATGCTTAAATTAAACTTAAAAAACATTGGTCGTATCATGACACTAACATGATTAAGATTTTTTTTGGGTGGGGGGATTGGAGGGGTAGGGGGTAAGGAGGGGGGGTGGGAGAGAACGGCACACACGATCCTATATATAAACCATGAAGCTGATCTAATGCCATCGTATTTGATAAATTTAGGATTAAATGGTAAACCATGAAACTCCTCTCTCCCTCCCTCCCTCCCCCCTTCTTTCTCTCTCATACACAAACATATATTTACACACATACATCTGTAGTATGTAAGCACAAACAATTGATAATCAATTATGGTAGATTAACATACTGTAAATGTAAAAAGTTAATGATCTCTGAACCGTAACTATGCCATGTTAGTGTTCATATGTTACAACAAATTAGTTAATTTAATTACTGAATCATTATCATCACACATCTAATACTTTAACTACACTTTAAGATTATGCATAAAGACGTTAGCATAACAGCAACTTTATTATGACAGATAAATTTATTAAAACAACAACAACTAAAAAGAAACAAATAAATAGGTAAAGAAACAAACAAAGAAGACATGTTATTTGTGGTACAACATGTCCACCTACCTGACCTGAAAATGTGTGTTACAATTCCGCGTGTGTGTGTGTTTCTCTGTGCGTGTGTGTTTGTGCGAGTATATGTGAGTATGTGTACATGTAAGTGTGTGTGTGTATATGTGTGTGTGTCTCTGTGGTTTGTGCGAGTATGAGTGTGAGTATATGTAAGTGTGTGTGTGTATGGATGTATGTTTATGGATGTATGTGTGTGCGTGTGTGTGTGTTTATGTGTATGAGTGTGTGTGTCTATGTGCGTGCGCACACGCGCGTGCGTGTATGTGTGTGTAAAAAGTAAGCAGCATTCAAAACAAGGATAGGTCAACATCTTATCCCTGATCAAAACAACAACATCAACAACAACATCATCAATAACAACATCACCATCATCAACAACAACAACAACAAACCACCACCAGAACGGTAAGACCAAACAAATATACCCCTTCCACATCAGACAGATGTGTTTTGTGCTTTGTGTGTGTATAAATCAAAAGTACGTTGTGTGCACTAAACATCATACCTTCCTCTTTTCTGGTGCTGTTCAAGCAAGAAGTAAACTAAGACATTTCATGTTTTGACCATGATTTCATTCTCCCCCTCTCTCTCCCTCTCTCTCTTCTAACAACAACCCTCTGAGCTTTTTCCTTCTGCTTCAGTTGCCAGTCGCATAATCAACAGCTGAAAAAGAATAAAACAAAACATTTTTATTTTAACACAAAATAGCAAGCAGCTATCACACAACTACCTACCTACCTACCTACCTATCTCTTTTCATTAATTATCGTACCCCCCCCCCCCCCCCACACACACGCACATAATTATTCTTATTTTCTATGTTTTATTTAGTATCTCTAGTTTTAAGTAATGCATTTTACATTTTACGTGTATGCTTATATGTGTGTGAAATAGCAAGAACTAGCTGTCAGACAGAATCAGCTGGGGTCTAAAGCTGCTATCGTTGAGTAAAACCGTGTTTTCAAATCGCTACTTCTCTCCTTCTGCATCCCCTCTGTCTCAGAGTAACGTGAAAGTAAAGTGTGTGTGTGTGTGTGTGTGTGTGTGTGTGTGTGTGTGTGTGTGTGTGTGTGTGTGTGTGTGTGTGTGTGTGTGTGTGTTTGTGTGTGTGTGTGTGAGAGAGAGAGAGAGAGAGAGAGAGAGAGAGAGAGAGACAGAAGAGAGAGAGACGACAGAGAGACAGAGGAGCAGAGAGAAGAGACAGAGAGAGAGAGAGAGAGAGAGAGAGAAAAGAGAGAGAGAGAGAGAGAGAGAGAGAGAGAGAGAGAGAGAGAGAGAGCACATGCTGATAGCATGTACACTTTCCATATTACAGTACCGTACACTCACATGACTTTACAAAGATCAAATCTAAGCCATTTATAAGTCACCGACAATCAAAACCAAACAACAATATACAGAGAATATCTCTCACACACTTGTGCAGACCAGTTTCATTCAGTATAACAAGAGTTTTGAACGAAGAACAATAGTAGATATATACGTGTATAGAGTGTTTTTAAAGGATACATACATACATACACACACATCTTCTATGTATATATATAAACAGCCAAAAAACGACCGAGAGTAAATAGATTATAACAATCTGAAACTGCAAGGGTAAAATCTGCATAAAGACAGGTATATATCTCTAATACATTTCCATTTTCTGAGACAGTATGAATGAAATGAGACAAGCAGTACGAAGGGGCATTAATAAAAAAAAAGTAGGATACTTATGAATGTGCAACCGCCTCACTCAGAAAGCCGCTTAAAAAAACAAAAAACAAACAAAAAACCCACCACCTAGTCAAAATAGAAAATGCGATACTTACACAAACAGCCACCCCATCAGTTTATGTTAAAGACGATGAATTTAAGGATATTGCCGTTATCCAGTAGCAGTACCATATCTCAATTTAAAAAACAACAGTACCATATCTCAATTTAAAAAACAACAGTACCATATCTCAATTTAAAAAACAAAGCATGATAATAATCACAATGCCACTATCCTAATCACGTACCAACGATATATTCGCACAGAGAGGAATGTTGATCTACACACACACTTATGATGGAGCCTGCCTTGTGTTAAAACGTATGGTAATACTTTGGACAATATTCTGACATGCATAATGGAAATCACAATAAGCGATAAAATATCTCACAATGAGGGATAAATATTATCTCACAATTAAGCGATAAATATTATCTATGAGCATGGCAGCACAAAGACCAAACCCTGAGTATAAAAGACAAGGAACTGGCAGTGACGTAAGCTCTGACGTAAGGGTGACCTGGTGACGTCAAAGGGTGGACTATGATTGCATCATCGTTAGAAATTATTGGCAGTTGTTACGTTTGCTGGTGGGAAGGCCTCATGGTTCAAAGATTGTAAACGAACATGGGCACATGAACATAACATCACTCATAAAAAAAACACGATGCTGGTTATTAATAAAGTCTAGATCTTCGAGTATAACGTGCTACCTCTGGAGGAGACACAGCATATCATTGGTTAGATCACACACATGCAACAAAACTGCCTTTGGTTTCATCAGCTTGGCAAGAAAAGGTTCACATAGTTATCAATGCATCAAGGTGACACTCAAATGCAACAAAAAGTATGGCAACCCAGATTTGCCAAACGTCTGTATAAAATGACCTCACACACAGCATTATTTGAATCTGTCACCGGGGGATGACACAGAGCCAGATGAGATGGAAGCACAATGTATAAATCATCATTACGTCCGCACAGTTCTGATGGTATAATGGTGGCTCTCAGATACATGCATAATTGTACAAAATTATGGCTGCATCAGTGTATCATTTTCTGTGATACACGTATAGTAAAAACTTTTTTTTTATATTCTCTGATACATGTAATAATAAAAACTTACCACGTACACTTGGGATGGTATTATGATTGTTCTCAGATCATCAGCGTGCACGTTGGTAATAATAAACACGGTCATCGTCGCTTGTTAAAACCCAGCGAACATAAAATATATCTTAAAGCATTTGTTGAAAACGTGTGCTGGAGAATCGTTAATGTTCTCACCCGTAGCAAAGTATATACATGGACAGCTCAGCTCGCTTGACATTGACACTTAAAAACACACCTGACACATAAACTGCGTAATGAATATCAAACAATAACGAAACAGTCAGACTTAATGACATCAATAACGAAACATAATAAAAATGAACTGTTTACTACATTTCTTATCACATCAAAACCTGTCCAGCAATTATTTAAATACAAATTAACAGACATTTTCAAAACTAACCCAAGTAACTTTATAACTGAATAACGTCATCCCCAAATGTCTTAATTACTTCAAACCCTACTTGAAGGTAACTTGAACACTAATTTAGTACTCAGTTTAAGAAGTCGTCTCAAACTTAATGAAAATTAGATACATATTGATTAAGATAGTCTAAAAATCAAAATCTTTTAAACAGTTACTAGTGATCTAAATTTTCAAATCAATAAAAATGATTTCAAGACTAAAATAAGATCTGATTATTTCAACACTAAATTCAATACTGACCAGGAATTCACATAACCACGTATGAATAAGAAACCATTGCAAAACAAAAGGCTAAAGTCACAGAAACCCTCGCATAGAAATCATTCCAAAATAAAAACGAACCCCCCCCCCCCCACCCAACCAAAGAAAAAAAAGCAAACAAATAAAACCAAACAACCCCAACAAAGAAAGAAACAAAGGAAAAAAATCGTGAATTTAAAAAAATAAAACTGGGAATTAAACTTCAACGCTGATCAAGAACTCATTCAATTTAAATACATGTGAAAATCAGCTCAAAACTACAGAAAAAAATCTTAGTGAAGAAATGTTTTGAATAGAGAATCTTAGCATTGAAATTAATTTGAAAGCAATGAAGAAAATCAACACAAACATCAGCACAGACACAACAACACACAACAACAACTTCCAGAACGATAAAGTTAATGAGTGGCAATATTGATATGCACCTTAAGCAGTACAATACTGTGGTCAAGAAATAGAAATATAAAAATGCCATACTCCTTAGCACCTCTGATATAGTTTGACAGATGGTCAGTTACAAAACACACACACACACACAGACACACGCACGCACGCAAACACACACACACACAATATTACGTACATAAAGACAAAAAAAACCAATGCATTTTAATACAAACATTCTGAGGTGATGTAGATTCACAGTGCAAAACAAACAGAAGAAATACGTAAATAATGATAAAGAAAGGAAGGTAAAAAACAAAACAAAAATCCTAACACACACACACACACAACACACACACACACACACACACACACACCACGCACGCACGCACGCACGCACGCACACACACACATATACACACACAAACATTTTCTTAACAGGTAGCAGAATAAAAACATTTCAGACATAACAATCGGCGAAAAATCGAGACGAAAAATAAACATTCGAAAAAATCAATCAAATCAAATCAAATCAATCAATCAATCAATCAAATCATCAATCAATCAATCAAACAAAACCTGAAGAAACACAAAGAAACAAAACTAACCAAAAGACAAACACAGTAGTATCCTCATACTTAACAAACAAACAAACAAACAAACCAGCTGTATACTGATACTTTACAGATCCTGACATCGAAAACTGTCCCAATTACAAACAAACAAACAAACGAATAAACAAACACAAGAACAAACAAACAAATAAATACACAAACAAACGTATACTGATACTTTACAGAACCTGACATCGAAAACTGTACAAATTACAAACAAACAAACAAAGAAACAAACAAAGAAACAAACAAACAAACAAACAACAACAACCAAACAACAAACACAAACACAACACAACACAACACAACACAAACATACGTACAAAGAAACAAACATACACTGATACTTGATGGAAGCTGACAAGTAAAACTGTACCCAACTGCCTTACAACTTACTACACAGACAGTTTGTATTCCACTTACCTGTGAAATGAAATCAGATAATGGAGAATGCTAAACGACCCCCCAATTTATCAGTATGGAGTACATCTGAAATTACTGTTGAAATCGTCAGCAGTAAGAACGTTATTAACATAGGACAGTATTAACATAATGGTTTGGACAACAGCTAACCACAAAAGTAAGGTCAGAAAAAGCGGCAATAATGCAAAAATATCACACACACATGCAAACACACAAACACACACACAGAACACACAAGAAACACACATAGATACACACACATACATACACGCACAAACACACACAAACACATGCGCGCACAAACACACAAAATACATACATACATAAACAGACGTATGCTGTGCAAACAAGCTCAAACAAATAGAAAATATAAGACACACAAAACACAAAACACAGTAAGTAACAAACAAACAAACCAACAAACAAATCAGCAAACCAACCAAGAATCGCACGCTCACACATTAACACAACAACAACAACAACAACACACACACACACAGTACACACACACACACGCGCACGCACACACACTATTGACGCAGACAAAATAGTACAACAGTGTTGCAATAAATAAAATGCCATTTGATGTCATGTTTGCTGCTTTTGCTGTTTAGATCAATACAGCTATAGTGAACCTGCCGAAAAAAAAAAAAAAGAATAAACACACCCTCTTACACACGGCCGTCAAAATAGGTAACAATACACGAATATATACACAACAATAAAGGCATAATACAACTGGATAAACATTTTGATATCATGGCCCTTATAAACAAATGCTAGATGGGTTTCAAGATGATGCACTGGTACACATTAAACATGGGATCAAATGCATAAAATGCACCAACATTCCGAGATATATTGCATCATTCCTCAGATGCTTGAATGGTGTATTACAAAGCATTTATTACAAAAACATCAAGGACTAATTCATAAACTTCTATGACTTGTTACATGATTATTACCTAATATCAAGAGCCTAGGTTATAAACGTTATGATTTGTTGAGTAAATTCCCAAGAGCTGGAAACAAGCGTTTGTCTGTGACAAAATCTTTCGCAGACACCGATAATAAAACACAGACATTATATATCAATCATTATCTCTATGATGTACATTTTGCAAAATTAATAAAGACAAAATTTTGTATGTGTGCAAAACAGTCCCCTAAAAGGGATGATGTAGCAACTGTCACATAAAGTCAATACTAAACCTTTGAGGACCAAACACCAAAGAACACAGACGAACTAGCACTTACTTAACAAACAAAACAAAAACAAAACAAAAAAAAAGAAAGAGAGAGAGGGGCAGGAGAAGCCTTCTCGTGTTAGATGAAAAGCTAATCCATATTTGTCATTGTCAAAATCATATTCAAAACGCTGCCAAATTTAAGCAATGGTATCAACACCTGTTTCAGATGAGTCTATCACGCTTGGACAATCACAGACATGTACTTATGCTCCAGAAAGTGGGTGCCTGAAAAGACTTCCTGCGTTTATCATGGGAACAAGAATAACAAATCAATTATAAACACACATTTCCACATACAGTTATTAAGTAACTATTTGTGGAAGTGTGCGCTCATGACTTAAAATTTCCTCTGCTTAACCCCCAAAAGACAAAACAGCTATGCATATCACTCCAGTGAATCAAAATGTTCACACACCTCTACTAAAAGTGAATATCATCTTCCTACATGATTCCATAATTGTGAATGCCCGATACATACACATTTTCCTTTAAGTTATACCTGAATTCTTGTTCTGACTTATATCTGTATCATTAATCTGATGGTAACAAATCGGTTTCATACACACATGTATACCAATCAAGGACATATACACATGTATCCAAATCAAGGATATATGTACATATATCCATCACGTTGTCCCCATGCGTTTTCTTTTATCTATTACCACACCAGCCCCTACAAGCAGCACATATTCCCATTGACAGTTATGCCCTTCTTCGTGTTCTAGTGACCTATACACACCTGTACTCAAACTTATCTTACTCATACTATTTCCATTGCAGTAAACCAATGGTGTACATATACTTCCACTAAACATACTGTGCACGTCTTCCTACTCACTACAGTACTAAGTCAGACTCATGCATACACTCCATTTGAAGACAAGCCCTTCTTATTCCGATGACTTGCATACTTTTCACATTAATTCGCATCTCTCAACCTAACACTATGCATTCACGTGCTAATAATTCAGTAACATTTGCAAATTCCATTTCAAAACCCAATTCGTTCTTTGGTTCTAATGGAAAACAAGTTATACAGTATACTCCCACTGAAAGTTTACCTGTCTTTCAGGTCTTATTCCCACAATAGTAAATCCAACAACATTTTCTTAAATTCACCAAAACGTACATCTGACTTTCATAACAGCTGATCCATCTACATGCCTGGGCCGTATATTCCACCAAAACGTGTATCTTTCTTCTGATCACCTGCGTGCATATACCATTTCTACTGCTATGCATTTCGTTTCTTTGAATTAAAAACAAATCATATGCACAACGACTTAGTTTTAACAAAGAAATCAGCAGTACAAATATAACTGCAAAAACACTTTGATGTCATTTCTTTGTTTTCCCCTTTAAGCAAAGAAGAGATTATCAAGTCGCGCAAAATGATGCACTAGAGAAAGAAAAAAAATTTCCAATGACTTCGAGAAGAAATAATGAATTTGTCCTTAAAAGACAACCACCATACGATATAGGTTAGCTAACGTAGCAGCACCGGAAATCTAGCATCAGAAAAATCAAATGTGCAATTTCAAGAAACAAAAAACAAGACCAACACTAAAATCAAATGCAGACAAACAAAACCCATCTACCCCTATTCAAAATTGGTGCCAGAGAGCAAATCCTTCACCACAAAGGTTAGCAGGGAAAGACGGTTAATACATCGAGTGCTACCATCTTCCAGCAGTTCACAATATGGTTTTAGAGAGGTTAGGAAAGACAAAGCAAAAACCGCCAAGCTGTGTGCGAGAAACTGCACACACACACAGAAAAAGAGAAGGGAAATGCAACAGTCTCCTCTTTGGGGGAGGGAGGGGGGGGGGAGTTGATTGCAGCTACAAAAAAAGGAATGACAGAAATGGAGAGATTCGGTGTCAGTGACGTCAACAGTGAACATGACGTCACAGAGTCGCTACGTCACCTGTTGAGCAGTTCCCGGCGCGGCAGGGGTCGGTTGCACAGAATCCACTCCATCTCCATCACTACTGCGTGAGTCAACTTGGGCACGTACTGCACGTAGACACAGAGCAGAATTAGGTTAACGTGTTGGAAAAATGACCCATTCCAAATCAGAGAGACAGAGAGAGAGAGAGAGAGATAGACAGAGACAGAGACAGAGAGACAGACAGACAGAAACAGAGACAGAGAGAGACAGACAGACGGACACAGACAGACAGGCAGACAGACACACAGCGAGCATATCAGTATGGTGTGACTACCACGTTCACAAATACAGTCGTAACAGCTTGATGTTTCTTTTCCATTCTACGTTCCACGCTGGAGTTTTCAATGTGTTCCTTGATTCTCATTTCTGTCTTAAAATATATCCGACTCGCAGATTTCAGGATCAAACGTGGTTCTTGAAAAAGAATAAACAGAAAACCTGAATGCCAACATCTGACCTTGTCACATAATAATGTGCTGTCAAGTGAATTATAACCAAAATGGACACCCGTTAAAAAACCCCAAACAATGGACTGTTAGTGCAAACTGTTGTTGTTTTTGTTAGTGTTGCTTAAGGCCCAGCCGACTGCGTACAGCCATATCAGGGCTATAACCGTTTCAAAACATACAAAACTTCAACAGGAAAAAAAAAAGAAAATTAAGTGCACATATCAATGCATTCGTGCACACAATCTAAGGACATGCCCCTGGCGTTGACCACTCCGTCCAATTTATCGCACAGGGGATTTAAAAAACACACCGGAATACAAATGTAAGCATACCTAAGGACACCAAACCATATATAAAAACGGACATAAAAAACGAACATAAATTACCTAAAATTGCTTTCGCGTATCTCATTTCCCTAGAGGCAAAAATGCACTTCATACACGTACCCAATTATAAATTCTAAGAAAAAGTACACAAAACTTTATCGAACACGTACAGGTGAATGGACCAGTAAGGCAGAAAATGATAGGAATAGATTACACAAAGCAAAGGAACAAGGCAGACACAAAGAGAGTGACAGAAAAGACGGAATACCTAGCACAGAATTTTCAGAAGGTGGGGATACTATTTATACTGAAAGAGCCCCCGGCATCTCCACGAGGGGAAAACCTGGATACCAACATCCGAAATGAATTTTTCCCAACTGGACATCCCTTAAAAAAACCCCAAACAATGGACTGTTAGTGAAGATACACAAAAGAAACAGAACAAAGCATCTCAGTTTATGTTGGAAAAGCGATAAAATGTTGACATTTTTTACCATCACTAAACCAATTCTAATTCTTTGTGATCACATTTGCATTACTAGTACCGGCTAAATTTTGCTGGTTCCATTCATCTTACCTTTTTTCTAGCAGAATCTTCGACAGAGTACAATTTTGCTTTGTAAGTTGGGCTTGATTTCACTCACCTTTCATTGCAGAGAAGTAAACTCTCTCTCTCTCTCTCTCTCTCTCTCTCTCTCTCTCTCTCTCTCTCTCTCACACACACACACACACACACACACCATTTCGTGGGCAAGGTGTAACTAGAAATAATGTGCTGCCACACGGTTTTTTTGGTCCAGTTTTCTCCCTGAAATTCCAGACTGAGAAGAATTGTTTTACTGATGTGACATTATTACTATAAAGACTGATTCGCCGATTTGGCATTAGTATCAAAACCAACCAACCAACCAACCAACCAACCAACCAACCAACCAACCAACCAACCAACCAGCCAACCACACACACAAACAAACAAACAAACTTTCAGTACTACACTATTCCAGTCAATAAAAGCCCAGCCGACTGCGTAGAACCATATCAGGGCTATAATCGCTTCAAAACATGCAAAACTTCAATAGGATAAAAACAAAAAACAAAAAAACAACAAAAAAAAAGGAAAAGAAAATGAATGCATTCGTGTACATAATCTAAGGAGATATCCCCGGCGATGACCACTGAATCCAATTTATCTCACATGGGATTTAAAAAACATACTTCAATACAAATTTTAACATAACTGAGGACACCAAAACATACATAAAAACGGGCCTAAATTACCTAAGATTGCTTCGGCATATCTCACCTCCTTAGAGCCAAAAATGCATTAATACATGCACCCAATTATCAATCCTAAAAAAAAATACGTAAGACTTTATCGAACACATACATATGAAAGGACCAGCAAGGCAGAAAATGATAGCAAGAAATGACAAAAAGCAAAGAGGAAGAAAGAAACAGAGTGACAGAAAAGAGGAAATTTCTGGTACGGAATTTCCAGAAGGTGGGGATACTATTTATACTGAAAAAGCTCCCGGCATCCCCAAGGGGAGACCATGACCATGAGTTTCCTTTTAAGTTAGAGACTGTTTAAAACTTGTAAAAAAACATCATAACATAATAAAGTAAAGACGATGATGTTGTTCATGAACAAAACACAACATTATAGACTCTAATACTTGCAATTTTATGAATACAAACATCTCAGAAAGCGAATGCTTCTTTTACAGACAGATACATCGTATTAGTATCAATAATACTGCACACGAGAAGACATTCATTTCAATGACACAAATATAAATAAAAATCTTGTCCATAAAACAAAGACCAAGTAGAAAAAACAGACATCGCCACATGAAATGGTCATACAAAGTGAAAGCGCGCGTACTGCTGAAAGCAAACTGGAAGTGACCTGCAGAACAGAACGTTTCACCGTATTTCAACGAAGCTTTTGAAACATTTTTGGGGTTTTCACTGATCAGATTAAATGGCATCGTTATAGTATGAGAGCACGTGGTACTAGAAGCGAGGATATATATTAAATTGTGCATTGATGTGATGGAAGCGATGAAATATGGACCTGCAGAAATGTTAGAGACCAGGCAAAAACAAAGATACAAATGCACATACGCTATTGTCAATAGGAGTAAAAAGAAAAACCAATAAAATAACGGCCCTTTATATATATATATATATATATATATATATATATATATATATATATATATATATATATATATATATAATGCATGCATACATATACCTTGTTTTTCTGTGATCTGATGTACATGCAGAAGTATGAGTTTGTGCAAGTCAACTAGCTCATAAAATGGACATAACCGTTACTGCGTGGTAGGATTATTATGATTTTTAAGAACAATAACAGCAGCAGCAAGAACAATAACAACGATAATGATAATAATAATAATGATAGTAATACTAATAACATCATCATCATCATCATCATTAACACCTTTACTATCATTATCACTAATATCATCACTATCATTATTCTTAGCTACAAATTATCGAACGTTGATAATCGTGACGGACAATGGAAACTATAGGCCAAAGTATTTGACTTAGGCATGGTCTTGCACTGAACAGATCATAATAACTAAAACTCTGGCCAGAGTACTCTGGAAATGAAGAAACACCAATGAAGCTAACGACCTAAGAGGACTGAAAGTTATGCATGCACAGACACGCACACATAACATCATCACAGCTATCCACAACATGAAAAAAACAGAAAAGAAACAAAAGCAAAAACAAACGGTGTACCACAGAAACATCATGTTATCATTACAATAACTACAACAGACAGTGAATATTACGAAACAGCTAAACTCTGGAAGCTGAATCTGGTGAAACTGCCTCTTCAAGCAGAAGAACTGTGTACAGGCAGATCATACAACAGATAAGAATAGTGCACAGAGATATATTAACAGACCAGCAAGCAAACAAACAAACAGGCACGCACACACACACAAACGTAACAACACTCTTCATTTACGTTAGAATGTGTAAATTGTTCAAGGGGTTCGTCACAATCAAGACAAATGACATGCGGTCCTTATTTTGTTATTTCTGTTTAAAGCCTAGCCGACTGCGTACAGCCATATCAGGGCTATAACCGTTTCAAAACACACACAATACTTTAACAATAACAAAACAACCCCCCCCCCCCCCCGTAAATTAAGTACACATAATGCGTTCGCGCACATTATCTAAACAGATGTCCCTGGCGTTGACCACTCCGGCTAATTTATCACATAGGAGATTTAAAAAAAATACATATCTGAATACAAATTTAAACACAACTAAGGACATTAAAGCATATGTGAAAACATAATTTAATTACAAAAAAATTGCTTTCGCATATCTCATTTCCCTAGAGCCAAAAAACGCACTCAATACATGTACCCAATTATCAATCCTAAGAGAAAGTACATAAGGATTTCTCGAACACATACAGGTCAATGGACCAGCAAGGCAGAAAATGATAGCAAGAAATGACAGAAAGCAAAAGAACATGGCAGAAACAAAGAGAATGACAGAAAAGAGGAAATTTCTAGCACAGAATTTGTAGAAGGTGGGGATACTATTTATACTGAAAGAGTCCTTGGCATCCCCATGGGGGGTTGATATGCGTTCCATCCACCTCTAGCAGGAACCATCCTTAAGCTGGGACAGCCGGCAAGATCTTGAAAGAGGGATGGAGGCATGAAGGAGGAAGAACGGGAGCCGTGAACACTAAACATTGGTCCAATCAGCGAACAGGCCATTTATCATGTTGCAGGCTGGGATTGAACTCTAGAACATCCTATCTTCAGTCTATGGCTCTGCCCACCTAACAAATCTGCCCTCAACATGTACACAATCTCATAAAAGCACTGTATAGAAATACTCCCGTGTAGAAATGTATGCCTAATAATGCCACTGAATTGAGAATTCAATTGAAATCTATCAGCCCTCAACAAGTAAACAATCTCATAAAGGCATGTTATACAAATACTGCCGTGTAGACATGTATACATAATTATGCCAGTGAATTGAGAATTCAATCGTAATCAGCCCTCATCATGTACACAATTCTCATAAAGGCACGCTATACAAATACTGCCATGTAGAAATGTATGCCTAATAATGCCACTGAATTGAGAATTCAATCAAAATCTATCAGCTCTCATCATGTACACAATCTCATAAAGGCACTGTACACAAATACTACCGTACAGAAATGTCTGCCTCATAATGCCAGTGAACTGAGAATTCAATCAAAGTCTATCAGCCCTCAACATGTTCACAATCTCATTAAGGCACTGTACACAAATACTGCCGTGTAGAAATGTGTGCCTCATAATGCCACTGAATTGAGAACTCAATCGAAATTTATCACCCCTCTGCCTGTACACAATCTCATATAAAGGCACTGTATACAAATACTGCAATACTGCGTGCATAAATGTACACATAATAATGCCAAAGGATTGAGAATTCAACTGAAATCTATCAGACCTCAACATGTACACAATCTCAAGAAGGCACTGTATAGAAATACTCCCGTATAAAAATGTATGCCTCATAATGCCACTGAATTGAGAATTTAACCCTTTTGACTCCCACACTCTGTCCACCAGCATCTTTTATTGTTAACCATGCTAGCAAAGCAAAAACTTAACCCTTTGACTCCTTCACCCTATCCAGCAGCTTCCTGTAGGAAGCTGCTGGAGAGGGTGAGGGAGTCAAAGGGTTAAGCTTTTGCAGTTGGTGGATAGACTGAATGAGTCAAAGGATTAATTAACCGAAACCTGACGGAGTATCATGTTGATTATTCAAGAGAGAGGAGATGGAAACTGGTGGCAGCAAGAACATACCCTCAACACTCCTTAGTCATGGCTACATTCTAGTCACAATGTGTATGCACAACATTTAACCAGCACAACTACAATCAGATCAACGCCACAGCAATACCTTGACTCTAAAAGTGGGTCATATACCATGACAACGCAAGTAGGTCATGGCCATGGCACTGAAAGTGGGTCAAGGACAAAACGCTAAACGTAGGTCAACACCACAACATTACCATCATTTCAAGGTCATAATACTTGCAAATGGGTCAAGGCTATTACATTACCAGAAGGCCAAAGCGATCACACTACAAACAGACCAAGATCAAGACGCTACAAGCATGTTTAGGCCATTACATCACAAAGTAGGTCAACTCATCGACAATAAACGTACACAAAGGCCTGGACACAGCAAAAAATAGGCCAACACCATGACAATACAAGGAGGTCAAGGACATGAAAATACAAATAAGATCGAGGTGACGACAGCACAAGTAGATCAAGCCTACGACAACACAAGCAGGTCAGTGCCATGACACTACGAAATAGGTCAACACCAATGACAACACAAAGAGGCCAAGGACATGAAAACACAACAACACCAAGGTGACGACGACACAAGTAGATCAAGGTGACGACAGCGCAAGTAGGTCAGTGCCGTGACACTACGAAATAGGTCAACACCAACGACAACACAAGTGGGTCAAGGCCACACGACAACACACACAAGTCATCACCAATGGCAACACAATATTGAGGTCAATACCATGAGAATGAGCGTTTGGTGGAGCCGGGAGGTGATTTGGGTTGCGGGTTATTATCTAGCATTTCTTCCAAATCAGCCAGGTTCTCACTAGTCAGTTTAGGTATAAACTGGAGAGACAAATGCAAACAAGAAAGAAAGAACGGTGTTAAAGATTCCATACATTCAACGGGCAAAAAAGAAGAGCGGCAGTGTTAAAACAATTTCGCTGATAAGTATGGGGTAAAATCTGGACAGAAAAAAAAATCCACGGAAGAAACAATTTACTGTGTTGAAGATTTTCGAGTCACACAAAAGAAATGGTAACAGTGTTAAAGATTTTTGTAATAGTCAATAAAAAATGTACACTGAAGGGGCAAAAGAAAAAATGCTAAAAGTAAACAACAAACAAACAAGAACAAAAACCACGAAATATGACAAGGAAAACAATCACGAAATCACACCCGTGAATTTAGACAAAAGATGGAAGGATGAAATTTTGAAAAATGAAAACAAAGTGATCATCTCACTCATAATTTATATATGACAATTTTGATTTAAAAAACTGGAGACTAAAGACTGAAATAAAAAAAATTCGGTATAAAACACAGAGAATACAATAAAATAAACTCTGATTTAAAAACTTGTGAGTAAAATAAACAAAAAAGTTCGATAAAAAATTGATACTGAAATAAAACATATTTCAATGAAAAATATGGAGAGTAAAATTAACACACACACACACACACACACACACCACACACACACACACACACACACACACACACACACACACACACACACACACACACGCACCACACACACACACACACGCACACACACACACACACACACACACACACACGCACGCACACACACACACACACACACACACACACATACACACACACACTGGACAGCAAAATAAAGATATATTTCGAGAAAAGTGGACACTGAAATAAAATAAACATAGAAAAGAAACCATTTCATATTTCTTTAAGTTACACTTACCAAATACATTTAAGTCACACTTACCAAATACATTTAAGTCACACTTACCAAATACATTTAAGTTACATTTATCAAATACATTTAAGTCACATTTATCAAATACATTTAAGATACACTTACCAAATACATTTAAGTCACACTTACCAAATACATTTAAGATACACTTACCAAATACATTTAAGTCACACTTACCAAATACATTTAAGTCACACTTACCAAATACATTTAAGTCACACTTACCAAATACATTTAAGTCACACTTACCAAATACATTTAAGTCACACTTACAAATACATTTAAGTTACACTTATCAAATACATTTAAGTACACTTATCAAATACAATTAAGATACACTTATCAAATACATTTAAGTCACACTTATCAAATACATTTAAGTCACACTTATCAAATACATTTAAGTCACACTTACAAATACATTTAAGTCACACTTATCAAATACATTTAAGTTACACTTATCAAATACAATTAAGATACACTTACCAAATACATTTAAGTCACACTTATCAAATACATTTAAGTCACACTTCCAAATACATTTAAGTCACACTTACCAAATACATTAAGTTACACTTATCAATACATTTAAGTCACACTTACCAAATACATTTAAGTCACACTTACCAAATACATTTAAGTCACACTTACCAATACATTTAAGTCACACTTACCAAATACATTCAGTCACACTTACCAATCATTAAGTCACAGGAAGAAGGGAGGGGAAAAGAAGTTTGCACATTAGTAGCAATTAACAACGCTGTACAAAAAGTCAGCATGAACGTCAGTGGGCGGATGATGGTGCTGGAGAGTCTGGAATGTTGCTAGCTCTGTGGCACCTCACACACAAGGCATGTTATTCTATGCTCTTTCTATTTTTCATCTATTCTGGTTCTACTCAGAAGAGTGACTGTAGCGGTAGTCGTTAGCCCCAAGGGAGGGGCGGCAGGGTTGTCCTGCCATGCAATGGTAAGAATGAACACAAAGAAAAGAAACTAATACAGAAACAAAAGCAAAAACAAAAAACAGAAAAAAGAAAGAAAAAGAAGAAAAGAACAACAACAACAACAAAAAACAAATAAAAAAACAGATACAAATAAAGAAACGAAAAACAAAGAAACAAATAAACGAGCAAAAAAAAAAAAAAAAAAAAAAGAAAAGAAAAGAAAACAAAAACAACAAAAGAAAAAGCAAAGAAACAAATAAAGAGAGAGAGAAAAAAAAAACGAACAACAACAACAACAACAAAAAAAGAAGCAAACAAAGGAAGAAAGAGAAAATAAGAAACAAAAAACAAACAAAACAGGCAAACAAAAAAGACAAAACAGAAAAAAAAAAAGGAAACGAAGAATCGAACCAAGAAAGAAAGAAAGAACGAGAAATGATAAAGAAATAAGAAAAAAAAAAAAAAAAAAGGAAAGAGAAAGAGAAACCAACCAACCAAACAGACAAACTAGCACAAAACCCTTTCCAACAGAATTAATCGTCAGGTCTGTAACAACACACATTTTTGAAGCACATACTGCTTGCAAAATATAAGGTACAGGGGGTACGAGGTGTGGAGGTGATATCAGGAGAACAAAATGGCCTACGCCGATAAATAAATAAATGAATAAATAAACAAATAAACAAATAAATAAATACATAAATAAATAAATAGATAGATAGATAGATAGATAGATAGACAGATAAATAAATAAATGGATGTATGAGTGCCTGAGTCAGAAACTGAACAAACCAACAGATTGATACACATACAAACAAATACATAAATGATAGACATTTACAGTGTACAATACAAATAAAACTTAATAAGAGAGAAAAAAAAAACTAACGCACCCAGCCCAGTAACTAACAAACACAATGGGGTTTGTAATACGTGTAGCTTCTATCCTCCTCCTCCTCATCATCATGTCATCATCACCTCCCTCATGCATCCCACCGAAGCATCATCTTCAGCAGCAGCAGCATCGTCATCATCATCGTCATCATCATCATCACCATCATCATCGTCGTCGTCATCTTCGTCGTCCTTGTCATCCTCCTCCTTCTTAAACGGTGTAGTTATCTTTCCAACATTTGAGTATTCTATCGTAAGGCGATTTTAAATGTACTTTGTATTGTTGAATTAAGTCTCTCTTCGAACATTTGAGTATTCTATCGTAAGGCGATTTTAAATGTACTTTGTATTGTTGAATTAAGTCTCTCTTCCAACATTTGAGTATTCTATCGTAAGGCGATTTTAAATGTACTTTGTATTGTTGAATTAAGTCTCTCTTCCAACATTTGAGTATTCTATCGTAAGACGATTTTAAATGTACTTTGTATTGTTGAATTAAGTCTCTCTTCCAACATTTGAGTATTCTATCGTAAGGCGATTTTAAATGTACTTTGTATTGTTGAATTAAGTCTCTCTTCCAACATTTGAGTATTCTATCGTAAGACGATTTTAAATGTACTTTGTATTGTTGAATTAAGTCTCTCTTCGAACATTTGAGTATTCT
>JAPXFY010000015.1:40398369-40415869 GCA_030674185.1 Monoplex corrugatus
TAAGCCCCATCTAACTGGTCTGATGACGAACTAGTAGAATCGGATTTTGAATGGTTGCCGATAGCAGATTAAGGGGCCTGACCTGACAAATAGTTGTACATACATTTCTAGGAAATCACACAAAAGTTTTTAATATTCAGACTGTTTCTAGAAGATCGAAACGCTTTGCCTCTTTCCAACAGTGGTGGTGTGTGTGTGTGTGTGTGTGTGTGTGTGGGTGTGTGTGTGTGTGTGTGTGTGTGGTGTTGTGTGGTGTGTGTGTGTGTGCTGGTGTGTGTGATGTGTGTGTGCGTGGGAATATATATGTGTGTTATGTATAGTAGTTATGTATGTATGTAATGATTATATATATATGTATAAGAAGAGAGAGAGAGAGAGAGAGAGAGAGAGAGAGAGTGTGTGTGTGTGTGTGTGTATGTGCGTGCGTGCGTGCGTGTGAGTGCGTGTGTGTGTGGTATTTCCGCTTCTTGTAAAATGGTCTGCGTTAATCGCATGCGTATGTCCGATGCGTGGGTGCGCCTTGATTTGAATTATTTATTTATTATTATTATCATTATTGTTATTATCATTTCTATTATCATCATCATTGTCACTATCATCGTCATCATTGTTCTTAGTATGTATTCATTATTGTTATCATTATTGTTTCTTATTATCATTATTTCAGTATTACTATTGCTTATCTAGTCCCTAGGTCCTTTTGTGAAAGCTTTTTTACCCCACCATAACCCTCCATCATAAAACGACCAGAGAAAGGCATTAGGAAGGGGTGGGGGGGGGGGAGGAATGGGGTCAGGAGGTTGGGGAGAGCAGCGCGGGGCGGGGAGGGGTGGAAGGTTTGAAGTGCTACCTTGAGTGCTGCCCTGGAGTAGATAGGGACACCGTCATCATATTTGCCGCTCAGTATACCACAGGCCAGGGGCGACCAGGTGACTGTCCCCACACTGTAAACATCACCACCACTACCATCATCATCATCATCATCATCACTGTTATATCCATCATCATCATCATCATTATCATCACCATCATATCATCACTGACTCTCCCATCATCATCATCATTGTTATATCCCATCATCATCATCATTATCATCACCATCATATCATCACTGACTCTCCATCATCATCATCATTGTTATATCCCATCATCATCATTATTATCATCACTGACTCTCCCATCATCATCATCATTGCTATATCCCATCATCATCATCATTATCATCACCATCATATCATCACTGACTCTCCCATCATCATTGTTATATCCCATCATCATCATCATTATCATCACCACCATCATCACTGATATCGCCGTCACCACCACCACACCACCACCATCATCGTTAACATGATCGTCATCGTCCTCATCGTTCTTATGTCATCGTCGTCATTGTCACCATCATCACCACCATCACCATCGTCAGCTTACAGGAAAACGAAACACCCAGCATGCACACACATCATCATCATCAAGTGCCCTGCCACATGGCGTTGGCGATCATGGCCCTCCATATGAATCTATCCCTTGTTGCCACAGGTACATCTTCCATCCTCTCGGTCCTCTGCCACCCTGCAAGTCCGTCCAGTATTTTTTCCCTGAGTCTACCTGGTGTTCTCTTTCCCTCCAGCTTTCCTGTCGTGACCTGGTGCTCTAATTCCCCTTTCCTCATAAAATGGCCTATAAATGTTGCCTGTCTTTTCCTAATCTTTCTTTTCAATGATCTTCTTGTGTCTGTCTCCATCAAGACTGTCCCGTTTGTTTTCTTTGCTGTCCATGGAATTCTCAACATTCCTCTTAGAAACTACATCTCGGCTGCCTCAATCTTGCTCTGGCTTTGCGTGTTGACTGTCCACGCCTCACAACCGTACAACATTATCGGTTCTATATAACATTCAAGAATTCTCTTCTGATTTTAATTGATAGGCATTTGTTGGCTAGAATGATTTTCATCTTCTTGAATGCTGTTTTGGCTTGGCCGATTCTGCTGGCTATTTCTGATGTGCATCTGCCGTCTGGTGAGACGATCATTCCCAGATATTTCAACTTATCAACCTGTCTCAAGATTGTGCCGTTTGCTGTTATTTTGCACGAGGGGATTTCATGTTTTTTTGTTTTTTTTATACTGATTACCATGATTTCAGTCTTCTTGCTATTTAGCTCCAACCCTTTACTTTTGCTTTCTATTTCTATTACATTCACACACACACACACACACACACACACACACACACAAAACCGAGTTTTACCGTCTTAACCCTTTGACTCCCGCACCCTGCCCACCAGAATCCTACATTGTCAACCATGGTAGCAAAGCAAAAACTTAACCCTGCGACTGCAGAAAGCTGGTGGATAGGCTGAGGGAGTCAAAAGGTTAAGGGCAGGGGAAAAGAAACGGCCATGCACAATTCAATTTTCAGTTTCAGTTTCTCAAGATGACGTCTCCGTGATAGGAACGAATTCCATATGCACTAACGTCACAGGTGCCACGTGTATGGTGATCATAGCACAAGCCTTAAAGCCTGCACATAAACGCATGAGCTGGCCAGGTCCTGAGGCCCTACCTAGACCATGTTTTACCTAGTCTATATTTTATACTGGTATTTTATCAGACTTCCGCTGGAGTAATCTTGGTTACATGTAAATGACATGTGTACGTGTGTGTCTTACCTTCAAAAAAGGAACATACATATAAAGTAAATAAATACATAATTAAAGGTCTGAATCACAACACAACTAGCTATTCCGTATAAACTCGTCTCACATGACAGAACCCCCACCCCCTCCAGTCAATGCCCAAATGCTCAGCTGTCTATCAACTAGGTGAAGACAATATTTTCTTAATCATAGGTATGTGAGTGAGTGAGTGAGTGAGTGAGTAATTAATTAATTAATTAATTAGTAAGTAAGTAAGTAAGTAATTAAGTAAGTAAGTAAGTAAGTAAGTAAGTAAGTAAGTAAGTAAGTAAGTAAGTAAGTAAGTAAGTAAGTAAGTAAGTAAGTAAGTAAGTAAGTAAGTAAGTAAGCCGTACAAGTGAAACTCCACTGGACTTTGGGGAAATTCGAACTCGCATTCGTCTAGTCGGTATTCGTGCTAACCACTACACCAAGGCGACTGTTTTTCCCCCTGTTTATTTCTCGGGCGAGGTGGCTCCGTTGACAGATGTGTGGACTCGAAATCTGATGTCTCGAGTTCAATCCCAATCAGCGACATTAAAAACTGGGCTGCTCGTTGCCAGTCTTAATACAACATGTACAGCCATTCTGGTGGTGTCAGCTTAAAATGTTTCAGATTTGCTAACGCATTGGGTCTTGTCTTGTGCAGGTTCACTTAGTCTGCCAGATCATCACTGGAAGATTTTGGACGGAGTACAACAACAACAACAGGAACAACAAAAGCGGCAGAAGCAACAACAACAACAACAACAAAGACCGAGAAACAAACAAAGAAACAAAGAAAGAAAGAAACCACAGACCGATTTTGTTGAACATTTCTGGCATCTGTATCTCCACTTTCTCTCTCTGAAACAGATGGTACTCGGCCTGTTCTGCACTGGGCGGAATCAAGTTGAACTGCCGGGCCACTGAGTACGCTTCCTGCAACATTTTCATCATCGTCATCGTCGTAGGCATCATCATCATCATCATCACCATCATCGTCGTCGTCGTCACCACTGTCATCATCATGATAGTCATCTTCGTTGTTAACGCTGTCGTCTCTCCATTATCATCACCGTCATGATGGACCTCGTCGTCATCATCAGCGTCAACATCGTCACTGTCATCATCTCCACTACCTTCATCATTATCATCACCGTAAGTACTACGAAGTAGGCTTCCTGGCACACAATTATTGTTATCATTATCACTGTTATCTTCATCACTATCGTCATCATTATCATACCATCGTCATCATCACCATCGGAAAAAGTTAGTATTGTGCTGAATTGCTGTACAACAGAAATAGGCTTCCTGAAACACTGCCATTATCACTATTGTCTTCGTAATTATCGTTGTCATCGTCATCATTCACAGCCGTCTCCTTCATCAATATCGTCGTCCTCACATCATCATCAGCATCATTATTGTAGTGACTTCATCAAGTTGAATCGTCATCATCATCATCATCATCATCATCATCATCATCCCACCATCACCACCACCATCAATTTGGCTGGGATCAGGATAAATGGATGTGCCACCGAGAAAGGTTCTTGAAACATCATCACCATCCTCATCACCGTTATCCTCATCATGATCATCACTGTCATCATTATCAACATCACCGTTATCATCAAGCTATTTAGTGACATTAGGCTGAACTGAGAAGCCCAGCGTTTTCTGGAAACATTGTTATCATTACCATTGTTATTGTGACCATTGTCAGTGACATCATCAGCGTTATAATCAACGCTATGCAATGCAGTACAACACAATACAATGCAGTGCAACACAATACAGTGCAATCAATACAACACCCCTTATTGCTACAAAGTAATACATTACAATACTTTTGTATGGATACAGATACAAATACAATACAGTACAGCATAATACAATCTACCTTTAGTAATACAAATACAATACAGTATAATACAATACTGCCTTCTTGATACAGATGTTGGAATTACAAATGCATCTACATGGCTAGCAACACGTGAACACATAATTTGAAAAAGTACTGAAACAAACTGGACAGACAGACACACAACATTCTATCTCTCACACACACTCACACATTACTCAACCAATCTACAAACCAAATCAAACCAAACCAAACCAAGCAAGGCATAATGAGCACATCTATGACAATCCAAATCATCAACATCATTATAACAGTCGTCAGCACTGTCTGCATTAATGTCATCAATATCACTGCAACGCCATGTTGGCGAGAGAAAGCAATGCAAGGGAGACAAAGAATGACTGCACACTGTCGTATGACAAGATTTATTTCCCTTCCCTTACCGGCTGATCGGATTGCTTTTCAAAATACCTGCCCACGGAATAGCGTGTGTGTGTCAGTGTGTGTGTCAGTGTGCGTGCGTACGTGCGAATGTGTGTGTTTGTGCGTGCGTGTTGTGTGTGTGTGTGTGTGTGTGTGTTTTGTGTGCGCGTGTGTGTGTGTACAGCGTGTGTGGATTCAAATACTCCAGGACTGGACAGAAGGACTCCTTCATTCGTCTTAAGAACTCAAACTGGGCCATAAGTCAGTGTCTTATTTCTCTAGTTTCAACCAATACTGCATTTCGCTTCTATATTTCCATGCTCGTATGTGTCGATGAGCAAGAGCTAGTTATAGGACAGTTTCATCGAGACCTAATGCTATTGTCTCCTTCATTAATAAAGTGTTTACAAGTGTGAATGTGATTTTCTGAATATATTTATGAAACAAAGAAGCAAGAAGAACGAGAACACATTTCTATTTTCGAGGGTATTGATATAATCAGAATAACCCTATGTTTTACATCCAGCCCTCACTCACGGACGGTCCACACTGATACAAAGTATTATTGTTACTGTTATTGTTGTTTAAAGCCAGCCGACTGCGTAGAGCCGTATCAGAACTTCAACAGAAATACAAAGAAAAGAAACTTAAGTACACATACCAATGCATTTGTTCACATAATCTAAGGACATGTTCCTGGCGTTGACCACTCCGTCCAATTTATCGCACAAGGGATTAAAAAAAAACACAACTGAATACAAATTTAAGCATTACCTAAGGACACCAAACCATATAAAACAGGCATAAATTACCTAAAATTGCTTCCGCATATCTCACCTCCCTAGAGCCAAAAATGCGCTTAATACATGTACCCAATTATCAACCCTAAGAAAAAGTACATAAGACTTTATCGGATACACACAGGTGAATGGACCAGAAGAATTGACAGAAATCAAAGAAACAAAGAGAGTGACAGAAAAGAGCAAATTTCTAGCACAGAATTTCCAGAAGGTGTGGATACTATTTATACTGAAAGACCCCCCCCCCCCCGGCATCTCCACGGGGGGGGGGGGGGGGGAACAAATGAACTACAACATCATAAAGTCATCAGCAAAGAGACAGAGACAGACAGAGAGAGAGAGAGATGAAATACAATGAAGGGAAACTTTTTTTCCAGTGGCCCAGATATTAGCAGAAAAATGACAAGCTTATACATTTGCCGTTGCCAATCTACTCGTATCAAAACACAAGAAAGAGAGACAGACAGAAAGATAGACAAACAAAAAACAGCAGGGAAGACAGACACAAGTGCAGACCATAATCTCCATTGGAGACCATCGTGACGTTCCCCAATACATGGCCCATCCCATGTTGATCACGTGAGTGAAGCCTCGTACTATTTCTGAAAAAAAAACCGAAAGTGAAGCATTGTACTATTTCTGAAAAAAAACACCAAAAGTGTAGCCTTATACAATTTCTGAAAAACAAAAAGTAAAGCCTTGTACAATTCTGAAAACAAAAATTAAGCCTTGTACTATTTCTGAAAAACAAAAAGTAAAGCCTTGTACTATTTCTGAAAAACAAAAAGTAAAGCCTTGTACTATTTCTGACAAACAAAAATTAAGCCTTGTACTATTTCTGACAAACAAAAATTAAGCCTTGTACTATTTCTGACAAACAAAAGTAAAGCCTTGTACTATTTCTGACAAACAAAAAGTAAAGCCTTGTACTATTTCTGACAAACAAAAGTAAAGCCTTGTACTATTTCTGACAAACAAAAATTTAGCCTTGTACTATTTCTGACAAACAAAAATTAAGCCTTGTACTATTTCTGACAAACAAAAATTAAGCCTTGTACTATTTTGACAAACAAAAATTAAGCCTTGTACTATTTCTGACAAACAAAAATTAAGCCTTGTACTATTTCTGACAAACAAAAATTAAGCCTTGTACTATTTCTGAAAAACAAAAGTAAAGCCTTGTACTATTTCTGACAAACAAAAATTAAGCCTTGTACTATTTCTGACAAACAAAAATTAAGCCTTGTACTATTTCTGACAAACAAAAGTAAAGTCTTGTACTATTTCTGACAAACAAAAATTAAGCCTTGTACTATTTTTGACAAACAAAAATTAAGGCTTGTACTATTTCTGACAAACAAAAATTAAGCCTTGTACTATTTTGACAAACAAAAATTAAGCCTTGTACTATTTCTGAAACACAAAAAGTAAAGCCTCGTACTGTTTCTGAAAACAAACAAAAGTAAAGCCATGTACTATTTCTGAAAACAAACACAAAACAAAAACAAACAACAAATAAGTAAAGTCTTCTACTATTTCTGAAAAACAAAAGTGAGGCCTTGTATTATTTCTGACATACAAAAGTGAAGCCTTGCACTATTTCTGAAAAAAACGAAAGTGAAACCTTGTACTATTTTTAGGGCAAAAAGTGAAAAGCAATACCCGCAAGATTATTTATATGTATTTTCTTCCCTTTCAACTGTAATATTTAAACAAGGCAGTCAAGCAATATTTATGATCTTTTTGTATGTGTATACGTGTGTGTGTGTGTGTGTGTGTGGTGTGTGTGTGTGTGTGTGTGTGTGTGTGTGTGTGGTGTTGTGTGTATGTGTGTGTGTGTGTGTGCGCGCGCGTGTGTGTGCGTGCGTGTATGCGCGCGCATGTGTTTGAGGGTGAGTGCGCTGTGTCAGTGTGTGTGCGTGTTTGCGTGCATATGAATTTATTCTATCTCAGACAAATACCTCATCAATACATGGTTTCACCACGGCCGAGTTTATTCTATTTGTGTGTATGTGTGTGCATGTGTGTTTGTGTGTGCGTGTGTGCGTGCGTACGTGTATACGTGCGTGTCTGAGTGAGTGTTGGTTTCATAGGTGCGTGTGTCCGAGTTGATGGCCAACACTAACCCCCACAGGTGTGCGACTTGCTGGCCAAAACTGACCTTCCATGTGTGTGCGTGTGTTGTGTCGTGTGTATTGTGTGTGTGTGTATGTGTGTCGTGTGTATGTGTGTTGTGTATGTGTGTGTGATGATGTGTGTATGTTGTGTGTGTGTGTGTGTGTGTGTGTGTGTGTGTGAGTGAGTGTGTGTTGGTGTGTGCGTGTGAGTGAGTGAGTGAGTGAGTGAGGTGAGTGTGGTGGTGAGGAGTGAGTGTGAGTGAGTGAGTGTGTGAGTGAGTGAGTGTGTGTGGTGTGTGGTGAGTGGTGGTGTAGTGAGTGAGTGTGTGTGAGTGTGGTGTGGTGGTGTGTGTGTTGATGTTGTGTGTGGTGAGTGGTGTGTCGTGTGTGTGAGTGTGTGAGTGAGTGATGATGTGAGTGAGTAGCATGTTGAGTGAGTGAGTGAGTAGGTGAGTGTTGTTGATTGTGGTGATGTGGTGATGTGTGTTGTGTGTGTGTGTGTGCGTGTGTGTGCGTGTGAGTGAGTGATGTGTTCCATGTGTGCGTGCGTGCGTGTGTGTGTGTCCGAGGTCGTAGTGCAGGTGTGCGTGCTGCAATGTGTGTGTCCGAGTGTGTGCGTGTGTGTGTGTGTGGTGTGTGTCCGTGTGAGTGGTGTGGTGTGATGTGTGCGAGTGCATGGTGTGCGTGCATGCAAGTGTGGTGTGTGGTGTGTTGGAGTGTGTATGTGCCCGCGCGCGTGTGCGTGTGGTGTCGTGTGCGTGTGCGTTGAGTATGAATATGTTCTATCTCAGCCCAATACCTCATCAACACTTCACATGGTTTCACCATTGCCGACTTTATGCTGTGTCTGTTGTGGTGTGTGCGTGCGTGCATGCATACGTGTATGCATGTCTGTGTGATGGTTGGTTCCATAGGTGTGAGTCTGATCTGTTGGTCAACACTGACCTTCCATGGGGTGTGTGAGTCTGATTTGTTGGCGAACACGATGTCCACGTAATCCAACTGTAACCGTTCTAAGACCCTTCAGTCCTGAAACAACAAAGTATACACACGAGTATTATGCCTGTGTCCATATACACACACACCGTCATTATCATAACCTGTCATTGTCAGGTGAACATTTCGGTTGTATTGAAAAAATAAAAACATACATCGACCAACTGAGAAATGCTTAAAAACGAATACATTCTAAAGCATCATGTTGTATGATGCAATGTATATCTCTCATACTCTCTCTCTCTTTCTGCTCTCTCTCTCTCTCTCCCCTCTCCCCCCTCTCTCTCTTTCGAGCTCAGACCTTTCGATCGGAAATCCAGCGTCTTAACTCTTCACTGTCACGCCCATCTCACAACAATATGACACAACACGATACAATAAAAAAATAAAAAGAAACTATAATACATGACACAGTACAATATGACAAAATATCATAATCTTTATTATACTTACCAACTGAGCACAATGCCTTACTACGATACGATAATACACAAAATTATAATAAATGACACAATACGATACGATAATACACAAAACTATAATAAATGACACAATACAATATGACACAATATCATATGATACTTAACAATTTTACACAATGTGATACTACGATACAATAAAACATGAAACGATAATACATGACACAGTACAATACGACACAATATTATATGATAACATTTAAACAGTGTGACACTACGATAAACTAAAACATGAAACAATAACACATGATAAAGAACAATATGACACATTATATGAGTCTTAACAATTCAATACAATGCCATGCTACGATAAAATAAAACATGAAACGGTAATACATGATAAAGAACAATATGACACAATGTCATATGATAATATTTGAACACAATTCGACACTACGATACAATAAAACAAACGATAATACATGATAAAGTACAATACGACACAACATTATATGAAAACAACTGAAGGCAATGCAATACTACGATACAATAAAACATAAAACGATAATACACGATACAGTACAATATGACACAATACTAAATGATACTTAACAACTGAACACAATGTGATACAATGCAACATGACGAATACTATACATAATACTTTACAACACAATATGACATGACACAATACAAAATGACTCGATACTACACGCTATTTTACACCACAACACAATATGGTACAACACAATACAATATCACACAATACTGTACGATGCTTTACAACACAACACAATATGATAAGATAAAATACAGTATGACACAATACTATATCATACTTTATGATACAACACAACATGAGGATACAATATAAATGACATAATACTACACAATTTATGATAACACAATATGATACGATACAACACAACACTACACAGAACATTCGAAATTTTATAAATACAACATACCATGATATGATACAATACATATGACACAATACTCTAAAATATTTACAATGCAACACAATGTGATACGATACAATATGACACTATACTATACGAAACAACACAACACAACACAACACAACACAACACAACATAACACAACACAACACAACACAACACAACACGATACGATACGATACATACAATATGACAAACAACAACACGATACTTTACAAAATGCGACATGATACAATACAATATGATGCAATACGATACAATACAATATGACACAATATGATACATTACAATATGACACAATAGGATACGATACAATATGACACAATAGGATACGATACAATATGACACAATAGGATACAATACGACACAATAGGCTACAGTACAATATGACAAACACTATACGATACTTTACACAACAACAAAACACGATATGATACAATACACAGTATAACTCAACACACCATGCAATACAATACGAAACCATATGATGTGGCACGATATAACAGGACAGGATACGACACAACACAACACAACACAACACAACAACAAACACAACACAACACAACACAACACAACACAACACAACACAATTACCCTCTATGATGTGCTTCCGTGATAAACCTCGCTCCGTTTCAGCTCTGAAATCAATATCAATAAAATATTAACAAAACCAGTTAAAACAACAACAATAAGACCAACAAAAACAGTAACCACCAACGCCAGCACCTCGACCACCACTGCTACCACTACAACAACGACAATTACAATCATAAAAACAATTAAACAACAGTAGAGTAAGACACTCTGGGGACGAGCCGGACAGAAGGAGGTCCTCAGAAGAGAAACCCCCGTCAAGCAAATGTTTCGGCCCTTAACTCGTGACACCCTAAGATGGCCAGGCCACATCCAGGTCATGACTCCCGGATTCCCCTCTGCTGTCGTCATTTTCGTTGTTTTTGAAAATTTGTCCTCCTTCTGAAATCGAACCTGCACATCCGAGGTAGTCAGGCGTCTCGAGGCCAAGTCACCATTGCGACGGATGTCTTAACCACTTGGCTATGGGTCACCAGCAACATATAGGGGAATTTAGAGCCTTTCGAAGTTCACTTTTCTTCCTCTTGGTCCAGATCCAGCTGGAGCTCTATTTCGCTGCTTTTGCCGTTGCTGCTAGGGCTGTGGTCCTCTCTCTCCAAGAAATCGAGAGCTGTCTCATGAGCTCACAGGCTGATGTGCTTGCGAAGTGGATGAAGGCAGAGAGGGTGAGAGATGCATTTGCACTGACAAAAGACAGAGATTCGTATGGAGGGTCATGATCGCCAACGCCATGCGGCAAGGCACATGATGATGATGATGATGATCTATATCAGACGAAAATGGCAGACGCCTACTGAGGACCTTCTGGGTGGAACAAACGATGGATCCTACGCCTCAATAAGATCCTTCCTCACCTACTAAAAGTTCCTCCCACCTGTCTCGTCGTGCCAGGAGACTCAGGAGGAAGGCAGGCTGCTGGCTACCAGTTAACAAGACACACCACTACCGTGCTGGATGGAACCCAGAGCACCAATGCCTCGCAACTCTCCAGACAATCACCTCTCAAGCTCCCGACACCACTCGATAGTCATTTCATCAAGCAAAGGGGGGGGGGGGGGGGGCTGTCCGTGCGTTGCACGACCAGGATCCAGTCATCAGTTAACTTGTTAACAAACCGAATGGCAAGGTGGGGGAGATGACAGACCCCGGGACATTGCCACACAACGCGCACTAACCAGGCCAGTCCAGCCTCCAGGACCAAGAGCGAATGGAAGAGCCCTCTCTCGCCCTACTCTGGGCCTTCATCTCTCTTTCGGACAGCCTGCCCTGTCACCAGCTTGCATAGCTGTCAGCTTCTTTCCCCTTACTATAGTCTCGACACTTAGCAGTCGGAAGCTCCCAATGCTGCCTTACTTTAGTTACTACAATTCCTCTGACCACCTTACTTCAGTTATTACAATTCCTCTGACCACCTTACTTCCATTAATAACAGCTCCTCTGACCACCTTACTTCAATTACTACAATTCCTTTGACCACCTTACTTCAATAACTACAATTCACCTGACCACCTTACTTCAATGACTACAGTTCTTGACCACTTACTCAATGACTACAATCCTTGACCACCTTACTACAATGACTACAAATCCTCTGACCACCTTACTTCAATAACTACAATTCCTCCCACCACCTTACTTCAATAACTACAAATCCTCTGACCACCTTACTTCAATAACTACAATTCCTCTGACCACCTTACTTCAATAACTACAATTCCTCCCACCACCTTACTTCAATAACTACAAATCCTCTGACCACCTTACTTCAATAACTACAATTCCTCTGACCACCTTACTTCAATAACTACAATTCCTCCCACCACCTTACTTCAATAACTACAATTCCTCCCACCACCTTACTTCAATAACTACAAATCCTCTGACCACCTTACTTCAATAACTACAATTCCTCTGACCACCTTAATTCAATAACTACAATTCCTCAGACCACCTCACTTGAATAACTACAATTCCTCTGACCACCTTATTTCACGCATTACAAAAGTACTATAATTCATCTGACCACCTTACTGCAATAACTCCAATTCCTCAGACCCTCAATCTCCATGGCAACCGGAATGAACTAGGGAAAAACGGCCATTATCATCACCAGCTGTGATCTGACCATGGCGAACAAAAAGAGGGCGGATATGATTTTCGATGTAAAGTGATTTTCTTTTTGGTCTGTGACTGTGGATCTTCATCTCTTTGTCCAGTCACAGACTCCAAATGCGCATCTCGCGTCAAAGGCAGGCATCTCTGTCTCTCTGTCTGTCTCTGTCTCTCTCTGTGAGTGTGAATGCCAGGTACGTGTTTGAGCCATGTGTACGTGTGTCTATATGTGTTTGTGTGTCAGTGTGTGTGTGTTTGTGTGAGTGAGTATGTGTCTTTGTGCATATACATGCGTGTATGCGTGTTTATACGCGAGTGTATGCGTGTGAGCGCGCGCGCTTGTATGCTTTTGTATGTCTGCTTATATGCTTGCATCCGTGCGCGTTTTAGAGTGCATGTGTGCGTTTAGGGAGTGGCGCGTGCCTGTTTAACTCTCTGTTTCTATGTCTCTGTCTGTCTGCCTGCCTGTCTGTCTGTCTGCCTGCCTGTCTGTCTGTCTGTCTGCCTGTCTGTCTGCCTGCCTGCCTGCCTGCCTGCCTGCCTGTCTGCCTGCCTGCCTGCCTGTGTGCCCGTCTGTCTGTCTGTCTCTGATACACGCAAACGCTTGAGTTGTGGGTGACCTTTGAAACGTTGTTTTGTATTATTTGACCAGTGTTCAGACCATTTCTTACTGTTACACAATGCTAACTGCTGGCTTGTCACTGTTAACTGATATAGAGAGACGTCAGATCGTCTCCACCTCTCTCTCTCTCTCTTTGTCGGTCTGTCTGTCTGTCTGTCTCTCTCTTATATGCAAACACACACGCACGCATGCACACATGCATGCAAACACTCACGCGCGCACACACACACACACACATACACACACACACAGACACATCGTCATCATCATCATTCACCATTCATTGTCAGGTTAACATAAATGTATACAGACATACGCACACGCAAACATGCACACACACACACACACACACACACACACACACACACACGCGCGCGCACGCACACACACACACACACACACACACACACACACACACACACACACTTCATACACACACGCACGCGCAGACAGGCAGAAACATCACTTACTTTCCGCCCCAGTAAATCTTTGTAGAAATGACGTAACTGGATCTCCTGAACAAAAGAAAAAGGACGGGTCTACAAAAGACAGAAATCAATGACAAGACTGTCAAGCCATTGCACCAATCTCCCTTTGTATACAAATATTAAGACAGCAAATCCTGAGTTTGTACTTCTTCTCAAGGTCGTGACCTCTTCTTGGTGGAACCATACCCATATATAATGCGTGCGTGCGTGTGTGTACGTATGTGTTTGTGTGAATGAATGAATGTGTGTGTGTGTGTGTGTGTGTGTGTGTGTGTGTGTGTGTGTGTGTGTGTGTGTGTGTGTGTGTGTGTGTGTGTGTGTATGTGTGTGTGTGTGTTTCAATCATAAATGAACATACACACATATCTGTACATTTGGAATGTCATGTATGATATCTATTTAAGTGTGTGTTCTACAAAAAATGCAGCTTGTATTCACATTCACATGAATTCTTACCTAAACTTGAATAAAAACGAAAATAAAAATCCAACATACATAAACAGAAAATAAATAACCCAAAACAAGTGCAACTGCCCGCATTCAAGCAAACAGGTACAAAAACAAAAAACAAACAAAAAAACAAAACAAAACCTAAAAACAGAATCAGAACGCTTATTTCATACAACGCAGATTTTCAGCCAACTGGCCTGTGCCAAGCATAAAGACTATAACTTCCTTGCTGTTTCGTCCAGTGACAGAAGGAGGACTGAAATGAAATCAAAATGTGTTCGTGAGTAATGTTAAGAACTGGCGAGAGGGGAGGCAACTATGTTGTCAGAGGGGGAAGTGAGATGGATCCTGCAATTTTAAAAGTGGTCATGCCATATTAGTATTGTTTTATCCTGAAGAGAGTCCAGGGCTAAAACTATGAAAACTATGATGCACTAGCTAAGAGCAGTTTTTGGAATGTGAATATCTTACTATTAAGTAATGCATGAATATACATACATATTCATACATACACACACACATATATCCAGACATACATATATATACATCTACGCACATGCATACACATGGATACAAATACATCCCCACATAAATATAAAAAATAGAAAATATCAGCATGTAATGAACTTAATGGAAAAACATATAATCAGGAGATATGGCTGATGTAAATAGATCGTCCTTAGTGTAACAAATCCTGTCTGACTAGGCACGATCCATTTACATCGCCAGTTCGTACCATTATTCACGAACACATTTTGATTTGATTTCAGTCCTTTTCACGCGCTGGACGAAGCAGCAGGGAAGTTTCAGTCTTTTCCTCCTAACTTTTGCCGTTGGTGTTTGTTCGTTTGTGATCTTACGTTTACGCTTGACAAAGGCCAGTTGGGCGAAAATGTGCGCCTGTCGTGTCTGGATGTAGAAAATAAATAAACAAATAAACAATCGAAAAACGAGCAAACACAAAAGAGTGTGTGCGTGAGTGAGAGAGAGGAAGAGAGTGAGGGAGGGAAGGAAGGAGAGAGAGAGAAAGAGAGAGCACACAGGGAGATAGAGAGGAGAAAGACAGAGAAAGAGAGAGAGAGAGAGTCTGCGCGCGCGCGCGCGCGCACGTGTGTGTGTGTGTTTGTGTGTGTGTGTGTGTGTGTGTGTGTGTGAGAGAGAGAGAGAGAGAGAGAGAGAGAGACAGACAGACAGACAGACAGAGAGAGACACACACAGAAAGAGAGAGAGAGAGAGAGGGAGAGAGGGAGAGGGAGAGAGAGAGAGAGAGAGAGAGAGAGGAAGAGACAGAGATAGAGAGAGAAAGAGAAAGAGAAAGAGAGAAACAGAGACAGAGACAGAGACAGACAGACAGAAACAGAGGCACAGAGAAAGAAGGACAGAAAGCGTACCTCCAATTTTTCTTCTTCAGAATCTTGCCCAAGACTATTTCTGCTCTGAAACAACAAAGAAACACACACACACACACACACACACACACACACACACACACACACACACACACACACACACACACACACACACACACACACACACACACACACACACACACACACACACACACACACACACACACACACACACACATTTAAATTGAGGAACCAAGAAGAAATCAACGAAAAACCAAAAAACCCTGCAAAACAAGACCTCATTGTTTCGTTTGTTTTTGTTTGTTTGTTTGTTTGTTTTTTTGATTACCAGGCAAACATACGATGGATAGTCCAAAAATAAGATACAAACATCTGCCAATTGAGTTTGTCAGTTGATTCTCTGGCCATATCGAATATGACCAGTTTTTGTCAATGGTCTTTCTTCTAATCCTTCCTGTCTGACTTACGGAGTGCCACAAGGATCTGTTCTGGGCCCCCTACTTTTCATTCTCTACACCTACCCTGTCTCCTCTATTGTCCAAGAACACCTGCTTCAGCATCATTCTTTCTCGGATGACAATCAGCTGTATGTCTCTGGGCCTCTCCCTGACCTTCCCATCATGATCCAGAAAACCCAATCTTGTGTAGCTGACCTGAAGGATTGGTTGACTGAAAACAAACTGAAATTAAATGAAGAGAAATCCGAATTGATCTTGATCACCCCACCCAAACTCCAAAATCACCCCTCTCTTCCAACCTCTGTCACACTTGTTGACTCATCTATCCCTCTCTCCCATTTTGCCCGTAACCTTGGTGTAACGCTTGATCAAACCCTGTCCTTCCGCCAGCATGTGAGCAACGTCTGTCGGACTTGTTTTCTTGAACTCCGCCGAATTGCTTCTATCCGCCACCTCCTCTCAGAAGACACGACAAAGGCTCTTGTCTGTGCATTTGTTCTATCCCGTCTCGATTACTGTAATGCTCTTTTTTCTGGTTCCCCCTCTCATCTCATTAACAAACTTCAGAAAGTTCAAAATCATGCTGCCCGTCTCATCTTCCGCTCTTCAAAATTTAACCATGTTACGCCATTGCTCTGTTCTCTCCACTGGCTCCCTGTTCAGCAAAGAATATCCTACAAGATTGCCTGCCTCTGCTTCAAATCTATTGAGTCTTCCTGTCCTGAGTATCTCACCCATCTGTTACATCTCTACACGCCATCTCGAGCTTTGCGGTCCTCATCTGATACCCGTCTCTATAGTATCCCCATAGTCCGCACTAAAAGGTTTGGGCAGCGTTCTTTTTCCTATCAAGCTTCAACCATCTGGAATCAGTTACCTCGCTCTCTTAGATACTCACCCTCTCTGTCCACATTCAAACGCTCCCTCAAAACTTACCTGTTTCCCAAAACTGGTAATCTCTGCCCCCTTCCCCCCATGTAATGTAATGGTGACATTATAGTGTCTTAGTGTCAATGTGTCATTGTATTTGCATGTCATGCTGTGTGTGTGTTTGTGTGTGTGTGTGTGTGTTTGTGTGTGTGTGGGTGCTTCTGTGGGTGTGTGTGCTTGTGATTCTGGTTATATGTTTTGCCATTGTAAACGCCTAGGGCATTAATTTGATTA
>JAPXFY010000015.1:40420869-40435869 GCA_030674185.1 Monoplex corrugatus
GTTGTGCTGTTGCTATTTTGGTGCCAACGACTTGTTCGCTTTTTTTTTTTTTTTACAGACTATAGGTGGAGATGTCTGTGTGGGTCGGGCGGGGGGGGGGGGGGGGAGGAGGAGAAGATGGGGAAGGGAGGAGAGGGACGGGCAGGGTGGTAGCGGTGGAAAACTTGTGGGTGAACAGGATATATATGGAGAAGAAGGGGAGGGTGATTGAGATGGAAGACTTTTGGTGTTTGTTCACGAGAGATTCGCCTCACACAGACAATTCCACATGCACTCCGCCCAGATCTGCTTGTAAATATCTTGCGAACACTTTCAGCTTTGGCAAAACTCTACTCGAGCTGTCAACGTTTTGAGATTGGCTTGGCGGAAGGGAAAAAAAAAAAAAAAAAAAAGGGGGGGGGGGGGGAACC
The DNA here is from genome assembly GCA_030674185.1 of Monoplex corrugatus. Taxonomy (NCBI): domain Eukaryota; kingdom Metazoa; phylum Mollusca; class Gastropoda; order Littorinimorpha; family Ranellidae; genus Monoplex; species Monoplex corrugatus. The sequence continues at coordinate 40,421,280 of JAPXFY010000015.1, forward strand.
TATGAAAGCAATAAGAGGGAAGCAGGGAGAATTTTTATAATATTAATCAAAGGACAAAACATTTGAGAATTATCTCCCATGTTGTACTTCTCAAATCTAACACAGTTTGCGCTACCCATTCAGCTAGCATAGAAGCAGATAGAAAGTACAAAAACAGTAAGCTCAGAACACTCCTAAAAAAAAAAGGAGCGCCCAAGCCTACCTTTATACTCTGGCAGATACAAAGTACAAAAACAGTTAGCTCAGAACACTCCTTAAAAAAAGGAGCGCCCAAGCCTACCTTTATACTTTCAGCTTGGGCAAAACTCTATACGAGCTGTCGACGTTTTGAAATAGGCTTGGGGGTAAGGCAGGAAAAGACAGGACCTATGAAACACCAAGCTGACATCAGCAGAATTGTTGAAGCATTTACAATGTGCAGCGATCAGGCCACTGGCAGTTTTTATGTCTCGGGCTGGGAATAAACTCACAATATCAGGTCTTGAGTCCATGGCTCTGTTAACAAATCTGCTATCCCCCCTCCCCCTCTCTTTAGAATGAACAATTTAACAACAACAACAACAACAACAACAACACCACCACATCGAAAACAAACAAAAAATGACAGGAGCAGTAGTCAAGTGGGTTGTTACTGTTATTGTTGTTTAAAACCCAGCCGACTGCGTAGAGCCATATCAGGGCTATAATCGCTTCAAAACATACAAAACTTCAACAGGAAAAGAGAAAAGAAAAGAAAAGTACACATATCAATGCATTCGCGCACACAATCTAAGGAGATGCTTCCAGAGTTGACCACTCCGTCTAATTTCATCGCACAGGGGATTTAAATTCAAGCACACCTAAGGACACCAAAACATACATGAAAACGAGCATAAATTACCTAAAATTGCGTGGAGGCAAAAATGCACTTAACAATGTACCCAATTATCAATCCTAAGAAAAAGTACGTAAGATTTTATCGAACACATACAGGTGAATGGACCAGCAAGGCAGAAAATGATAGGAAGAGATGACAGAAAGCAAAGGACCAAGGCAGAAAGAAAGAGAGTGACAGAAAAGAGGAAGTTTCTCGCACAGAATTTCCCGAAGGTGGGGATACTATTTATACTGAAAGAGCCCCCGCCATTCCCACGAGGGAAAGTCAAGTGGGTAAATGTCAGACATACAATCAGAAGATCCTGGGTTCGATACACCTTGACACCTCCGCCTGATGGGTAAAGGGCGGAGATTTTTCGATCTAACAGATCAATATGTGCACTGACTTCCAGTGTCTGCATCCCATTTGTGTGTGTGTGTGTGTGTGTGTGTGTGTTGTGTGTGTGTGTGTGTGTGTGTGTGTGTGTGTGTGTGTGTGTGTGTGTGTGTGTGTGTGTGTGTGTGTGTGTGTGTGTGTGTGTGTGTGTTGTGTGTGTGTGTGTGTGTGTGTGTGTGTGTGTGTGTGTGTGTGTGTGTTGTGTGTGTGTGTGTGTCTACGCATGTAGAATATCAACTGTCAACTGCCACGTTTCAGTGCTAATCACCGTTATCTTTCAACTTCAGCAGTAGCATCTAAACTTTTGACTTCACTGATTTTGTCTGGCATCGATTATTGTATCTCTCTGCTCCCTGGCTTGCCTGCTGCTTCTGTTGCAGGCCTTCAGCGTATTCAGAAATCCGAGGCCCGTCTTGCTCTTCGTAAAGACATGCACGATCATGTCACTTCCTTGCTTCGTTATCTCCACTGGCTGCCTGTTTCGCAAAGATTTCATACAAAATGAATACATTATGCTACACGTGTATCAGTGGTACCGGACCTGTTTATCTTCGTGACCACCTCCCCATCTCCCAATGTACGCCTCTGCCCGACCTCTCTGTTGTGCTTCTGATACTAGCTGTTTACAAAGTACTCCATACAAATGTACCAAAGTCGATCACCGCTCTTTTTTGTTTGTTTGTTTCTGGTCCAGACAACTGGAACGATCTTCCCTAGTCTATTCGACAGTCACAAACTGTATGTCTGTCTTCAAGTCTAGCTTGAAGTGAAACCTTTTTGTCCAGCAATCATTTCCCTATTTACATATTTACATGCCCACCTTTTGCCTTACTCCCCTCCCAGTCTGCCTGTGCTCTGTGCCCAGATCATTACTGACTGACTGTTCTGTGAACGATGGCAGTGCACGCATTGGTTTGCTTCTTGAATCAAGATTTGGTACTTTATAAATGTCATTGTTATTATTATTATTACATTATTATTTAATTACTATCATCATCATTATTACTATTATTATTAAATATGCACGCTAAAAGATCATGTAAATCACATTAGTGTCTGGTTTATGGAAACATAGAATCACCCAGCATAATCGCCCATCAACAATGGTGTGTGCAGACTGTGCAGCAACATACCGCCTGCACACCGTGGGCAAAAACAACGTGCACACACCCGTCCTAGACAATTGGGAAAAAAAACAATCTGAAAACAAAACCTGGACAGGTGACCAGCTCTTGAGAGGAATTCGCTGTTGTGACTTCAAAAACATAAGGTCATATCATCTCATCAGAAGCATTGCAAACCAAATCTTTGAAGTCATATCACTAACCGAATACCTGCGATCGGAGATTGATGGGAATTGGTTTTATTGCTAGTTTTTGTTGTTCAAAGCCCAGTCAACTGTATAGAGCCATGTCATGGCTATAAACGTTTCAAAACATGCACAACACTCCAAGAGTAAAAAAAAAAACAAAAAGAAAAAAACAAAAAAAAACCAAGAAAATTAAGTACACATGTCACTGCACTCGTGCACATAATCCAAGAAGATACCCCTGGCCTGGCGTTGACCATTCCGTCTAATTTATCACAGGACGGATTTAAAAACACACCTGAATACAAATTCAAACATAATTAAGGACACTAAAAATATACAAAAAGGAGCCTTACTTACCTTAATTTGTTTTCGCATATCACATTTCTATAGAGCTAAAAATAGAATACACGTACCCAATTATCAATCCTAAGAGAAAGTACGTAAGACTTTATCGAACACATACAGGTGAATGGACCAGGAAGAAAGGAGCAAGACAGAAACAAAGAGAGTGACAGAGAAGAGGAACTTTCTAGCACAGAATTTCCAGAAGGTGGGGATACTATTTACATTGAAAGAGCCCCCCGGCATCCCCCACGGAGGAGGAGGAGGAATTGTCTGCTGTGAATTCAGAAACATATGATCATGATACATGATCTGTTTGCATCCGAAACAAACAAACGAAACAAACGAAAAATGTCCAGGTCAAAACAACAACAACAACAACAACAAAACACACCACACACACTCTCTCTCTCTCACACACACACACACACACACAGCACGCACGCACGCACGCGCACGCGCGCACACACACACACACACACACACACACACACACTTTATGGCAGTCAACTCTACATAGAAGAAGCTGGTTGTTGCGAGGACAGCGAGGTGTGAAAAACAGACATCATCGACAGTTGGATGGAAACCAGTTTATTGCTCACCACCACACCCACACCCCCTCCCTCTCTGACGGGGCTACGACAACTACATCCCCCTGTCCCCTACCCCCAGTTTCTGTGCCACGCCTCCTGCCTGCAACTTCTTCCCATCCCTCTACACCGACTTTCAAAACTTCTCTTCCATTCTCAAAACTGTTCTCAATCCTGTTTTATTCGCCGACCTCTCCCTAAATATACATGCACACACCACACACACACACACACACACACACACACACACACACACACACACACACACACACACACACACACACACACACACACACACACACACACACACACACACACACACAACCTCCAGCCACCCACACACCGTTTAGCATATGAACTTGAAGAATGTGTTGCATCTTGGGAGTGCTCCAGTTCATCTCAAGGTGACATTTTTCTTGCACAAGAGAGAGAGAGAGCGAGAGAGACAGAGAGAGAGAGAGAGAGAGAGAGAGAGAGAGAGAGAGAGAGAGAAAGAGAGGAGAGAGAGAGAGAGAGAGAGAGGGGAGAGACAGACAGACAGAGACAGGCACACAGAGACATGAGTTGATAATTTAATGTCTTTCGAAGCATTTAGCACAAAGAGAAGGAATGATTTCAAAATAAATAACACTAAAATTACAAAAATCATGGAGCGAGCGGGCGAGCGAGCGAGCGAGCGAGGAGAGAGAGAGAGAGAGAGAGAGAGAGAGAGAGAGAGAGAGAGAGAGAGAGAGAGAATAATAGAGACTGTAACAGACAGAAAATGAGAGAATGAGACAGAGACAGGTAGACAGACACAGAAGGACAAAAGTTGATTTAATTTTTTTTCAAAGCGTTTAGCTAAACAAGAGATGGCATTGGTTTCAAAGTAATAGTAACATAGGAAATAACAAAAATCAGGGAGCGGAGAGAAAGATAGAGAGCGAGAGAGAGCGAGAGATACAGACAGACGGAGAAAAAGAGAGGGACAGGGAGACAGACAGGCAGAAAGACACAGAGGGACATTAGTTGATGATTTAATGTCTTTCTAAACATTTAACCCAAACAAGAGAAGGGGTTGATTTCAAATAAATAACACTGAAAATAACAAAAATCAGGGAGCTGGTGCGAAGACAGAGAGAGAGAGAGGGAGGGAGAGAGAAATGGAGGGAGAGAGAGAAACAGAGAGAGAGAGAGAGAGAGAGAGAGAGAGAGAGAGAGAGAGAGAGAGAGGAAGAGAGAGAATGAGAGAGCGAGAGCGAGAGAAAGAATGAGAGAAAGATTGAAAAAAATATGTGAGAGAGAAAGAGAGAGAGAGAGACAGACAGACAGAGAGAGACAGACAGAGAGAGAGAGGAGAGAGAGAGAGAGAGAGACAGACAGACAGACAGACAGCAAACAGAGACAGCCAGACAGATAGAGACAAGCACACAGAGACAGAAGATGATAATTTAATTTCTTTTTAAGCATTTAGCCCCCAAAAGGGAAGGGATTGATTTCAAAATAAATGACATTGAATACAACGAAAATCAGGGGAAAACGAAACGACTGCCGGGAGAGGAGAGAGAGAGAGAGAGAGAGAGAGAGAGGAGAGAGAGAGAGGAGAGAGAGAGAAGAGAGAGAGAGAGAGAGAGAGAGAGAGAGAGAGAGAGAGAGAGAGAGAGAGAGGGAGAGAGAGAGAGAGAGAGAGAAGAGAGATCTGACAACGGCTGAGAGATTCTTGCTCATACAATTTTTTGGTAACAGACAGACAGACAGACAGACGGACAGACAGACAGATCACCTGACAACCTAGATCATGGGTCACACGCCTAATAGTATGAGCGTATTCTAGTCGCATCTTGTGTGCGCGTGTACGTATGTGTATGCGTGCGCACGCAAGCATGTGCACACTCGCACAGCTTGTGTGTGATGTGAATGTTGTATTCTTTTATATCATCTGGCCATTCTCTTTCCTATGGTACCTAATACTTGCGTTACTTTGTTTTTTAATACATTCTTTCCTTTTGGTTTTGTCAATCTGTTTCTTGATTGAAGGTTTTAATAATGTTCTATTCGACACGGTGCAAAACACATGATTTTGATATGGCTTGTTTGCGCTTATACAAGCGAAAGTTTTTATTGCTGTCGTCGTCGTCGACGTCGTCGTCACCATCATTTCATCATCTTCATTTACCATACCACCATCATCTCGTCGTCCTCTCTCCTTCTCACCATCATTAATATCTATGATTATCAGTTCATTCATCTACATCATATTATTACTATCATAAGTATGTGTGATCATCATCATTACTATCTCATCATCATTATAATAATATAATTATCATTCATTATATCATTCTATCATTATTATTATCTGAGAAGTAAAACAATCTGGATTTTTCTGCAATGATTTGCATAAAAGGAGAGATTGTCAGAATGCTTGTTCGTGCCATTAACTGATCATCATTCTCTTCTGTCCATCTCAGCGACGCCCTGTGTTCACCTCCAACAATCACACACACACACACACAACACAAACACTTCAGCACACACTCACACACACACACTCCTCGCCCACTCAGCACGACATCCTCTGCCACACCTCCAAACCACAACAACACCACCAACACACACAACACCACAAACAACACCAACACACACACACACACACACACACACACACACACACACCCCCCCACCGCACACACACCTCCCACACACCTCCAAACCCATCAAAACACGGTCACCATGACAGCAGGGCACAAAGGGCCACATAATTTCGGAGACTATTTCACAGAGTTGTGACGATGACAACGGAGATGACAGTGGTGATGCTATGGAGTTCCGTATCGACTTGAAACAGGGCGTGACAGGGCTGTGACCACTCTGCCACTTCCTTTCACAGTACAGCCTGACCGTCGACCAGTTCTGAGAGATACAGTCAACCTGCAGCGTTGGTCAGGAAATTTGAGCACGGCCCTCAGTGACATAGCCTTAAAGTGGATGAAACTCCGTCCCGAAAGATACAATAACCTGGAGCGTTGCCAAGAAGTTTTGAGCACCTCCCTCACGAGTCACACAGACGTTAAGTGGACGAGACTCGAATGTATGGTTCCGTTTTCCCCAACCAATGCCATAGCGTGAAAAAAACAAACAAACAAAACAAAGAAACAAAAACTGTAAGAGCAGGTCAAGGGCGAAAATATCCAAAAGAAACATACTATTTCAGACTGACAGGGGTTTGAACTCAAAACCTCCCAGTCAGCTGCCCGATGCGCTAACCACTTGGCCATGTGGACCGTTCCTCCAGAAGAATTGTGGTGTCGGGGCAGTGGGTGCATCACTCCAACCTGCCAAATGATTCCTAGTACAAAAGCGTTCCCAGGCCGGTTACAGCATTCCAATTACTGATAACGTTTTCTGCGAAAACAACTGGGAAGGGCGACTAGGGAGGGAGGCAGGAAGGCCAGGGAAAGAGGGGCGCGGGACACACACACACACACACACACACACACACACACACACACACACACACACACACACACACACACACACACACACACACAGAAGAGCCAGATGATAACATGTGTGTACGTGTGTGTGTTTGGGTGCGTGTGTGTGTGTTTGTGTGTGTGTTGTTTGTGTGTGTTTGTTGTTTTGTTTGTTTGTTTGTGTGTGTTGTGTTGTGTTGTGTGTGTGTGTGTGTGTGTGTGTGGTGTGTGTGTGTGTGTGTGTGTGTGTGTGTGTGTGTTGGTTGTGTTGTTGTGGTGGTGTGGTTCGTTTGTCGTTTTTTAGTTATCCAGCAGAATACGGGAGTAGAGAGGGAGTGGGGATGGGTGTGAAGAGTGTAGAATTTTGTGTGGTGGAGTGTGAGAGTAGTGAGTGAGTAGTTGTCGTAGTTCACGTTTGGAGATTGAAGACAGACAACAGACTGAGAGAAAAGAGAGAGGAGAGAGTAGAGAGAGAGATGGATGAGAGAGAGAGAGAGAGGAGAGAGAAAGGTGGAGTGAGAAGAGCAAGAGAGATGAGGAGAGTGACAAAGACAGAGAAACAGAAGAGAGAAGAGGAGAGAGAGAAGAGAGATGGAGAGAGAGAAGAGAGAGAGAGAACAGAAGAAGGGGAGGAGAGAGAAAGAGAGAGAGGGAGAGAGTGACAAAGACAGAGAAACAGAAAGACAAGGGGAGAGAGAGAAAGAGAGATGGAGAGAGTGACAAAGACAGAGAAACAGAAAGACAAGGGGAGAGAGAGAAAGAGAGATGGGAGAGAGTGACAAAGACAGAGAAACAGAAAGACAAGGGGAGAGAGAGAAAGAGAGATGAGAGAGAGTGACAAAGACAGAGAAACAGAAAAACAAGGGGGAGAGAGAAAGAGAGATGGGAGAGAGTGACAAAGACAGAGAAACAGAAAGACAAGGGGAGAGAGAGAAAGAGAGATGAGAGAGAGTGACAAAGACAGAGAAACAGAAAAACAAGGGGGAGAGAGAAAGAGAGATGGAGAGAGTGACAAAGACAGAGAAACAGAAAGACAAGGGGGGAGAGAGAAAGAGAATGAGAGAGAGTGACAAAGACAGAGAAACAGAAAAACAAGGGGAGAGAGAGAAAAGAGATGAGAGAGAGTGACAAAGACAGAGAAACAGAAAGACAAGGGGAGAGAGAGAGTGAGAGTGGAGAGCAGAGAGAGAGGAGAAGATGAAGGGACAAGAGAACAGAAAGACAAGGGGAGAGAGAGAGAGAGAGAGATGAGAGAGAGTGACAAAGACAGAGAAACAGAAAACAAGGGGAGAGAGAGAGAGAGAGATGAGAGAGAGTGACAAAGACAGAGAAACAGAAAAACAAGGGGAGAGAGAGAGAGAGAGATGAGAGAGAGTGACAAAGACAGAGAAACAGAAAACAAGGGGAGAGAGAGAGAGAGAGATGAGAGAGAGTGACAAAGACAGAGAAACAGAAAGACAAGGGGAGAGAGAGAGAGAGAGATGAGAGAGAGTGACAAAGACAGAGAAACAGAAAACAAGGGGAGAGAGAGAGAGAGAGATGAGAGAGAGTGACAAAGACAGAGAAACAGAAAGACAAGGGGAGAGAGAGAGAGAGAGATGAGAGAGAGTGACAAAGACAGAGAAACAGAAAACAAGGGGAGAGAGAGAGAGAGAGATGAGAGAGAGTGACAAAGACAGAGAAACAGAAAAACAAGGGGAGAGAGAGAGAGAGAGATGAGAGAGAGTGACAAAGACAGAGAAACAGAAAACAAGGGGAGAGAGAGAGAGAGAGATGAGAGAGAGTGACAAAGACAGAGAAACAGAAAGACAAGGGGAGAGAGAGAGAGAGAGAGAGAGAGTGAGAGAGAGAAGACGGAGAGAGAGAGAGGAGAGAGAGAGGAGAGGAGAGAGAGAGAAAGAGGAGAGAGAGAGAGACAGACAGACAGATAGAAAGAGAGCAAGAAAGAAGAGAGGGCGAGAGAGTCATTTTTGGTGTGTGTGTGTGTGCGCCAGCCTACGTGTGCGCGTGTGTGTGGGTGCAAGCCTGTGTATGTGTGTAACGCATGCACTCGTGTGTACGTGCGGCTCTGTGTGTATGTGTGTAGATGCGTGGTTGCGTGTCGTGTGTGTGTATGCTCATGTGCGTGCGTGCGTGCGTGTGTGTGTGTGTGTGTGTGTGTGTGTGTGTGTGTGTGTGTGTGTGTGTGTGTGTGTGTGTGTGTGTGTGTGTGTGTGGTGGTCTTTGATTTAATGTCTATTCACTAAAGTGATTTTAGACAAACAAAAACAAAAAAAGAGAAAAGAGGAAACTTGGAAATGGTTAATCTTCAGGAAGAAGAAATGAACAAACAAAACAAAACAAAACAAACAAACAAACAAACAAACAAACAAATACACAAACAAACAAACAAAAACAAAAACAAAACAAAAACTGTGCCGAAGACGAGAAAGAAAATTCGCAAATGACATTATCATAATTAACGATTGAAACAGTAAAATTAGCTAACTATAACATTGAACATGAGAAATAACGGCGCATTAAAGATAATTCGCTATAGGACTTTTTGACAGGCTAACAAAAAATTCATATGTTAAGGATGGTGAGGCAAATATGTCAGAAACTGTCTTCGTTGATAGCGTAGGTAAGGTATATGTCGTTTTACCCGAACGCATGAAAGAATATGACTATGACTTATCTTCTTTCCACACAGACACACTACATTCCTGGTGTATTTTGTTTTGAATGCATCAAGTTTCCACCTATACATAAGGGATTGTATACTTCTGCTGGCAGGAAACTGCTTAGGTGTTTTGCTAATTTCAAAGTTCATGTAACATTTATCATACTTTTTCTGTTTATCTTGAAACTGCTTCCATACGTAGGTGTCCACTAAGGTATAACACTCATGCAAGGAGAAGGAAAGTTGTATATGATTTGAATCTGGTGAGCTCTTTGCCCCCCGTTTGGCAGCCCTATCAACCATATCATTGTAATGAAAAGAACTATGAGATGGTATCCAGCAGAAAGTAATATCAGTGCCTCTTAAGGATAAACTATTAATCAAGTGAATAATTTCCAATATCATTTCAGATCTTGTTTGTAATTTCGATAATTCAAGAGCTTGAAGTACAGATTTTGAATCAACGCAAAAAAGTATCTTGGAATCGTCCTAGGAAGATTGATTATATAATTCAAAGCCATTAGGATTGCAAGTAGTTCTGCAGTAAAGACAGATTTATTAAGTCCTATATAGAAAGATTTCTCAATTTTGAGAGCAGGTATTAAAAACGCTGAGCCTGCTTGCCTTTCAATTATTGATCCATCAGTGTAAACTTTCAAGTGATCGAAAAAAAAGTCTTCTATATGACATTTAACTTGACTCGCCAGTAAGTTGATATTATCTTCTTTTTTTAAGTCAGTGTGGTGTATGTCAAATCGTGCTCTTTGGAGTTCCCAACTGGGTACTGGTGAAAACGAAGGTCTTAAAGTTACAGGATCTGTTTCTAGATCAATTCCAGAGCCTTTCATAACATCAGCTGTAAATGTTGCAAGTGTGACCTGTGTGGCTATTGATTTAGCTCTTTTTGGAAAGTCGGTGTCTGATCTTACTTTTGTCTCTGTTTCGATGCTGTTTTCTATAGTAGTGTTTCTTAACAAAAATTTAGTAGAAGCGACTTTCCTGTGTTCATCAAGCGGTAACAATTTGATTGCATTGTATGTGCGAAGGCAAGAGGCATGCATTGGAAGACCCAGCATAAGTTTGAAACCTTTACAATCTATGCTCTGCAGTTTTGTTAGTAAGTGCTTTGGTGCACTGAAGAATATTTCTTGGGCATAAGTTAATTTAGATCTAATAAGCGATTTACAGAGATGAACAAGTGTTGATGTATCTTGTCCCCATATCTGTTTGCGAACTATTTTCAAGAAATTTAAACTTTTTTGAGTTTTTGTTAATAAATATTCAATATGCTTATTCCAAGATAATTTCGCTGTGTGTGTGTGTGTGTGTGTGTGTGTGTGTGTGTGTGTGTGTGTGTGTGTGTGTGTGTGTGTGTGTGTGTGTGTGTGTGTGTGTGTGTGTGTGTGTGTGTGTTGTGTGTGTGTGTGTGTGCGCGCGCGCGCGCACGGAAAATAGATTTTCATATTTTGTAGACCTGAGTAACACCCACTTTATCAACAGACATCCATATAGACAGACAGACCCACCCACCTTCCTACAGACAGACAGGCGGGTGGACAGAGAGAAAGTCAGACAGACAGACAGAAAGACAATAAGACACACAGAAAAAAGCTTGAAAACCTTTTATTACTGGAGGATAACAGATAGACACACAAAGACAGCCAAACACACAAAGACAGACAGACAGGACACAGAGGAGAGAGAGAGAGAGAGAGAAAAGAGAGGAGAGAGAGAAGAGAGAGAGAGAGAGGAGAGAGAGAGAGAGAGAGAGAGAGAAGAGAGAGAGAAACAAACACGAAATACACACCTATAAAGTCAGGCGATGCCGGTAGGTCTATTTCAAGAAACGCAGGTTATTGTTGCTACTGTTGTTTAAAAGCCCAGCCGACTGCGTAGAGCCACATCAGGGCTGTGAACTCTTTAAAACAAACAAAACTACAACAGCGGGGGAAAAAAAAATAAAGAATCTGTGTCGATTAATATGCTTGATTGGAATGACACATGTTCTGTGTATTGAATAATTATAAATGTAAAAAAAAAAGATTAAAAAAGAAAAGTTGAAAAAATATTATACACACCTGTCAATATGTACTCTCTCCCCTTTTCACAAAATAATAGAGGGGGAGGGGGGCACCACCAATAATACACCTTGCTGAGTACAAGGTGACTTTCACTGCTTGCCAAACACCTGTCTGCACATCTTCTGTCCTCAAGCAGGATTGTTATTGGAATTTTTGTTCAAAGCCCAGCCGACTGCGTAGAGCCATATCAGGGCTATCATCATCATTATCATCATCATTATCATCATCATTATCATCATGTGCCCTGCCGCGTGGCGTATGGCGATCATGGCCCTCTGAATCTATCCCCTGTCGCTGCAAGCACATCTCTCACCCTCTTTGCCTTCAGCCACCCTGGAACTCCGTTAAAAATATTCTCCCTGGGTCTACTTGGTGTTCTCTTTCCCTCCAGCTTTCCTGCTGTGACCAGGTGCTCTAATTTCTCTTTCCTCATAAAATATCCTATAAACGTTGCTTGCATTTTCCTAATCTTTTCTATTAATGATCTTCTTGTGTCCACCTCCTTCACGACTGTCTCGTTTGTTTCCTTTGCTATCAGGGCTATAACCGTTACAAAACATACAAAGTATTTCAAGAGGGAAAAAAAGGAAAAGAAAATTAAGCAGACATATCAATGCATTCCCGCACAGAATTTAAGGAGATGCCCCCGGCATTGACCACTGCATCCAATTTATCGCCAGGGAATTTAAAAACAGACCTAAATACAAATCTAAACATAATGAAGGACTTTAAAACATATAAAAACGGGCAGAAATTACGTAAATTGCTTCCGCGTATCTCATTTCCCTAGAGCCAAAAATGCACTTAATACATTACCCAGTTATCAATCCTAAGAGGAAGTACATAAGAACCAGAAAGGCAGAAAATGACAGGAAGAAATGACAGGAAGCAAAGAAACAAGGCAGAAACAAAGAGTGTGACAGAAAAGAGGAAATTCCTAGCACAGAATTTCCAAAATGTGGGGATACTATTCATATTGAAAGAGCCCCCGGCATCCCCACGGGGATACTATTCATATTGAAAGAGCCCTTGGCATCCCCACGGGGATACTATTTATACTGAAAGAGCCCTTGGCATCCCCACGGGGATACTATTCATATTGAAAGAGCCCTTGGCATCCCCACGGGGATACTATTTATACTGAAAGAGCCCTTGGCATCCCCACGGGGATACTATTCATATTGAAAGAGCCCTTGGCATCCCCACGGGGATACTATTTATACTGAAAAAGGCCTTGGGCTCTTCCCCACTTCGGGAGGCTTAATCTCTTCTCATATAATAGCCACTTGCTTGCATTTCCCAATCTATTTCTATGAAAGATCTCTTGTGCATCCCACGCGGGTCTATTCTATCAGGGAAACGAGCAAACCAAAATTTTGGGAAAACAGGAAAAGATTAAGAACATATCAATATTGAAAAGAGGCCCCGGCATCCCCACAACGGGGGAATTACATAATACAAATTAAAAAGAAGACTTTGACATATAACACGGGGAATTACTAAATTCATTATTTGAAAAAGCCCTTGTACATCCCCAGGGGATCATCTAGTTCATAAGAACAGAGGCAAACATGACATCCACACAGGGAACAATGTACAGAAAAGAGAACCTAGGAATTTCCAAATGGGGATACTATTCATATTGAAAGAGCCCCCGCATCCCCACGGGGATACTATTCATATTGAAAGACCCCTGGCATCCCCACGGGGATACTATTCATATTGAAAGAGTCCCCGGCATCCCCACGGGGATACTATTCATATTGAAAGATCCTTGGCATCCCCACGGGGATACTATTCATATTGAAAGAGCCCCGGCATCCCCACGGGGATACTATTCATATTGAAAGAGTCCCTTGGCATCCCCACGGGGATACTATTCATATTGAAAGACCCCCGGCATCCCCACGGGGATACTATTCATATTGAAAGAGCCCTTGGCATCCCCACGGGGATACTATTCATATTGAAAGAGCCCCCTGGCATCCCCACGGGGATACTATTCATATTGAAAGAGCCCTTGGCATCCCCACGGGGATACTATTCATATTGAAAGAGCCCTGGCATCCCCACGGGGATACTATTCATATTGAAAGAGCCCTTGGCATCCCCACGGGGATACTATTCAATTGAAAGACCCTGGCATCCCCACGGGGTAAGAGGATAGCAGGACCAGAGTTATTACCACAGACAAAAACACAGAAGTAGGGATGGAAAAGACGAAAGATGTAGAAGGGGATAGGAGAGGGGAGGGGGGCGAATATTAACAGGAAATGAAAAGCATTATTGCATGATACAATGACGTCAATCCCCTAAGAAAAGTAATAAATAAATAAACATAAATAATAAATAATAAGAATAAATAAATAAAGTAGAAGTCAGTAAGTAAGTAAAAAAGAAGAAAGTAATAGTAGGTAGGTAGGTAAGTAAGTAGGAAGGTAGTAGTAGTAGAAAAGAAAGGAGGTGGAAAAAAGAGGAAAAAAAGATGGAAGAGAAAAGAAAGAAAGAAAAAAAATGAAAGAAAGAAGGAAATAAAGAAAGAAGAAAGAAAGAAAGGAAGGAAAGGAAGGTAGAAAGAACTAAAAGGCAGGCAAAAAAAAAAAAAAAAGGAAAGAATAGAGAAAAGAAAACAGACAGAAAGGAAGAAGAAAAGGAAGGGAGAAAGAAAGAAGAAAAGGAAGAAGAGAAAAGAAAGAAAGAAGAAAAAGGAAAGAAAGAAGAAAAGAAGGAAGAAAGGAAGAAAGAAGAAAGAAAGAAAGAAAGGAATAAAGAATGAAAGGAAGAAAGGAAGAGAAAAGAATAAGACGGGGACGAGGTTGCCAAAAAGGAGAAAAGACCCGAGAACGCACGAATGATTACCCACATATGTTACAACATATGACGCAATGTCGTGGAA
>JAPXFY010000015.1:40440869-40445869 GCA_030674185.1 Monoplex corrugatus
TCAGAGAGAGAGAGAGAGAGAGAGAGTTACATGTAGCTGATTTATATGTGCGTGTGTGTTTGTGTGTCAGAGAGAGAGAGAGAGAGAGAAAGAAGAGACAGACAGACAGAGACAGAGACGAGAGAGAGAGACAGAGAAGACAGAAAGACAGAAAGAAAGAGAGAGAGAAGGAGAGAGAGAGAGAGAGAGTCAGACAGAGAGAGCCAGATGATAACATGTGTGTACGTGTGTGTGTTTGCGTGCGTGTGTGTGTGTGTGTGTGTTTGTGTGTGGTGTTGTTTGTTTGTGTGTGTGTGTGTGTGTGTGTGTGTGTGTGTGTGTGTGTGTGTGTGTGTGTGTGTGTGTGTGTGTGTGATTCTGCAGTTTTCAATCGATCGTTGCTGTTGTTTTTAAACAAATTTAAACGTGACCTTAGCTCGTGTATGTTTGTTTTGATTATTTCATTTCATTCAAAATATTTTTTTTATCACTTTTAAGCTTTGATATATAACTTTTATGTTAACTGACAACAAGAAGTTGATGATGATGATAATGATGATGATGATGATGATGATATGACGATGACGACGACAACGACAATGATGACAACGATGATGATGATGAAGACGATGACTACGACAATGATATGACGATGAGTGTGCGTGTGTGTTTGTAGGTGTGTGTGTGTGTGTGCGTGCGCACATGAGTGTGTATGTATGCGTGTGAGTGAGTAAATGTGCGAGTGAACAAGTCAGTGACTGAGTGAGTGGGTGAATTTTGTTTTTTTTTAACTATGTGCACTTCAACAGGTAAAAAAATGGAAAAGGAAATTAAGTAAACATATCAATACATTCGTGCACATAATCTAAGAACATGCCCCTGACGTTGACCACTCCGTCCAATTTATCACACAGGGGATTTGAAAAAACACACCTGAATACAAATCGAAAAAAATTAATCAAGGACACTAAAACATGAATATGAATATGAATATGAATATTAGTATGAAAATGAATATGAATAAATCAAGTCACAGTAGAAACACTGGGCAGGCAGTTCACACCACAGTCAGACTGAGGCACGCAGGAAGGCCGGAGAGAATGCTGCCATCACCTTGTTGTTGAAAGCCCAGCCGACTGCGTAGAGCCATACCAGGGCTAAAGTGTAACTGGTGAATGTGCTTCCTTCGTGTCTTTGTGTAGTATCAGTAATAGTAGTAGTAATAGTAGTAGTAATAGTAGTAGTAACAGTAATAGTAGTATTAATAGAAGTAGTAATATAAGTAATAAAAGTAGTAGTAGTAGTAGGTATTGTGATTGTTGTTTAAAAGCCCAGCCGACTGCGTAGGGCATGTCAGGGCTATAACCGCCACAAAACATACAAAACTTCAACAGGAAAGAAAAGAAAAGAAAGTAGGCATATCAGGGGATTTAAAACACAAACCTGAATACAAACCGAAACGTAACTAAAGGACACTAAAAACATGAATATGAATATGAATGTCAATATGAATAAATCAATTCACAGTACAAACACTGGGCAGGCCATGTAAACCACAGTCAGGGTGAAGCACACTGGACAGCTGGGGTGAATGCTGCCATCAGCTTATTGTTGTTATTGTTGTTGTTGTTTAAAGCCCAGCCGACTGCGTAGAGCCATATCAGGGTTATAACCGCTTCAAAACATACAAAAAACTTCAACAGGAAAAAAAAAAAAGGAAAACAAAAAACAAAACAAAAACAAGCACACATATCAATACATTCGCGCACATAATCTAAGGACATGCCCGTGGCGTTGACCACTCCGTCCGTCAGCGATTACACAGGTGCGTTACGTTAATCGACAGGTATGCAATATCAGGCTCAAAGAAACCTTGTAGTGAAAAGCTTCACTTGTCAAAATAGGTACCACACGAGGCAAGTGATTAGGAGGTGAACATTTTCACCTGTGACCCTGAAGACCCTCACTGTAATCAGAGAGACTGGCAAAGAAGGTGCAAGGGAAAGTTTCACCTGTTACACTATGTACCGTAACACAGCTGGTACGGTCAAAACATCTGCAGATGCACGAAGAGAGTGCTGACATCTGGTGAACAGCCGCGCATTTCTTCGTTGCACGTTGTGTAACTTGAGGTGTTCATTATGGGAAACCCGTAAGTTGTATTGAGGACAGTGTAAAAACTGTACAGCAAGCCTTTCAATAAGTTAAAGTGTACCCGGTGAATGTGCTTGCTTCCTGCCTGTGTAGTATCAGTAATAGTAGTAATAATGGTAGCAGCAGAAGCAGTATAACAATATTAATAATGATGATAAAGTATTACTACTACTACTACTGCTGCTACTACTACTACTACTACTACTGCTACTACTACTGCTACTACTGATCACGATGATGTTATTCATAAGGCACGGTAATGGCCCTGATATGGCTCTAAGCAGTCTGCTGGGTTTTAAACAAAAAACCATAACAAACGATAACGTCTATAAGACACTAAATCATGATATAAGTCAAATTAAACCGCATAGCAGCAATAGAAGTAGCAGCAACAGCATTACCAGCAGCAGCAGTAGTAGTCGTAATAGTAGTAGTAGTGGTAGTAGTAGTAGTGGTAGTAGTAGCAATGATAATCATAAGGCACCTAATCTTAATATACGTATCAATCGAATCAAAACACACACTCATTATTCACTAAAACATTCATTAACAATGACTAAAAGTTAAGGGTAAATAGCATATACACACCAGGAGAAGGACAGAAGGAAGAGAAAGTGTCGGGAGAAGGGTTGGGTACACAGAGGTAAATCACTGCCAGACAAAAAGGTAAATTACTGCCAGACAGAAAGGTACAGACAGAAAGGTAAATCACTGCCAGACAAAAAGGTAAATTACTGCCAGACAGAAAGGTAAATCACTGCCAGACAGAAAGGTAAATCACTGCCAGACAGAAAGGTAAATCACTGCCAGACAGAAAGGTAAATCACTGCCAGACAGAAAGGTAAATCACTGCCAGACAGAAAGGTAAATCACTGCCAGACAGAAAGGTAAATCACTGCCAGACAGAAAGGTAAATCACTGCCAGACAGAAAGGTAAATCACTGCCAGACAGAAAGGTAAATCACTGCCAGACAGAAAGGTAAATCACTGCCAGACAGAAAGGTAAATCACTGCCAGACAGAAAGGTAAATCATTGCCAGACAGAAAGGTAAATCACTGCCAGACAGAAAGGTAAATCACTGCCAGACAGAAAGGTAAATCACTGCCAGACAGAAAGGTAAATCACTGCCAGACAGAAAGGTAAATCACTGCCAGACAGAAAGGTAAATCACTGCCAGACAGAAAGGTAAATCACTGCCAGACAGAAAGGTACGTCTCCAAGCTGGACTTGAAGGAAAACAGAGAATGTGACTGTGGAAACAGACCAGGGGACGCTCATTCTAGTTGCATGGTGGACACAAGACACGGAGATTGAGCGGCGACCGACTGTGGAACATCTGCATCGAGGAACTTATAAACAAGTAGTGTCAGAATATTAGGTAAAGACAGGCAACGCTTAGAGAACATTTAATGAGGAAAGGGAATTAGAGCACCTGGTCACAACAGGAAAGCTGGAGGGAAAGAGAACACCAGGTAGACCCAGGGAGAAAATATTGAACAGACTTGCAGGGTCGCTGAAAGACAGAGAGGGTGGGAGATGTACATGCAGCGACAGGGGATAGATACATATGGAGGGCCATGATGGCCAAGCCATGCGGCAGGGCACATGATGATGATGATGATGATGATGATGAGTGTCAGAAGCAGAACGAAGATGCCGGGTAGGAGTGTAGTTACGCGAGAACGACCTACGCAGGAACGATTGGCTACCCACTGACCTATTTCTCGAATAAAGGACTGCCGAGAGGACGTCTGTAAACGCCTTATAGGTACACGTAGCCGTATAGGTTCAGAAGCACGAGTTTTATAGCACAAACAAACAAACAAAACGAGCAAACAAACAACCAAAAAGGCACACGAACAAAACATAACAAAAAGAGTAGAAAATCCAGACAAAGCAACCAACCAACCCACAGAAAGGCCAGACAACATAAGACTGGATAGCTGGAGTGAATGTTTATATATCAGATCAAATGCCTGACATCAAACAACAGGCAGCAGCATCATATATTCAAAGACGCTGGAGTGGACGGTGTCAGCTGTCAAAGTCTCTACCATACCAGACAGGTTGATGGGGGTAACCCTTTTTTCACCTGTGCGCAGAAGCTGGCAAAGAAGGTGCAATGGAAAGTTTTGCTTGTACACTATGTAAGATATGTACCACGACTCAAAGCACACGTATACATAGGTGGATGGAGTGATTATTTACAATTACACCTGGCCAGTGGCTGTGTCAAAATAAAGAAAGGTGTGTGTGTGTGTATATATATATATATGTGTTGTGTGTGGTGTGTGTGTGAGAGAGAGAGACACAGAGAGAGAGAGAATACACACAAAATAACGTTTACAATCAGCCCTCGTTTCATACAGGAGCTACACTATTCAAATAATAATAATAATAATAATAATGAAGAAGAAACAGAGAGAACGAAAGCGAAGGAAGGAGAGATAGAAGAAGGAAGAGAGAGGGAGGAGGGAGAAAGTAAAAGTGAGAGAGAGAATGAAGGAAAGGGAGAGAGAGGAGGGGGAGGAGATGAAGATAGCAACAGTTCCAGTTTAGAAGTAAACAAAAGTTCACCTATCAGTCAATGCCAATAGCGACAGTTCCAATTTGGAAGTAAACAAGTTCACCTATCAGTCAATGCCAGTCAGCCATGACGCCTTCAAGGTCCCCTCCTTCTCTCTCTCTCTCTCTCCCCACCCTCTTCTCCACACCTGTCTACACTCCTTACTTTATCCCCTTAACCACCACCCCCCCCACACACCTACTTGTTCCATTTTGAAATGTCAAAACTTTGTTACAATATGAAGATCACTTCATGACCTCGTCGTCAAATAACAACGACTGGTCTTGACCCAGGAGTTGC
>JAPXFY010000015.1:40450869-40465869 GCA_030674185.1 Monoplex corrugatus
GTGGATAGGGTGAGGGAGTCAAAGGGTTAAGTTTTTGCACTTGTGGAAGGGTGAGGGAGCCAAAGGGTACATTTTTGCAGTTGTGGATAGGGTGCAGATCAAAGGTTAAGTTTTTGAAGTTGTGGATAGGGTGAGGGAGTCAAAGGGTTAAATTTTTGCAGTTGTGGATAGGGTGCAGGAGTCAAAGGGTTAAGTTTTTGAAGTTGTGGATAGGATGAGGGAGTCAAAGGGTTAAGTTTTTGCAGTTGTGGATAAAGTGTGGGAGTCAAAGGGTTAAGTTTTTGCAGTTGTGGATAGGGTGACGGAGTCAAAGGGTTACGTTTTTGCAGTTGTGGATAGGGTGCGGGAGTCAAAGGGTAAGTTTTTGCAGTTGTGGATAGGGTGACGGAGTCAAAGGGTTCATTTTTTTTGCAGTTGTGGATAGGGTGAGGGAGTCAAAGGGTTAAGCGCAATGCCAGTCAATGAATTACAGTTCGATGAGACAATGACTACTTACATGGCAACTTTTTTGTAAATCTTCCTTACATCATTTTGACATCTCAATATAGATGATATTTTATCTCGGTCAAGTCGAGCCAATGAAAGATGCATTAAGTAACACACACACACACCACACACACACCACACACACACCCACACCACACCCACACCCACACACACACACTACACACACACACACACACACACACACACACACACACACACACACCTGCACCCCAGGATAGATTATATTGTGTCAAAAGAATATTTCTCGTGGTCAATGTCAACCCTGCCAACCACCATGACTGATTATGGTTGCTGGAGTATCACCACCACCAATTCTCTGAAACAACATCAGGGCTCCGGTGGAATTTCTCCAGGTTTTTCGTTCTTTCTTTCATCTCACCACTTGTACAACATGAGAGGGTGGGTGGGTGAGGGGTGGGTGTTGCTGGGAACAAAGAGTTTACGGTCAGCAGAAAGCTGGAAGACCCGAAAGGAAGAGATTCTCTGTGGCATTGAGGTCACCTTCAGCGATCGATCCAGACCTGAATCTGGGTCACGATCACTGATCGATATGCACCCCCACCCCCCACTCCTCCTCACAACGACGGAGGGCGAAGGAGGTCATGTTGGGGGGAAACAGACGACAAAAAAGTGCAAGACAGAATGGGGTCAGAGTGTGGTAGGGGAGGGAGGGATGAGGGTGGAGTGAGTGGACATTAACAGACGAGATGCCAGCACCGTCTGCGGAGGCCAGATAGCATCGCCAGGTACCTGCCACGTTCGAAAAGTGTACCATGAGAGACAGTTATTTCTACTACCGGCTATACCCTAAACACGATCTTCGCGCAACATTTGCTCCCCCTCGCCCTCGTCCCAGAAAATATACACACAGATTATATATTATATATATGGGGGACAGACAGACAGACAGAGAGTGAGACAACAGAGAGAGAGAGAGAGAGAGAGAGAGAGAGACAGACAGAGAGAGACAGAGACAGAGCAGATGGATGAGAGAAGTACAGATAGATAGATAGATATACAGATAGATAGATAGACGAGACAGATAGATAGATAGATATGAGTAGAGAGACGAGAGAGACAGAGAGACAGAGATAACTAAACAGACAGACAGACAAACAAACAAACACAAAAGCACCAGCTAATCAATCAGCCCACCAACACATTTCTCCTACCCACATCTGCACCTCCAAACAGATTTCATCTGAACGAGCAGTGCCATCTAGCAACACAGACACTCCCACGCCGTGCGACACATGACACTGCAAGAGCTCCCAATGGGTGAGGTCGGCAGAATCTAAGGGCATCAATCCAATGTCTATCCTCCATAGCGTCAATCATTTTTGGTTTTCCTTTCCTTCGTTGTCTTCCTGGGTTCCAGTTCTGGACTTGGTGGCCAGTTCCGGACTTGGTGGCCAGATCTGGAAGACGGCAGTCTGGCGGCATGGAGCAGCCAACTCAAATCGGTGCTGGCAGATGATGATGGTAACAGATGTTTGCTTCTTGATGTCACTTCGTTTGTTACACAGTCTTTCCACTGATGCCTAAGATCTTGTGTAGGCACTTTAGGTCAAAGGAGTCATGGTTCTTCTCCTGGTTTGTTTAGCGGGTGTCCACGTTTACAGCTGTTCAGCTAAGCTGACGAACGTTAGAGTTGTAAGATGCAATTTTAATTCAAGGGAGATTTTCTACTTCAAGAGCTGAGACGACAAAAATTACTTTTAGACTTGGAAACACCACAGCATTTCACCTCCCCCTCCCCACATTCCTATCCCCCCCCCCTGCACCGTATCTCCACCTTGCATGGGATACGTCTCGATACGTCCCAGGTTCGATACGTCCAGGTACAAAACGTCTTTTTTTTTGCGTGCGTCTGTCCGTATTTTTATCGCACGAGCGCCACGCGCGTGCGTGCATATATGAAAGAGAGAGAGAGAGGGATGAACACAGAAAGAATACTCATGTTCTTCGTCTTTCAGCACCACCCATGTTCCCCGCACTATGTTCCCCGAGTCTGTGTTCCCCTAGCTTCGCACCCAATGAGACACCTACGCACAGAACTCTCTCCACAGTTCGCAGTCTGAAACTCGGCTCTGCCGTTTACATCGTGAACTCCTCTGATGTGTGTGCGTGTGTTCGATATGTGCGCGCGTACGCGCAGGCAGGTGCCGTGTGTATTGTGCGTGTGCGTATGTGTGTGTGTGTGGCGCGTGTGTGGTGTGTGTCGTGTGTGGTGTGTGTGTGTGTGTGTGTTTTGTGTGTGTGTGTGTGTGTGTGTGTGTGTGTGTGTGTGTGTGTGCGTGTGTGTAAGTTGCTGGGTTCGAACCTGGTACGTATCAAACCTGGGAATATCGAACCTGGGACCAACGAACCTGGGACGTATCAAACCTGGGACGTATGAACCTGGGACATACGAACCTGGGACGTATCGAACCTGGGATAATCACCTGGACATCGAACCTGACCTGGACGTATCGAACCTGGGAGTAATCCAACCTGGGACCGACAACGAAACGAACCTGGGACGTATGGAGATATCCCCCTGATGCAGTGTGTATGTACGTTGTTTTAGGGTGTCGGCCCGCACTGTCAGGCCACATGTTTATATCGGTTTATAACTGATGCTGCAACTCCGGCATCCCTGTAGCGAACAACTCCAAGTTTATCAAAAACCCCGAGGGTGCCGTGTGGAACCCACAACAGCAATGCACCACCATCGGCCAATCACTTCCCAGACTCCCGACGCCACACGCCAAGGGTGACATTAACAGAAAAGAAGTTCCAGGATGAAACTTGACAGGGGAGCAGTTCTGCGAGGTTTTTACCCCCCCCCCCCCCCATGTCCATCACCATGACCAGTGTCTGCATTGCAGTCAGACAGACAGACAGTCAGACACAGACAGACAGAGAGAGAAGACACCCACCTTCACCCTTCACCAACTACTGCTCCCGTTTTGTTTCTATCTTTTCTGTCCCCCCCTCTCCCACCTCCGTTCCTCTCTTCTCCTTCATCCACTGCTCCTTGTGCTCTTTCTACAAACTTCCCACCAATCCTCCTTTGCATATGTCTGTCTCTCTGTCTGTCTGTTTCTCTCGCGTAATACAATCTCTCTCTCTCTCTCTCTCTCTCTTCTCTCTCTCTGCGCTTTATCGTCTCTCTCTCTCTCTCGTCTATTTTCTTTATCTTTCTCTATTATTCTACTTCTCTTCTTCAGTATAATAAGTCTCTCTCTCTCCCCTTCCTCCACGACCACAGTTTGTTTGCAAAAGGGTCAGACGAGAAAAATACTTGATATTGTTGACACAGAAAATGACTACACTGTGTGGGGTGGTGGGAAACGTAGCAGATGTTCTATCAGACGATCAAACTGACGCACAGAGGGAGGACTGTGTCAGCAGTGTTCAGGTTCATAATATTGCTTATAGCCTCGCCCATTCTAGACCCATATCAGGGATAACACCACGTTACAAACAACTCCCAAGTTGAAATAAAAAGGACAACAGTCAAAAACTAAACTAAGGATTATCTTTTCACGTCCGAAATACATTTAAAAATCTTTCCTGTACGTATAATCTTTTCGGATGAAGTCTACTCATCTCTTGTGAAAACCTGAAAACTACATCCAGAGGAATACCTCTATAGGGTTTCTTTGTTAAGGAGTCCGCCGTACAGTGCTTATATCTCTCACATGATGCAGGTCTAAGCATTCAATGAGAAGTGGTTTGATGTTCAACTGCTAGTCACATGGTATACACAACGGTGTTTCTTCATTTTTAAAAGGTACGAATGAGTGTAGAATATGTGATCCGTGTGTAACCTACATATTAACACCGTTTCTTTCCTACCGTTTCCTGGAATAGATGGGAGAATTTCTTTAAGATCGGGGTGGATTTGGAAAGGTTTTATTGTCTGTTTGCTGGTTCCATTCCTCCTGCCAGAGATTTTTCACATAAGCCTGTACTTTGGTTTTCAGATCTGTGTAAGGAATGAAGGATTTAGACATCTTTTCCCTTGTGGCATTCTGGGTAAGGCAGTCAGCCTTTTCATTGCCTCCAATACCAACATGGCCAAAACACAGACAGAAACAATGTGGCAACCTTACGTTGTAAGAGAAAGAGAGGAAAAAAGGTCAAAGAATTTTAGAAGCTCTGGGTGACTAATATTTCGGCCTGCAATTACTTGCAAAGTGCAAGGGAGTCTAAAAAATTGAGAAATCTTTACACCTGGATTGGGACACCATTTTTAATGCCAGAACCAGAGTAGTCAGTTCAACAACATAAACGGAACTGTCAGAGGGATGTTCTGAAATGATCGACTGGGAATATGAAATGAAGTAAGATCATAACAGGCACTAGGTGTTTTCAATGTCCATGGTGGGCTGTCTGGAAATTTGGAGACGTCTGAAACAACTGCTAAATGCATGTTTGCCTTTTGCATGTGAGGACGGATACGGATTCCCAGTGGAGGAATGACTTGGATTTTTTTCACATTCGGTTTGAAATTAAAGATGCAGTCGTAAGCTGGGTTTTTCAGTTCAGAGAAGAGTTTTCAGCAGAAATTTAAGGTTATTTCAGTCTATAATTGGAAATGTAGGGCTCCCCTGTCTCTGCGTATCAACTGTATACAGGTATTGTTCTCAATGTACCAGAACAGAGGCGCAGCCCTTGATGGTAAATGGAATCATGTATTTACAGGTAGAAGGGTCTCACAGAGCCATACACTGCTCAGCCATTGTCCAGTTTAGAGCGAATTATAGCTCTGTATAGGTGAAGCAATGCTTTCTTGTCGGCACTCCAGTCCGTGTGAGCTACAACTCCAAGAATGTTCAGAACTTTCTGGCATGAGGTTTTAAGATAATTCAAGTTTGATCAAAAATGACTCCAAGAAATTTAGCTTCTTTTACTGCTGGCATGATGGACTTTCCCAGATAATTTTCAGGGTTTGCAAAGAACTGTCAGGGGTTATAAAAGTGCCTACACTGTGTCTCGGTAGCGGAAAAAGCAAAGCCATTTATCTCTGCTCACTGTTGAATCTTATCCACGCAGAGCTGCAGCCGCCGCTGAACGCCCGCACAGACGCTTCGACATGCGTAGACTGCAAAATCATCCACAAACAGTGAACAGTCAGAGCTCTGCTGTACTGACTTTTAACTATTTCGTTGATCTTAATACTGAACAGCGCGGGATGGCCATTCATATGGAGCCGTCACCTAGAACCAAACAGTGTACTTTCGCGACTGACTGACGTACAGTCATGCATCCCAAGGCCAAGCAACTCAAGCACGAGATTAAGGGTTGCTTTCGGCAGGCAACCAATTGTTATTATGAACATGGAGATGATGAAAATGAGGATGAAGATCTTGACCTGTCTGACATGGGCAGTCCCACCAGAGCATCACTTTAAACTGTCAATTAGAGTCTAGTTTACTTCCTAGGTTATCAGGACCATGACTAACACAGGTACAAAGCTTTCAAACCAGTAACCTCCGTCAGCATAGCTTAAGGAATCATTGGAACCTTAAGCCTCTCGACTACGACAAGGTGGCGATCCGCTCCAACCCCATTGCAGCCCGGGAGGTGTCTGCTGTGTTACTGATATCTGTGTTACACACCAGCAACAGTGTCAGTGGTGTTACTGATATCTGTGTTACACACCAGCAATAGTGTCAGTGGTGTTACTGATATCTGTGTTACACACCACACCAACAACAGTGTCAGTGGTGTTACTGATATCTGTGTTACACACCAGCAACAGTGTCAGTGGTGTTACTGATATCTGTGTTACACACCAGCAACAGTGTCAGTGGTGTTAGTGATATCTGTGTTACACACCAGCAACAGTGTCAGTGGTGTTACTGATATCTGTGATACACACCAGCAACAGTGTCAGTGGTGTTACTGATAACTGTGTTACACACCAGCAACAGTGTCAGTGGTGTTACTGATATCTGTGTTACACACCAGCAACAGTGTCAGTGGTGTTACTGATAACTGTGTTACACACCAGCAACAGTGTCAGTGGTGTTACTGATATCTGTGGTACACACCAGCAACAGTGTCAGTGGTGTTACTGATATCTGTGTTACACACCAGCAACAGTGTCAGTGGTGTTACTGATAACTGTGATACACACCAGCAACAGTGTCAGTGGTGTTACTGATAACTGTGATACACACCAGCAACAGTGTCAGTGGTGTTACTGATATCTGTGTTACATACCAGCAACAGTGTCAGTGGTGTTACTGATATCTGTGATACACACCAGCAACAGTGTCAGTGGTGTTACTGATATCTGTGTTACACACCAGCAACAGTGTCAGTGGTGTTACTGATATCTGTGATACACACCAGCAACAGTGTCAGTGGTGTTACTGATATCTGTGTTACACACCAGCAACAGTGTCAGTGGTGTTACTGATATCTGTGATACACACCAGCAACAGTGTCAGTGGTGTTACTGATATCTATGATACACACCAGCAACAGTGTCAGTGGTGTTACTGATATCTGTGTTACACACCAGCAACAGTGTCAGTGGTGTTACTGATATCTGTGATACACACCAGCAACAGTGTCAGTGGTGTTACTGATATCTGTGATACACACCAGCAACAGTGTCAGTGGTGTTACTGATATCTGTGATACACACCAGCAACAGTGTCAGTGGTGTTACTGATAACTGTGTTACACACCAGCAACAGTGTCAGTGGTGTTACTGATATCTGTGATACACACCAGCAACAGTGTCAGTGGTGTTACTGATATCTGTGATACACACCAGCAACAGTGTCAGTGGTGTTACTGATATCTATGATACACACCAGCAACAGTGTCAGTGGTGTTACTGATAACTGTGTTACACACCAACAACAGTGTCAGTGCTGTTATTGATATCTGTGATACACACCAGCAACAGTGTCAGTGGTGTTACTGATATCTGTGATACACACCAGCAACAGTGTCAGTGGTGTTACTGATATCTGTGATACACACCAGCAATAGTGTCAGTGGTGTTACTGATATCTATGATACACACCAGCAACAGTGTCAGTGGTGTTACTGATATCTGTGATACACACCAGCAACAGTGTCAGTGGTGTTACTGATATCTGTGATACACACCAGCAACAGTGTCAGTGGTGTTACTGATATCTGTGTTACACACCACACCAACAACAGTGTCAGTGGTGTTACTGATAACTGTGTTACACACCACACCAACAACAGTGTCAGTGGTGTTACTGATATCTGTGATACACACCAGCAACAGTGTCAGTGGTGTACTGATATCTGTGATACACACCAGCAACAGTGTCAGTGGTGTTACTGATATCTGTGTTACACACCACACCAACAACAGTGTCAGTGGTGTTACTGATATCTGTGTTACACACTAGCAACAGTGTCAGTGGTGTTACTGATATCTGTGTTACACACCAGCAACAGTGTCAGTGGTGTTACTGATATCTGTGTTACACACCAGCAACAGTGTCAGTGGTGTTACTGATATCTGTGATACACATCAGCAACAGTGTCAGTGGTGTTACTGATATCTATGATACACACCAGCAACAGTGTCAGTGGTGTTACTGATATCTGTGATACACACCAACAACAGTGTCAGTGGTGTTACTGATAACTGTGTTACACACCAGCAACAGTGTCAGTGGTGTTACTGATATCTGTGATACACACCAACAACAGTGTCAGTGGTGTTACTGATATCTGTGATACACACCAGCAACAGTGTCAGTGGTGTTACTGATATAGATACCCACCAGCAACAGTGTCAGTGGTGTTACTGATATCTGTGATACACACCAGCAACAGTGTCAGTGGTGTTACTGATATCTGTGTTACACACCAGCAACAGTGTCAGTGGTGTTACTGATATCTGTGTTACACACCAGCAACAGTGTCAGTGGTGTTACTGATATCTATGATACACACCAGCGACAGTGTCAGTGGTGTTACTGATATCTGTGTTACACACCAGCAACAGTGTCAGTGGTGTTACTGATATCTGTGATACACACCAGCAGCAGTGTCAGTGGTGTTACTGATATCTGTGTTACACACCACACCAACAACAGTGTCAGTGGTGTTACTGACATCTATGTTACACACCAGCAACAGTGTCAGTGGTGTTACTGATATCTATGATACACACCAGCAACAGTGTCAGCTGTGTTACTCATATCTATGATACACACCAGCAACAGTGTCAGCTGTGTTACTAATATCTATGATACACACCAGCAACAGTGTCAGCTGTGTTACTGATATCTATGATACACACCAGCAACAGTGTCAGCTGTGTTACTGATATCTATGATACACACCAGCAACAGTGTCAGCTGTGTTAGTGATATCTATGATACACACCAGCAACAGTGTCAGTGGTGTTACTGATATCTGTGTTACACACCAGCAACAGTGTCAGTGGTGTTACTGATATCTGTGTTACACACCAGCAACAGTGTCAGTGGTGTTACTGATATCTGTGTTACACACCAGCAACAGTGTCAGTGGTGTTACTGATATCTGTGTTACACACCAGCAACAGTGTCAGTGGTGTTACTGATATCTATGTTACACACCAGCAACACAGTCCTACTGACATCTCGGATGTCACAGTCAGTGATATTAGGTCAGTGCTCTATAAAATGAAGAAGACAATGAACAGATCCATCATAGTTCCAGCCAACTACAAAAAAGAACGGCAATGGGGCTGTCACAAGTGCAAATCCTTCAACTGGGCAAATGAGGACAAAAGATGCACCGCCCGCCAAACCGACTGACTGTAATCAAGCATTTCTCTACCAATGACTGGTTATAATGGTGATGAGTGTGATATAATTATGACTTTTAACATAACCACCACATGGCTACCATGTCGCAATGTATATTCATGTTAAAAGTCGATCATGTTTGTCAGTGTCAATGTTTCACTGATCACCGCTCCCCGTCCCTTGATGTTCCCTGTAAATGGGCTGACAGCCTGAAACAGGAAATGTTCGTATTCTATTCTCTCTGTCTTTCCCTCGCTCGCTCGCTCTTTCTAATCATTTTTTTAGCTCTCTCTTTCTCTCTCGCTCTTTCTATGTCTCTGTGTACTTTCTCTGTCTCACTATGCATTCTTTCATTGTTTACAATCGTAAATTGTTTACTTACAAAAATTTCATGGAACAATCAAAATCAGCTTTGCTATGTTCAGATGCCATCTTTCTGTTAACTGTTCTTCTTAATCGTTTAGTCCCATCCTGGGCGAGGGCTAGATGTGAAAAAAGCACGTTAGTGTTTCTATCCATCATCCTTGCAAATAAAAAAAGGTCTATCCGTCTGTCTGTCTGTCTGTCTGTCTGTCTGTCTGTCTGTCTCTCTCTCTCTCTCTCAGAGACTCATCATTTTCTGACAAGTAGGAAGATGTAATCAAATGTTCTCTGAGAGCAAAGGGGAGTGGGGGTGGTGGGGTATGTGATATAATGCTGACTTCAGCGGAAAAGATTTTTTTTTGCAGAGCAAAATGACAACATGACAGATCATCAGTTACGCACTGAATCGCATTTCTAGCGAAAAGGAGGTTCAGCCATATCAAAAAGTAGAATTTGCCTATTTTCTTTAATGCACGCACCAAGATGAAAAAAGCATCTTCTTTTCTCTGTCCGCTTCTACAATCATGGGTGTCCTGGTAGGAAAAAACCCTTGACGGTTAGCAGTCAGCTTATTGTTACTGTTGTTTTTGTTTAAAGCCCAGCCGACTGTGTAGAGCCATATCAGGGCTATAACCGTTTCAAAACACACCATACTTCAACAGAAAAAAAGGAACAGGAAATTAAGTGCACATATTAATGAATTCGCGCACATAACCTAAGCAGATGCCCCTGGCGTTTACCAGTCCGTCCAATTTATCACACTGGATATTTAAAAAACCGCACATGAATATAAATTTAAACATAACTACGGACACTAAAACATATAAAAACGGGCCTGAATTGCCTAAATTGCATCTGCATATCACATTTCCCTAGAGCCAAAAAAAAATGCACCCAATACACGTTCCCAATTATCAATCTTAAGAGACATTACGTAAGACTTTATCGAACACATACAGGTGAATGGACCAGCAAGGCAGAAAACGATAGGAAAAAATGACAAAAAGCAAAGGAACAAAGCAGAAAGAAAGTGTGACAGAATAGAGGACATTTCTAGCACAGAATTTCCAGAAGGTGAGGATACTATTCATACTGCAAGAGCCCCCGGCATCCCAACGGGAGGGTGGGGGGGGGTGCATACATCTCAGGTGGATACATTTTATATGATAATCAATCCAGTCCGATCCGGACCTAACCCAAGCATAGCGTATCTTTTGTATGTAAGCTGTGGCTGATATGCCAATGAGGTACGTACATGTAGCTTAGATGAAGAGTTTGGAGTTTCGGTTTCGTTCAAGAGAGATTCATCCCACTCGGACAATCCCATATGCGCTTCAACCAAAATCTGCCAGAAAATATCAGGCAGGCTCACTGAAACTGTGTTCAAAACCCTTTACGCTGGCAATGTCTCGAAATAGAGATGGTAAAGTGAGATCTACGAAACGCTCCGCCAATACCACCAGAATGATAGAAACAGTTCTCCATGAAATACTACACTGATACCACCAGAATGATAGACACAGTTCTCCATGAAATACTACACTGATACCACCAGAATGATAGACACAGTTCTCCATGAAATACTACACTGATACCACCAGAATGATAGAAACAGTTCTCCATGAAATACTACACTGATACCACAAGAATGATAGACACAGTTCTCCATGAAATACTACACTGATACCACCAGAATGATAGACACAGTTCTCCATGAAATACTACACTGATACCACCAGAATGAGACACAGTTCTCCATGAAATACTACACTGACACCACCAGAATGATAGAAACAGTTCTCCATGAAATACTACACTGATACCACCAGAATGATAGACACAGTTCTTTGTGAAATACTACACTGACACCACCAGAATGATAGACACAGTTCTCCATGAAATACTACACTGACACCACCAGAATGATAGACACAGTTCTCCATGAAATACTACACTGACACCACCAGAATGATAGAAACAGTTCTCCATGAAATACTATACTGACACCACCAGAATGATAGACACAGTTCTCCATGAAATACTACACTGACACCACCAGAATGATAGACATAGTTCTCCATGAAATACTACGTTGATACCACCAGAATGATAGACACAGTTCTTTGTGAAATACTACACTGACACCACCAGAATGATAGACACAGTTCTCCATGAAATACTACACTGATACCACCAGAATGATAGACACAGTTCTCCATGAAATACTACGTTGATACCACCAGAATGATAGACACAGTTCTCCATGAAATACTACACTGACACCACCAGAATGATAGACACAGTTCTCCATGAAATACTACACTGACACCACCAGAATGATAGACACAGTTCTCCATGAAATACTACACTGACACCACCAGAATGATAGACACAGTTCTTTGTGAAATACTACGTTGATACCACCAGAATGATAGACACAGTTCTTTGTGAAATACTACACTGATACCACCAGAATGATAGACACAGTTCTCCATGAAATACTACGTTGATACCACCAGAATGATAGACACAGTTCTTTGTGAAATACTACACTGATACCACCAGAATGATAGACACAGTACTTTGTGAAATACTACACTGATACCACCAGAATGATAGACACAGTTCTCCATGAAATACTACACTGACACCACCAGAATGATAGACACAGTTCTTTGTGAAATACTACACTGATACCACCAGAATGATAGACACAGTTCTCCATGAAATACTACGTTGATACCACCAGAATGATAGACACAGTTCTTTGTGAAATACTACACTGATACCACCAGAATGATAGACACAGTTCTTTGTGAAATACTACACTGATACCACCAGAATGATAGACACAGTTCTTTGTGAAATACTACACTGACACCACCAGAATGATAGACACAGTTCTTTGTGAAATACTACACTGACACCACCAGAATGATAGACACAGTTCTTTGTGAAATACTACACTGACACCACCAGAATGATAGACACAGTTCTCCATGAAATACTACGTTGATACCACCAGAATGATAGACACAGTTCTTTGTGAAATACTACACTGACACCACCAGAATGATAGACACAGTTTTTTGTGAAATACTACACTGACACCACCAGAATGATAGACACAGTTCTTTGTGAAATACTACACTGATACCACCAGAATGATAGACACAGTTCTTTGTGAAATACTACACTGATACCACCAGAATGATAGACACAGTTCTCCATGAAATACTACACTGATACCACCAGAATGATAGACACAGTTCTCCATGAAATACTACACTGACACCACCAGAATGATAGACACAGTTCTCCATGAAATACTATACTGACACCACCAGAATGATAGACACAGTTCTCCATGAAATACTACACTGACACCACCAGAATGATAGACACAGTTCTTTGTGAAATACTACACTGATACCACCAGAATGATAGACACAGTTCTTTGTGAAATACTACACTGATACCACCAGAATGATAGACACAGTTCTCCATGAAATACTACGTTGATACCACCAGAATGATAGACACAGTTCTTTGTGAAATACTACACCGATACCACCAGAATGATAGACACAGTTCTTTGTGAAATACTACACTGATACCACCAGAATGATAGACACAGTTCTTTGTGAAATACTACACTGACACCACCAGAATGATAGATACAGTTCTTTGTGAAATACTACACTGATACCACCAGAATGATAGACACAGTTCTCCATGAAATACTACGTTGATACCACCAGAATGATAGACACAGTTCTTTGTGAAATACTACACTGATACCACCAGAATGATAGACACAGTTCTTTGTGAAATACTACACTGATACCACCAGAATGATAGACACAGTTCTTTGTGAAATACTACACTGACACCACCAGAATGATAGACACAGTTCTTTGTGAAATACTACACTGACACCACCAGAATGATAGACACAGTTCTCCATGAAATACTACACTGACACCACCAGAATGATAGACACAGTTCTCCATGAAATACTACACTGATACCACCAGAATGATAGACACAGTTCTTTGTGAAATACTACACTGACACCACCAGAATGATAAGACGGACAACGAACAATAAGACGGACAGCGAACAATAAGACGGACAGCGAACAATAATAAGACGGACAGCGAACAATAAGACGGACAGCGAACAATAAGACGGACAGCAAACAATAAGACGGCCAGCGAACAATAAGATGGACAGCGAACAATATAAGACGGACAGCGAACAATAAGACGGACAGCGAACAATAAGACAGCGAACAATAAGACGGACAGCGAACAATAAGACGGACAGCGAACAATAAGACGGACAGCAAACAATAAGACGGACAGCGAACAATAAGATGGACAGCGAACAATAATAAGACGGACAGCGAACAATAAGACGGACAGCGAACAATAAGACGGACAGCAAACAATAAGACGGACAGCGAACAATAAGACGGACAGCGAACAATAAGACGGACAGCGAACAATAAGACGGACAGCGAACAATAAGACGGACAGCGAACAATAATAAGACGGCGAACAATAAGACGGACAGCGAACAATAAGACGGACAGCGAACAATAAGACGGACAGCAAACAATAAGACGGACAGCGAACAATAATAAGACAGCGAACAATAAGACGGACAGCGAACAATAAGACGGACAGCGAACAATAAGACGGACAGCGAACAATAAGACGGACAGCGAACAATCAGACGGACAGCGAACAATCAGACGGACAGCGAACAATCAGACGGACAGCGAACAATAATAAGACGGACAGCGAACAATCAGACGGACAGCGAACAATAATAAGACGGACAGCGAACAATCAGACGGACAGCGAACAGGCCAGTTTTCAATGTTGCAGGTTAGGCTTGAACTCGAGATAATGATGTCAGATGTTGAACCTACAGTTCTATTAAAAAAAAAACACACTAACCAGCCCACGTTTGGATGAAAAAGATGAACGAAGTCTTAAAGAGAACAGTGAGGCGGAAAGGCGCATACATGCAGATATTTGAGATGTCAGCTTGTGGGAAGAGAGAGAGAGAGAGAGAGAGAGAGAGAGAGAGAGAGAGAGAGAGAGAGAGAGAGAGAGAGAGCGACAGAGACAGAGGCAGAGAGAGAAAGAGGGGGGAGATACAAAGGCAGAGAGCGAGAGAGATAGAGAGAGAGATAGAGAGAGAGAGAGATAGAGAGAGAGAGAGACAGAGAAAGAGAGCGACAGAGAGGGAGAGAGAGAGAGAGAGAGAGAGAGAGAGAGAGAGAGAGGCAGAGAACGAGCAAGCGAAAGAGAGAGAGAGAAGGGTGAGA
>JAPXFY010000015.1:40470869-40485869 GCA_030674185.1 Monoplex corrugatus
ATAATATGCTCTCTATAATTTTCCATTGCTTTTATTCTTTCTCCCCATTTATAGCCATGCGTGTGTGTGTGTGTGTGTGTGTGTGTGTGTGTGTGTGTGTGTGTGTGTGTGTGTGTGTGTGTGTGTGTGTGCTGTGTGTGTGTGTGCCTGTGTGTGTGTGTGTGCCTGCGTGTGTGTGTGCCTGCGTGCGTATGTGTCTGTTTCAGCGCTTAGATTTGATTTTATCAAGATTTTGCGCTATATTAATATTGTAATTATTATTATTATTATCATTGTCGTTTTTGACGTGATGTTAGCCCTGATATGGCTTTAATGGTCGGCTAGGCTATAAGCAATATGGACATGAACAGGCCAACTAGGCCTGAGAGATACAAACACGTGCGGGGTGTTGAACTGGAAATTTGATCTTAACTCTCAATGACGCAACTGTAAAGTGGATGATATTCGAATGTGCGGGCTTAGTCATCCAATTCATCCATCAGGACGCTCATTTTAAAGTAGGCGCCGTTCGGGGCCGATTTCCTTTTTTTTTTTGGGGGGGGGGGAGGGTGAGAGCTGATAGGTGATCAAACCCCACGACCTTCTAGTAATTCTATTATGCTAACCACTTCGCACATGTCACGTTCACTGGTTAAGAGTTTTTTTTCTAAATCCTGATAACGATAACGATGACGATGACGATGATGATGGTATAGTGATTATGTTTTATGATCATGACCATTATCTTTGGAATAATGGAGGATTGAACTTAAGTGCTCCCACTCAGTAGCTCCAGCACACTGTTCAAACCGTCTATAGAAAAAATGATCACTCACATAGCAGCAAAGTAGGAGAGTACCAATCCCATCTATCATTCCAGTTCTAGACGTTTACGAACATGATTAACCAATAAACAAACACTCAAGTAGAAAATTGTCTTGTTGATGAAAATGGAAAACGCTCTTCAACCCCAACCACTATACAGAGCCAGACAAGTAATTACCAAAACTTTAATTGGTTATCGACTGATGTCTGAGAGAGACATAGAGAAAGAGAGAGAGAGAGAGCAAAAAAAAAAGAGAGAGAGAGCAAGCAAAGAGTGAGAGATAGAGAGAGAGAGAAAGAGAGAGAGAGAAGAGAGAGAGAGAGTGAGCAAAAAAAAAAAAAAGAGAGAGAGAGAGCAAGCAAAGAGTGAGAGATAGAAAGAGAGAGAGAGAGAGAGAGAGACAGAGAGACAGACAGACAGACAAAGAGAGAGAGAGAGAGAGAGAGAGAGAGAGAGAAGAAGAGAGAGAGAGGAGAGAGAGAGAGAGAGAGAGAGAGAGAGAGAGCAACAAGCAAAACTCGACACAAACTCGAAACAAGCTCTTAAGCCTGTTCATTGCTTTCCAGTGAGAATTTTTGGTGTTAGGTGTTGGGAATTTTAAAATCAGCATTGTTTTCTTTTAGTTTTTGAGACCGAATTTTCGGTCGGAAGCACAGAGTATCAGTATTATTGTTATTTATAATGACTACCTGGTTGAACCTGGCTCTCAGTTACAAAAAAAGGCTACTTATTGCATAGCTTTCATCGGCGATCCAGCCGACTTCTTCAGCGCAACTGCTGGGTTGAGAACTGGATTCAGTGCGCACCGCCGTGAGCATTATTGTTATTGTTCCTTATCTTCTTGACTAATTGCTCAGTTTTAGCGACAACAAAAACATAAAAAAGAAAACAAAACAATACGTTTGTATTGGAATTATACAATATTCTCACTGATATGCATCCATTATGGTTTTAGATTTGACCGAATCAATTTTTTTGTTTACCACCTTTCTGTTTACTTATTTACCATGTCACCCATGTAACTCCACAATTGACAAAGATCAATGCAATGTACAGGGACCTCCAATTCATCGCTAGCATTCAGTTTGGACACGCTGATGGCTGTTTTCCACAAACACATGGACAATGCTGACACATTTAACGTTTTCCAACTGAAAAGTTGAAAAGTTCCGGACTCAGGATCTGAGAGATTCTGCGTTCAATTCCAGCCTGCAACATCACAACAATGGTCTGTTCTCGCTGAACATCTTTATGTTCTCTAATCTTCTGCCCTTGAAATCATGCACCTTGTCCACTGGTACCTTGCATTGTCGACCATGCTGGCAAAGCAAAAACTTAACCCTTTGATTCCCTCACCCTATCCACCAGCTTCCTACAGGAAGCTGGTGGATAGAGTGAGGGAATCTAAGGGTTAAGTTTTTGCAGTTGGTGGATAGGGTGCCGAAACTAAAGGGTTAATGTTTCATAGGTCCCGTTTTTTCCCCCCAGTTCAAGCTTTCATCTGTGCACAAGGCTTTACACAGGCTAAAAAAATTTACCAGATTATTACTGGCAGATTTGTGTGGAGCGTAAATGGAATTGAGTGCGATGAATCCATCTTGAACAGCTGTAAACAGAAGAAAGAACGACAGAAAAAAAAAGAGAGAGAGAGAGAGAGAGAAAGAAAGAGAGAGAAAGAATGACGAGACAGAGAGGGGGGAAAAGAGAGGGAGGGACAGAGAAAGAGAGAGAGAGAAGGGGAGAGAGAGAGAGGGAGGGAGGGAGAGAGAACGAAAGAAAGGGCAAACGTAGACAAACGCGCATAAACACACAGTCGACACGTCTAAAAAACCGATCTTCTTAAAAGGTCCAGAGAACATGGGGAAAAGCTGGAGCAAAAAAAGTCACATCTTGATTTTATATGCATAGAAAATGGGGAGGAGGGGGCAGCGAGAAGTAAGAAAAGAAAAGGTGAGGGCAAAGGAAATATCCTCAAGTGCAATGATCTCCTCTGTGTGTGTGTGTGTGTGTGTGTGTGTGTGTGTGTGTGTGTGTGTGTGTGTGTGTGTGTGTGTGTGTGCGTGTGCGTGTACATATATATATACATGTATATATATATACATACACACACACACATATATATATATGTATATACATACAGAGAGAGAGAAAGAGAGAGAGAAAGAGAGAGAGAGAGAGAAAGAGAGAGAGAGAGAAAGATAGAGAGAGAGAGTCTACAGGCATAAATAAATCATTCACCTCAAACACCGCTGACGCTGGAAAGACAAAGTAATAAACAACGCCAGGCGCCAATTTCATGTATACAGACTTCACAGGTGTAAATAAATCAATCACCCCGAGAATTACAGAGGCTGGAGGAAATAAAACCATAAATAACGTCAGACATCAATTTCATGTACGCAGACTTTACAGGTGTAAATAAATCAATCCTCTACAGGTGTGAATACATCAATCCTCTACAGATATAAACAAATCAATCACCTGCAATGTGTAAACAAATCAATCATACACAGGTGTTAATAAATCTTCAACATGTGTAAATAAATCAATCACTATACAGGTGTAAACAAATCAATCACCTACAGGTGTAAACAAATCAGTCATCTACAGGAGTAAATAATCTCTTACAGGTGTCAATAAATCAATCACCTACAGGTGTCAATAAATCAATCACCTATAGGTGTAAATAATCACCTACAAGTGTAAATAAATCAATCACCTACAGCTGTACTTAAATCAATCACCTACAGGTGTAAATAAAGCAATCACCTACAGGTGTAAATAATCACCTACAGGTGTAAATAATCACCTACAAGTGTAAATAAATCAACCACCTACAGCTGTAAATAAATCAATTACCCTACAGGTGTAAATAAATAAATCCCTCTGCATGCACCAATTATCAATCCTTAGAGAAAGGACACATACAGGTGAATGGAGCAGCAAGGCATCATCATCATCAGGTGCCCTGCCGCATGGCGTTGGCGACCATGGACTTCCAACCATCTCTATCTCTCGTTGCCCCAAGCATCTCTCCCACCCTTCTCATCCCCAGCCACTCTGCAAGTCCGTCCAGCATTCTCTCCCTGGATCTACCTGGTGCTCTCTTTCCCTCCAGCTTTCCCGTTGTGACCAGGTGCTCCAAATCTCCCTTCCTCATAAAATGGCCTATAAATGTTGCTTGTCTTTTCCTAATCTTCCTTATGAGTGATCTACTTGTGTCTGCCTCTATCAAGACTGTCTCGTTTGTTTTCTTTGCTGTCCATGGAACTCTCAACATTCTTCTGAGAAACCACATCTCGGCTGCCTCGATCCTGCTCTGGCTTTGCTTGCTGACAGTCCACGCCTCACATCCGTATAACAGTATTGGTTCTATATAACATTCAAGGACTCTCTTTCTGATGTTAATAAATTGATAGGCATTAGTTGGTAAGAATGCTTGTCATCTTCTTGAATGCTGTTTTGGCTTGGCCGATTCTGCCAGCTATTTCCGATGTGCATCTGCCGTCTGATGAAATGACCGTTCCCAGGTATTTGAACTTATTAACCTGTGTCAAGGTTGTGCCATTTGCTGTTATTTTGCATGAGGGGATTTCATGTTTTTTACTGATCACCATGACTTCAGTCTTCCTGCTGTTTAGTTCCAATCCCTTACCTTTGCTTTCTGTTTCTAGTATATTCACAAGGTGAATTCAATTACCTACAGGTGTAAATAAATCAATTACCTACAGGTGTAAATAAATCAATTACCCTACAGGTGTAAATAAATAAATCCCTCTGCATGCACCAATTATCAATCCTTAGAGAAAGGACACATACAGGTGAATGGAGCAGCAAGGCAGAAAA
Source organism: Monoplex corrugatus (assembly GCA_030674185.1). Lineage (NCBI taxonomy): Eukaryota > Metazoa > Mollusca > Gastropoda > Littorinimorpha > Ranellidae > Monoplex > Monoplex corrugatus. Next base: position 40,475,521 of record JAPXFY010000015.1, read on the forward strand.
TGATAGGAAGAAATGACAGAAAGCAAAGGAACAAGGCAGAAACAAAGAGAGTGACAGAAAAGCGGAACTTTCTTGCATAGAATTTCCAGAAGGTGGGGATACTATTTATACTGAAAGACCCCCACCACCCCCGGATCCCCACGGTGGGGAGGGGGGGGGCAAAACATATCATCAGCTACTTCTCTGGTATTTCGTTGAGTTGAAGAATATGACTGACATGAAATCCAAAAAGCGTTTGTGGTTTGTGGTAAGTGGGGAAGCAGGGAGAGAAATTAGATGAACTGAGAGTGATCAAGGCAAACAAGCATGCTTCCTGTTCTTGTGCAGCTGATGCCCCTTGTGCCTGTGCACTTTTATTTTCTTTTGGCGATCTAAACGATTCTGTCACCTTAAGTGCTCGAGGAGACAGAGAACACGAATGAATAACAATAGACACCAATTTCATATACACAGACTCTACAGTGCATCAGTCTTCTTTTAAAAAAAAATGATGAAGACTTTGGCACTTTACTTTTAGCGTCCACTGGCATCAGGACGGCACCGTGTTGTTGAGCATCAGACACCTTCTTGAATGCTGGGACGTGTACGATGTCAGACAAAAGCATTACACGGCGGACTCCTTAAAGAACCTGTTCAGAGACGTCCTTCCGGATGCAGTTTTCCAGTTTTTACAAGAGATCAACAGATTCACCTGATATGGTTTTACGTCTGAGTATATCATTCTTTAAACGTATTTTACACTTGCAAGCATGGAACACGGTGAGCATAGTTTTTAACTGTTGTCATTTTATTTTATTAACCTGGGTGTCGTTTTTGACGTGGTGTTAGCCCTGATGTGGCTCTAGTAGTGGGCTGGGCTATAAGCAATATGAACCTGAACCAGATGTCTCGGGGAAATGAAGCTAGAGGTCTGCGGCTAAACAGGAAGCCTGGCATAAAGTCATACAATAGGTTAGGACAGTGTCTACTACTTCTTTTATCCAACGCTGCCGTGGTCGTTCTTTGGCTCTCAAGCCCAAGCACCTGTTAGAAAAGCTGGCTGGTTGACATGCATCCCGGGCAGGTGGCCAAACTACTTGATCGGCTGTTGTGTAAATGTTGACAGGTGTCGCTCCCATCGTTTCTGGGATCTCTTCATTTCTACCCATGTCACTGGTTGACTTGCCTGCAGCTCTTCTGAGACATCTCTCTCACGGGTTGTTCTCTTTGTCTCAGGACTTTGGCAGGTGAAAACATTCAGATGGCAGGTGAAAACATTCAGATGGCAGGTGAAAACATTCAGATGGCAGGTGAAAACATTCAGATGGCAGGTGAAAACATTTAGATGGCAGGTGAAAACATTTAGATGGCAGGTGAAAACATTCAGATGGCAGGTGAAAACATTCAGATGGCAGGTGAAAACATTCAGATGGCAGGTGAAAACATTCAGATGGCAGGTAAAAAATTCAGATGGCAGGTGAAAACATTCAGATGGCAGGTGAAAACATTCAGATGGCAGGTGAAAACATTCAGATGGCAGGTGAAAACATTCAGATGGCAGGTGAAAACATTCAGATGGCAGGTGAAAACATTCAGATGGCAGGTGAAAACATTCAGATGGCAGGTGAAATGAAAACATTCAGATGGCAGGTGAAAACATTCAGATGGCAGGTGAAAACATTCAGATGGCAGGTGAAAACATTCAGATGGCAGGCGAAAACATTCAGATGGCAGGTGAAAACATTCAGATGGCAGGTGAAAACATTCAGATGGCAGGTGAAAACATTCAGATGGCAGGTGAAAACATTCAGATGCCAGTTTCATACATAAAGACCCCGTAGTTATAAATCTATCATGTTATTATCTTGAAAATCGTATACATTACAAACAAACACACAAACAAACAAACAAACCACACACACACACACACACACAAAGAAATAAAGAAATAAAGAAAGACAGTAAGAAAGAAAGACAGTAAGAACGAACGAAAGAATAGAAACAAATCCAAACCAACAACAATAGCAACAAAAACCGTCAGACGCCAAGTTCATATACATAAACTCTGTCCTTCTAAATAAATCACTCCCTTCATAAAATGGTGGAGACTGGGGAGAAAACAGACACCAGCTTCTTACGAACTAATCAGTTCAGTTCAAACAGCCACTTGTTGTCAGGTAAACTAATGTCGTACTGATAATGACCCAATCGCCCAACACTTGTGGAGGATGGAAGCGGAAACGAAAAGAAAAGAAAAAATAACGCCAGACTTCAATTTGGACTACAAATCTCTTGACAAAATGGCGATGGAAAAGATAGTACAACACACGTGTGGGGAATTTGGCAAGAGGATGAGTTTGGCAAAAGGCAAAAACGGGAGCTTCTTTTCTTTTCTTTTTTTCTTCTTCTTTTCCTCCTCGTTCTTCTCTTCTTCTTCTTTTCTTCTTCTTTTCTTCTTCTCCTTCTCTTCTTCTCTTCCCCTTCCTCTTCTCCTTCTCCCCTTCTTTTCTTCTTCAAAGGCCGGCATGACAGACCTCATTAGAAAGTTGGCCACACACCACAGATTTATCTGACACACGTCAAGATGTTTTTTTTAGAAAAAAAAGATAAAGACCGTCCTTTAAACTTTGAGGTGGTAGAGCAGTGTACCCCGGTGGTAGAGACTTCATTTCGCTCTGAGGCCAGCATTATGAAGGCTGGCGCCCGTCTCTTCTCTCTCTCTCCCTCCCTTTCTCTCCATACCTCTCTCCCGCCTCTCTCCCTATCTCTCTCCCTATCTCTCTCTCGCCGCTCTATCTTCCCCAACCCAAACAGGATCAAACCTAGCTGACCTATTTACTGCCCATTATGTCCCTAGCAAGTAGGGCAGCAACGATGATTCCTCACTCCTGTTTGTTCTGATCCAGCCTATGTATGGAATCCCAGGTGTCTTTCAGGGACTTTAGATTGATTTGGTTCAGTTTTTACGTCGGCGATCACCTTAGGTGATGATATGGCCGACGGGATAACCATCCCAGGAAAGTGTGGGAGAAAGGGGAAGGGGGACTTATCTAATCCTATACTGACACCACCAGAACAACAATGATGTTAAGATTGGACGGCGAGAAGGCCATTTTGATATAGCGCACCCCGGTATTCGAACCCACGACCGTTAGCACGTAAATCCGACGCTCAACCAACTGAGTGTCTTTCAGGAACGTGAGGTCTCCTTTATTCGTCGCCAGGAGTTCTGGGTCTTCCTCTCTTACGTCTTCCTTCTGGTGTCCAGTCGAGTCCTGGTGATCGTTATCCTGCTCTGTTCGGATGATGCCTCCAGTCCATTTCCATCGTCTTTTCCAGATGATCGTGTTCATACTGTCTTGATTGCACCGGGCAAGTAGCTGCACTTTAAAGCTGGACGGAAGCAATACGCACAAAGTTTATATTTCTCGGGCCAGATTTGCACTTGTGCGAACCCATAAAGTCAGACTGGAAAGCAGGAGCCCTACCTCTATGCCAAAAACAGACCCTGACGTTCACTATACAAATAGGTTTAAAAAGTGCAAATGAATAAGAGACCTTAACCCGTGAAGACTGGAGAGAGAGAGAGAGAGAGAGAGAGAGAGAGAGAGAGAGAGAGAGAGAGAGAGAGAGAGAGAGAGAGAGAAGAGAGAGAGAGAGAGAGAGAGAGAGAGAGAGACGACAAGACTTAACACAAACGCCAATGTCACACACACACACACACATACACACACACACACACACACAAAAAGAGAGAGACAGAGAGACAGAGACAGAGAGACAGACAGACAGAGACAAAGAGACAAAGAGAGAAAGAGAGAGAAGAGACAGAGACAGAGAGAGAGAGAGAGAGAGAGAGAGAGAGAGAGAGAGAGAGAGAGAGAGAAGAGAGAGAGAGAGAGAGAGAGAGAGAGAGAGGAGAGAGAGAGAGAGAGAGAGAGAGAGAGAGAGAGAGAGAGAGAGAGAGAGAGAAAGAAAAGCAACATAAATGCCAATTTCATACACAAAGATTCCGCGAGTTCAAACAGATACATCTCCTTTAAAAAAAATCAGGGAATGTGGGGGAAGGAGGGAAGGGGGTATGGATAAAACTAGACACCTAATTTCACATGTACAGACGTGACAAATCTAACTGAACCTATTTAAAAGAGGGATAAAAAAACCAAAAAACATGGAGACTGGAAGTGGACAAGGAAACAATAAATAAATGTCAGACTTCAATTTGGACTATCAGTCTCCACCATCTCTTTGAGGGACTGGAGATGGGGAAGACAGTGCAACACGGGTGTGCAGTGCTTGACAAGTCCTCTATTAACTTTTGGCCGACAGCAAAGCCGTCTTTTTTGTTTGTTTTTGTTTTATGTTTCTTTCTTTGTTTTGTGGAAGAATTAAAACATACACCACGGGTTACAGCATGCATTCGAGATTTTTGCAGAGGGATTAACTTCATCAAAGAAAACTGACCCAGATCAAGTATGCAAGCAGGCACGTGACTTGTCTCTGTCTCTGTCTGTCTGTATCTGTCTGTTTTTCTCCCTCTGTCTCTAAGCATGTGTGCGTAATGTAGTGTGTGTGTGCGTAATGTAGTGTGTGTGGCGTAATGTAGTGTGTGTGTGTTGTGTGTGTGTGTGTGTGTGTGTGTGTGTGTGTGTGTGTGTGTGTGTGTGTGTGTGTGTGTGTGTGTGTGTGTGTGTGTGTGTGTGTGTGTGTGTGTAGTGTGTAGTGAGTGTGTAGTGTGTGTGTGTGTATGTGTGTTGTTTTGTGTGTTAGTGTGTATTGTATGTGTGCATAAATCATGCTGTCCTTTTTCCATGCAAAGAAACCTGCACAAAATTGATCGCTTATTTGAAATCAGCACGGGGGTCAACTGCTGATGAACAGTTGACACGCAGATGAACGTCTACTGATTATGTCGACAATATAACTCATATTTGATAATGACCAATCGATAAACAGAGTGAACTTCCGTATTGTCCATCTTGCCTCCGACATGGGCAGCAACGAAGGTCTGCCACTCCCGTCTGTTCAGGGCAAGCCTGTGTATGGTACATCACGTGTCTTTCAGGTCCTCGAGGTCTCCTTCTACTGTTCATCGCCGTGTGTGTTTGGTCTTCCTCTTTTGTGTCTTCCTTCTGGATTCTGGTGAACTGCAGTCCGATCAATTTTTCACCCTACATATTGCCAGGCAGACAGATGTACAGACTCAAAAGGAAAAAATGAATCAATGCCCAAAAAGCCGTATAGGGGGTGGAGGGTGAGAGGAAGAGTTGTATTGTTATTGTTTATTTTTGTTTAAAGTCCAGCCAACTGCGAAGAGCCATATCAGGACTGTAACCGTTAAACACACACAATATACTTCAACAGGAAAAAGAAAAAATTAAGTACACATATCATCACATTCGTGCACATAATCTAAGGACACGCCCTGGCGTTGACCACTCAGTCCAATTTATCGCGTGGGAGATTTAAAAAACACACCTAAATACAAATTCTAACGTCAGTAAGGACACTGAATCGTATAAAAACGGGCATACATAACCTAGAATTGCTTCCGCAACTCTCACTCCCCTAGAGCCAAAAATGCACTTAATACATGTACCCAATCATCAATCCAAAGAGAAAGTATGTAAGGCTTTATCAAACACATACAGGTGAACGGACCAGCAAGGCAGAAAATGACGGGAAGAAATGACAGAAAGCAAAGGAGGAAGAAAGAAACAGACAGTGACAGAAAAGAGGAAATTTCTAGCACAGGATTTCCAGAAGGTGGGGATACTATTTATACTGAAAGAGCCCCGGCATCCCCACGGGATAGAGAGGAAGAATACCTACGTCAGATTTCAATTTCGTAAATACAGACTCTGCCGCTGTCTGCTGCTGTAAATAAGACAATCACCTTAAAACGTTGTAAGCTAAACCAAATGACTGCTAGCGTTCAAGTAAACAGGGACCAGCAAAACACGAAAATAAGAAAAATAAAACCAGAACGCGTATTTACTAAACTAAACAAGACAGGCATTGTTGTTGTTATGGTCATTTGTTACTTTAAGCCAAGCCAATTACACAGAGCCATTTCAGGGCTATAACCATCTCAAAATATACATCATAACCTCACTGGAGAAAAACAACAACAACATACGGACAGGAAAATTAAGTACACACACCAATGCATTCGCGCACATACTCTAAAGATATGTCCGTGGCGTTGACTATCCTGTCCAATTTATCATTAAGGGATTTAAAAAATCAATTCTTAATACACGTTTAAACATAACTAAGGACACTAAAACATATATAAACACAGGCCTACATTGCCTGAAAGTGCCTCTGCACGTCACATTTCTCTAGAGCCAAAAATGCACTTAATACATGTACCCAATTATCAGTCCTAAGAGAAAGCATTAAGGCTTTACAGAACACATACAGGTGAATGGACCAGCAAGGAGAAAATGATAGGAAAAATGACAGAAAGCAAAGGAGCATGGCAGAAACAACGAGAGTGACAGAAAAGAGGAACCTTCTTGCACAGAATTTCCAAAAGGTGGGGATACAATTTATGCTGAAAGAGTCACCGGCATCACCACAGGGGACAAGACAGGCGTAAATATTCAGTGGCCTTTGTAAAGCGTATACAAAAGATGTCGTCATACGCTATTTTCACATGTCAAATGAATCATCAGGAAAAAACTGATGCCATTTTCTCTCAATTGTTGTGTATTTGCTGTTGTTGTTTGTATATGCCTGACAAAGGCCGAAAAGTTGCGCCTGCTTTGTTTTGTTTATCAAATAAGTGTTCCCATTCTCTATTCCTGTGTTTCCGGTTCTTAACCCTTTGACTCCCGCACCCTATCCGCCTAACATCCGGCATTGTCAGCCATGACAGCAAAGCAAAAACTTAACCCTTTCACTCCCTCACTTTATAGGATGAAGGAGTGAAAGGGTAGAGTTTTTGCAGCTGGCGGACAGGGTACGGGAGTGAAAGGGTTAAAAAGTTGAGGAAACTGGGAAAGGGTGTGGGGAAGAGTAAATAACATCGGACGCCATTTTCATGTACACAGAGTCTACAGGTCTAACTAAAGTCTACAGTCTAACTAAACCAATCTTCTTCAAAAAAACCCGTGGAGACTTTAGGAGGGAAAAAAAGGGGGGGGATAAATAACGTCAGACTTCAATTTGGATTATCGGCCCCTACCATCTGTTTGAAGGAATGGAGATCGAGAGATAGTACAGACGGGATGTGACGTACTTGGCAAGTTGTCTTCTGAGTCTGGCAAGCAGCAAAGTTGTCCGATTTTTGGCAGAGGGCGTGCAGATTGCACTTTTAGAAGTAGGCCATACACCACATGTTAAAGTATACGTGTTCTGACTTTCAAAGCAAGATGAATATGTTCTGACTTCAAAGCAAATGAATATATATCAATACAGATCATTACTGCTGAACAGCTATGTATTCAGAATTTACAGCATTATTCAAGAGGATTTTATTGCACTTGAGCAATTCCTTGATGCCATCTGTCAACTGGATGGTTCCTTCAACATTCATCACCTTGCGCTGGCAAGGTCTTGAACAGAAGATGGGAAGGGTTGAAGGGACCCTGTTGTTATTGTTGTTTAAAGCCCAGCCGACTGCATAGAGCCATATTAGGTCTATACCCGGTTCAAAACATACAAAACTTCAACAAGAAAAGAAAAGAAAATTAAGTACACATATCAATGCATTCGTGCACATAATCTAAGGACATGCCCCTGGCGTTGACCACTCCGTCCAATTCATCGCAGAGGGGATTTCAAAAAGTACACCTGAATACAAATTTAAGCATACCTAAGGACACCAAAACATGTATAAAAACGGGCATGAATTACCTGAAATTGCTTGTGCATATCTCACCTCACTGGAGCCAAAAATGCACTTAATAAATGTACCCAATTATCAATCCTAAGAAAAAGTACGTAAGACTTTATCAAACACATACAGGTGAATAGACCATCAAAGCAGAAACTGACAGGAAGAAACGACAGAAACAAAGGAGCAAGGCAGAAACAAAAGAGAATGGCAAAAAGAGGAAATTTCCTAGCACATAATTTCCAGAAAGTGGGGATATTATTTATACTGAAAAAGCCCACGGCATCCCCACGGGGGGTTGAAGGGACCTATGACACCACCAGAACGACTCAAGCTTTAAGATGAGCAGAGAACAGGCTACGTTATATATTGCAGCAAGGACAGAATTCGAGAAATGAGATCCTGAGTACACGGCTCTGTCAAAATGAAGAGAACAAGAAACACCACGAGTGTGCGGATGGGACTCGGAGCACCAATGCCTCTACACTCCCGGGACACCCACATCTCCCAAGCTCCCGACGCCAATCGACAGTCACTTCTTCAACAAAGAGGTGCTGTCCATGCGCTGCATGACCCATTCAGACCCAGTGATCAGCTACCTTTTTACAAACCGAATGGCAAGATGTGGGAGATGACAAACCCAGGACACAGCCACACAACGCGCACCAACCAGGTCCAGCCCAGCCTCTGGTCCAATAGAGAATGGAAGACTCCTCTCTCGCCCCACTCTGGTCTTCAACCCATGGATCTGGTCAACATATTCCAAAAGTTCACCACTCGCTCAAACTGCTTTGACACAGAGATCAACCTTTGAACCTGACTGTCCTCCTTCCTCACCTCCAGTCCCCATACTTTCACGTGCACTGATGATGCCAGACAAAGAAATAAATACCTTAGCTGGTTGACGACTATTTCTAAGACCATATACAGATTTCCCCCATATTCCCCTGTTTTGTGTGCAGTAGTGTATGTTTTTACAAGCTACGTTGACCTCCACTGTTTGTTTGCTTTTGGGGGGTGGGTGGGTGGAGTGGGTATAGGGGTGGTGGTGGTGGCATGTTTTGAGAGCAGAAGAGGGCCACTGTTGAACCTGGTTTCCTGAATGATGATGACAAAAATGCCCCCCCCCCCCTCTCTCTCTCACATACTCAAAGACGAAGACAACAGACACATACACAGATATACACATCTTCCAGTCCCATCTCTGTCTCTCCTCTCTAGTTGCAACAAGATATATATTTGTAGTTTACCGACAGCAAGTTTGAAAAATAAGGCGTTTTAGTCAACAATTTTTATCGTTCGAATAAGAAGCATTATTGTCATCATGCCATTGTCAATAAAGCTATGCTCAGTGTAATTTTCTGTAACATTTCTTTAGGCCAAAGGGGATTTATTTTTCACTTAAATATGACTGAATTTAATTGAGAGTACTTATCTGCTTTCATGAGTAATTGCTGCCACCGCTACTATTGTTGCTATTGCTGCAACTTTCACAGCTGCTGTTATGCTATTGCTGCTGTTGCTGCTACTACTGTTACAATTCCGTCCAAATCTGAATCAAAGCGACTGGTCAGCGTTCAAGCATATAAACCATCAGGTGTCTTGTAATATTTGATATAATGCAAAAGATAGTTTTCACAAACAGCCTATCTGTTTAGATTGTGCATTGTTATCCTACTCCGCCGTTTACAACACTAAACTGCTGTTTTACTTGCGAAGTCTTGATTTTATTTTCCACTTGCAGCTGTGAGACGGCCAGGCCGGCTGACTATCTTGGAGGGGATTTGGGGATAAGATATAAAGCTGACAAACAACAACGTAGAATTCTGCACGGAAAAAAATCCTGATGTTGTTTTTGACAAGGGATAAGATCCAAAGCTCACAAACAACAGCGTAGCATTTTGCAAGGGGGAAAATCCTGATTTCATTCTTGACAAGACTGATAGGCTGTCACGTTATTGTTGTTGTTGCTTAAAGCCCAGCAGACTGCACAGAGCCATGTCAGGGCTATAACTATTAAAAAAAAATTGTCCACATCTCACCGGAGGAAATAACATCTGGAAAAGAAGATAAAGTACATATATATACAATGCATTCGTGCACAAAATCTATGGATATACCCTGGCATTGACCACAGCGTCCAATTCATCACCAATGGATTTAAAACAATTGAATACAATGTAAACATAACTAAGGACACTAAAACATACATATAAAAACGGACCTACATGTGTATTACCAAAAATTGCTTCTGCACATCGCTTTTCCTTAGAGCCCAAAATACACTTAATACATGCACCGAATTATTAATCCTTAGAGGAAATATGCAAGATTTAATCGAACGCATATAGGTGAATGGATCTTCATGGCAGAAAATGATAGACAGAAATAACAGGGAAAAAATGGAGGAGGCAGAAACAAACAGTGACAAAAACAAAAACAAAACAAAGGAAAGTTTTACTGCATACATTCCAGAAGTTGGGGATACTGTTTATAACGAAAGAGCCTCCGCATCCCCACAAGGCGA
>JAPXFY010000015.1:40490869-40495360 GCA_030674185.1 Monoplex corrugatus
CTCAAAAATAAAGGGGAAACTACACTATGAATGTTTCTGTGAATTGTTTTTCTTCTTTTTTTTATTGCCTAGATTGTATCTTTTGTTGTTTTGCAGATAGGTGTAGTAGTGGCAGTTTTATCAGTTTGTGTGTGTGTGAATGTGTGTGTTGTGAATGTGTGTGTGTGTGTGTGTGTGTGTGTGTGTGTGTGGTGTGCGTGCACGCATGGTGTGTGTGTGTGTGTGTGTGTGTGTGTACGCGCGTGTTGTTTGTGTTGTTGTGTTGTGCGTCGATGTGCGTGTTTGTGTGCACGCATGTGTGCATGCGTGTGTCGTGTGTGTTGTATTGTATGTGTAGTGTGTGTTGTTGTATGTGTAGTAGTGTATGTGTGGGTTAGCGCGTGGGAGAGGAACAGTGAAGCACTATTTACGTAAATAAGTTTATGCATCATCTTTTTATTTTTTTATTTTAATACTTTAAATGTTATCCTTCAGTTTAAAGCCCAGCCGACTGCGTACACAATACTTCAACTGGAAAAAAAGGGAAAGAAAATAAAGTACGCATATCAATGCATTCTGCACATTCCTAAGTAGCATGGAGGTGCCGATGGGGTCTCTAACTAGTGATGCATTAGTTAGTAGCTAAGGATAGAAAGACTAGGAGAAGGCAGACACAGGAAGAGGGGAAAAGCCCAAACAAACATGAAATGTAGACAAGAAACTCGGAAGATTCCATAGACCACGAAAACAATGGCACCCAGACAGTTTACAACAAGAATGCCATCTATTTCCTGACAAACAGAAACACAAAACAAAACAAAAAACAAAACCCCGATGCACGTGCGTGCGCACACGCACACAACACAGACACAGAGAAAGACAGAGGGAGAGACAGACAGACAGAGAGAGCGAGCGAGAGAGAGAGAGAGAGAGAGGAGCGGAGGAGAGAGAGAGAGAGAGACAGACTGACAGACAGATAGACAGGGAGACATGGAGGAGAAGAAGGAGGAGAGGAAGGAGGAGGAGAAGAAGAAGGAGTTTAAGTTTCAGTTTCAATTTCACAAGATGACATCTCCACGCTTGGAATGAATTCCAAATGTTTTAACGTCACAGATGCCGAGGAGGAGGAGGAGGAGAAGAAGAAGTAGTAGTAGTAGAAGAAGAATGCGAAGAAGAATGCGAAGAAGAATGCGAAGAAGAAGAATGCGAAGAAGAAGAATGCGAAGAAGAAGAATGCGAAGAAAAGAAGAAGAAGAAGAAGAAGAAAGAAGAAGCAGAATGCGAAGAAGAAGAAGAAGAAGAAGAAGAAGAATGCGAAGAAAAAGAGAAGAAGAGAAGAACGAAGAAGAAGAAGAAGAAGAAGAAGAATGCGAAGAATGCGATGAAGAATGCGAAGAAGAAGAAGAAGAATGCGAAGAAGAAGAAGAAGAATGCGAAGAAGAAGAATGCGAAGAATGCGAAGAAGAAGAAGAAGAATGCGAAGAAGAATGCGAAGAATGCGAAGAAGAATGCGAAGAAGAATGCGAAGAATGCGAAGAAGAATGCGAAGAAGAAGAAGAAGAAGAATGCGAAGAAGAAGAAGAAGAAGAATGCGAAGAAGAATGCGAAGAAGAAGAATGCGAAGAAGAATGCGAAGAATGAAGAAGAATGCGAAGAAGAATGCGAAGAGAATGCGAAGAGAATGCGAAGAAGAAGGAAGAAGAATGCGAAGAAGAAGAAGCGAAGAAGAAGAAGAGAAGAAGAAGAAGAAGAAGAAGAAGAATGCGAAGAAGAAGAATGCGAAGAAGAAGAAGAATGCGAAGAAGAAGAAGAATGCGAGAAGAAGAAGAATGCGAAGAAGAAGAGAATGCGAAGAAGAAGAAGAATGCGAAGAGAAGAAGAAATGCGAAGAAGAAGAAGAATGCGAAGAAGAAGAAGAAGAAGAAGAATGGAAGAAGAAGAAGAAAGAAGGAAGAAGAAGAATGCGAAGAAGAAGAAGAAATGCGAAGAAGAAGAAGAAGAAGAAGAAGAAGAATGCGAAGAAGAAGAAGAATGCGAAGAAGAAGGAAGAATGCGAAGAAGAAGAAGAAGAAGAAGAAGAAGAAGAAGAAGAAGAAGAAGAAGAAGAAGAATGCGAAGAAGAAAAGAAGAAGAATGCGAAGAAGAAGAAGAAGAAGAATGCGAAGAAGAAGAAGAATGCGAAGAAGAAGAATGCGAAGAAGAAGAAGAAGAATGCGAAGAAGAAGAAGAAGAAGAAGAATGCGAAGAAGAAGAAGAATGCGAAGAAGAAGAAGAAGAAGAAGAAGAATGCGAAGAAGAAGAAGAAGAAGAAGAAGAAGAAGAAGAAGAAGAAGAAGAATGCGAAGAAGAAGAAGAAGAATGCGAAGAAGAAGAAGAAGAATGCGAAGAAGAAGAATGCGAAGAAGAAGAAGAAGAAGAAGAAGAAGAAGAAGAAGAAGAAGAAGAAGAAGAAGAAGAATGCGAAGAAGAAGAAGAATGCGAAGAAGAAGAAGAATGCGAAGAAGAAGAAGAATGCGAAGAAGAAGAATGCGAAGAAGAAGAAGAAGAATGCGAAGAAGAAGAAGAAGAAGAAGAATGCGAAGAAGAAGAAGAATGCGAAGAAGAAGAAGAAGAAGAAGAAGAATGCGAAGAAGAAGAAGAAGAAGAAGAAGAAGAAGAAGAAGAAAAGAAGAATGCGAAAAGAAGAAGAAGAATGCGAAGAAGAAGAAGAAGAATGCGAAGAAGAAGAATGGCAAGAAGAAGAAGAGAAGAAGAAGAATGCAAGAAGAAGAAGAAGAATGCGAAGAAGAAGAAGAATGCGAAGAAGAAGAAGAAGAATGCGAAGAAGAAGAAGAAGAAGAAGAATGCGAAGAAGAAGAATGCGAAGAAGAAGAAGAATGCGAAGAAGAAGAATGCGAAGAAGAAGAAGAAGAATGCGAAGAAGAAGAAGAAGAAGAAGAATGCGAAGAAGAAGAAGAAGAATGCGAAGAAGAAGAATGCGAAGAAAGAAGAAGAATGCGAAGAAGAAGAAGAATGCGAAGAAGAAGAAAGAATGCGAAGAAGAAGAAGAATGCGAAGAAGAAGAAGAATGCGAAGAAGAAGAAGAATGCGAAGAAGAAGAAGAAGCGAAGAAGAAGAAGAATGCGAAGAAGAAGAAGAATGCGAAGAAGAAGAAGAATGCGAAGAAGAAGAAATGCGAAGAAGAAGAAGAATGCGAAGAAGAAGAAGAATGCGAAGAAAAGAAGAATGCGAAGAAGAAGAAGAAGAAGAAGAAGAAGAAGAAGAAGAAGAAGAAGAAGAAGAAAAGAAGAAGAAGAAGAAGAAAAGAAGAAGAAGAAGAAGAAGAAGAAGAATGCGAAGAAGAATGCGAAGAAGAAGAAGAATGCGAAGAAGAATGCGAAGAAGAATGCGAAGAAGAAGAAGAATGCAAGAAGAAGAAGAAGAAGAATGCGAAGAAGAAGAAAAGAAGAAGAAGAAGAAGAAAAGAAGAAGAAGAAAGAAGAAGAAGAAGAAGAAGAAGAAGAAGAAGAAGAAGAAGAAGAAGAAGAAGAAGAAAAGAAGAATGCGAAGAAGAAGAAGAAGAAGAAGAAGAAGAGAAGAAGAAGAAGAAGAAAAAGAAGAAGAATGCGAAGAAGAAGAAGAAGAAGAAGAAGAATGCAAGAAGAAGAATGCGAAGAAGAAGAATGCGAAAGAAGAAGAATGCGAAAAAGAAGAAGAAAGAAGAAGAAGAGAATGCGAAGAAGAAGAAGAGAAGAGAATGCGAAAGAAGAAGAAAAGAAGAAGAAGAAGAAGAAAATGCGAAGAAGAAGAAGAAAGAAGAAGAAGAAGCGAAGAAAGAAGAATGCGAAGAACGAAGAGAAGAAGAAGAAAAAGAAGGAAGAAAAAGAAAAAAAGGAAAAAAGGAAAAAAAAAAAGAAGGAAAAAAAGAAAAAAAGAAGGGAAAAAAGAAAAGAAAAGGCAAAAAAGAAGGGGAAGCAAAAAGAAGGGGAAAAAAAAAAGAAAAGAAAAAAGGAAAAGAAAAAGAAAAAAGGAAGAAAAGAAGAAAAGGGGAAAAAAAAGAAGAAGGAGAAAAAAGGAAAAAAAAGGTCGAAAAAGGAAGTGGGAAAAAAGGAAAAAAAGTGAAAAAGAAGAAAAAGAAAAGGAAAAAGAAAAGAGAAAAGGAAAAAGGGGAAAAAAGGAAGGGGAAAAAAAAAAGGGGGAAAAAAGAAAAAAGGAAAGAAAATGGGAAAAAAAAAAGAAGGAAGAAGAAGAAGGAAGAAGAAGAAGGAAAAAAGGGAAGAAAGGGAAGGGAAAAAAAGAAAGGAAAAAGAAAAGTTTCGAAGAAGAAAAAGGGAAAAGGGAAAAAAAGGAAGGAAAAAAAAGGGAAAAAGAAGAAAAAGAAAAAGGGGGAAAAAAAAAAAGGGGAAAAAAAAAGGGAAGGAAAAAGAAAGAAAAAAGGGAAGGGAAAAAAAAGGGAAAAAGGGAAAAAAGAAAAAGAAGGAAAAAAAGAAGGGAAAAAAAAAGAAGGAAAAGAAGCGGAAAAAGGGGAAAAGA
>JAPXFY010000015.1:40495460-40497960 GCA_030674185.1 Monoplex corrugatus
AAGAAAAGAAAGAAGAAAAAGAAAGAGAAAGAAGAAAAGCAGCGAAGAAGAAGAAAGAGAAGAAGAAGAAGAAAAGAAAGAAGAGAGAAGAAGAAGAAGAGAAGAAAGGAAGAAAAGAAGAAGAAGAAGCGAAGAAGAAGAGAAGAAAAGAAGAAGAAAGAAGAAGAAGAAGAAGAAGAAGAAGAAAAGAGAAGAAGAAGAAGGAAGAAGAGAAGAAGAAGAAGAAGAAGAAAAGGAAGAAGAAAAAAGAAGAAGAAGAAGAAGAAGAAGAAGAAGAAGAAAGAAGAAGAAGAAAGAAGAAGGAAAGAAGAAGAGAAGAAGAAAAGAAGAAGAAGAAGAAGAAGAGAAGAAAAGAAAAGGAAGAAGAAGAAGAAGAAGAAGAAAAGAAGAAGAAAGAAGAAGAAGAAAAGAAGAAGAAGAAGAAGAAGAAGAAAGAAGAAGAAGAAGGAAGAAGAGAATGCGAAGAGAAAGGAAGAAGAAAAAGAAAGGAAAGAAAGAAGAAGAAGAGAAGGAAGGGAAGAAGAAGAAGAAAGAAGAGAAGAAAAGAAAGGAAGAAGAAAGAAAAGAAAAAGAAGAAAGAGAAAAGAAAAGAGGAAGAAGAAGAAAAAAAAGAAGAAGAAAAAGAAAAAAAAAGAAGAGAAGAAGGAAGAAGAAGATGAAAGAAGAAGAAGAAGAAGAAAGAAGAAGAAGAAGAAGAAGAAGAAAAGAAGAGAAAAAAGAAGAGAAGAAGAAAATGCGAAGAAGAAGAAGAGAAAGAAGAAGAAGAAGAAGAAGAAAAAGAAGAAGAAAGAGAAGAAAAGAAGAAAGCGAAGAAGAAAGAAAGAAGAAGAAAGAAGAAGAAGGAAAAGAAGAAAGGAAGAAGAAGAAAAAAAGAGAAGAAGAAGAAAGAAGAAGAAGAAGAAAGAAAAAAGAAAGAAAAGAAGAGAAAGAGAAGAGAAGAGAAAAAGAAAAGAAAGAAAGAAGAGAAGAAGAAGAAGAAGAAGAAGAAGAAGAAAAAGAAGAGAAAAAAAAGAAAGAAGAGAAAAGAAGAAAGAAGAAGGAAAAAAGAAAGAAGAAAGAAAAAGAAAAGAAAAGAAGAAGAAGAGAAGAAAGAAGGAAGAAAAAGAAGAAGAAGAAGAAAGAAGAAAAGAAAAGAAGAAAAAAAAAGAAGAAGAGAAAAGAAGAAGAGAAAGAAGAAGAAGAAAGAGAAGAAAAAGAAGAAGAAAGAAGAAGAAGAAAGAGAAAAGAAGAGAAGAAAGAAGAAGAAGAAGAAGAATGGAAGAAAAGAAAAAAGAATGAAGAAGAAGAAAAAGAAAAGAAGAAGAAGAAGAGAAGAAGAAAAGAAAAGAGAAGAAGAAGAAAGAAAAAAGAAAAGAAGAAGAAGAAGAAGAAGAAAGAGAGAAGAAAAGAAAGAAGAAGAAGGAGAGAAAAGAAGAAGAAGAAGAAGAAAGAAAGAAGAAGAAAAGAAGAAGAAAAGAAGAAGAAGAAGAAGAAGAAGAAGAAGAAGAAGAAGAAGAAGAGAAGAAGAAGAGAAATGCGAAGAAGAAGAAGAATGGAAGAAGAAGAATGGAAGAGAAGAATGGAAGAAGAAAGAAGAAGAAGAAGAAAGAAGAATGCGAAGAAGAAGAGAAGAAAGAAGGAAGAAGAAGAAGAAGAGAAGAATGGAAGAAGAAGAAGAAGAAGAAGAAGAAGAGAAGAATGCAGAAGAAGAAAGAAGAAGAAGAATGGAAGAGAAGAAAAGAAGAAGAAGAAGAAGAAGAAGAAGAAGAAGAAAAGAAGAAGAAGAAGAGAAGAAGAATGCGAAGAAGAAGAAGAAGACGAAGAAGAAGAAGAAGAAGGAAGAAGAAGAAGAAGAAGAAGAAGAGAAGAAAGAAGAAGAAGAAAGCGAAGAAGAAGAAAGAAGAAAGAATGCGAAGAAGAAAGAAGAAGAAGAATGAAGAAGAAAGAAGAAGAAGAAGAAGAAGAAAGAAGAAGAAGAGAGAAGAAGAAGAAGAAAAGAAGAAGAAGAAGAAGAAGAAGAAGAAGAAGAAGAAGAAGAAGAAGAAGAAGAAGAAGAAGAAGAAGAAGAAGAGAAAGAAGAAAAGGAAAGAAGAAGAAGAAAGAAGAAGAAAAGAAAAGAAGAAGAAGAAGAAGAAGAAGAAGAAGAAGAAAGAAGAAGAAGAGAAGAAGAAGAAGCGAAGAGAAGAAGAAGAAGAAGAAGAGAGAAAGAAAGAGAAGAAAAGAAGAAGAAGAATGCGAAGAAGAAAATGCGAAGAAGAAGAAAAGAAGAAGAAGAAGAAGAAGAAGAAGAAGAAGGAAAAAGAAGAAGAAGAAGAAGAAGAAAGAAGAAGAAGAGAAGAAAAAAGAAGAAAGAAGAAGAAAGAATGGAAGAAGAAGAAGAAGAAGAAGAAGAAGAAGAAGAAGAAGAAGAAAAGAAGAAGAAGAATGCGAAGAAGAAGAAGAAGCAAGAAGAAGAAGAAGAAGAAGAAGAAGAAGAAGAAGAAAAGAAGAAGAAGAAGAAGAAGAAGAAGAAGAAGAAGGA
>JAPXFY010000015.1:40502960-40530460 GCA_030674185.1 Monoplex corrugatus
CACACACACACACACGCAACCACACACACACACATACACACACATACACGCACACTCACACATACACGCACACTCACACACACACATACACCACACGCACACTCAGACACAAACATACAAAAGACAAACAAAAGAAGAAGAAAAAAGAAAGAAAGCACACGAACAGAGAGAATAAAAAGAATCTAAAGCAAATGAAGAAGTAAAGAAAGAAAGAAGAGGGACTTGTCTGTCTCTGTTAATTACCCTCTCGTCCCAACACCCTCGGTATTACCCAGACATCACCCCCCCCTCTCTCCACATCCATCCCATCAGGTGACCTCCGCTCCCCCCCCCCCCCCCCCCCCAACTCTCTCTCTCTCTCTTTGTATCCACCTTTTTTACCGCACGTGCTGTTTACATCTTTCCTGTCAGGTACAGATGGCATTCCTATCCAGAACTCTGTGAGTGCCATTGTCTTCACAATCTGTGGGGATTTGCAGACTCACAATGGAAAACCCTTCCACCGAGAACAGTTCCTAAGTCTCTCTCTCCGAGTTTCAGCTTTATTTTTTTTTTTCTTCTCAAGAAAGCCGTAAATTTCAATTTCAATTACAACTTCTCCAGATGACGTCTCCGCGCTCGGAATGAATTCCATAATTATGCACTAACGTCACAAGTGCCACGTGATAAAGAAGATCCAATATGATCACGGCACAAGCATAAAAAGCCTGCACACATACATCCATGAGCTGGCCAGGTCCTGAGGTCTTACCTATAGACAGTTCCATAACCCTAGGGGTCGTAGGGGAGTATAAGGTGGCAGAGACCTCAACTTTTCCCGGAGCAAAGCACCACGACGGCGGCGCTGAAGATAGCGTGAACGCGCTCGAAATAAATTCCATTTGCATTGATGCCATGCGAGGGAGAAGATCCAGAATATCATGGCATAAGCCATACGCCTGCACACAGCAAGCCTTACGCGATAGCAAGGTCTTGAAGTTGTGTGTAAAGTGTGGATTTTATGTCCGTCTTTGTAGCAGTCTGTTAGTGGGACAACCTAGTGTACACTGTAGTGAAATGATTATTTGTCTCTATTATGTAATGTAAAACAAACGCACGCACACACAAGCGCCCCTCCCCGCCCCCCCCCCCCCCACACACGCCACACACATGCACACCACACACATACTCGTACACACACACACACAACACACAACACACACAAACACACGCACACACACACACACGCACACACCACACACATACTCGTGTACACACACACACACATTTACCATTCACACACACAAAACACACCCACCCATCCCTCCTCACACACACACACACACACACGCACACATGCGCGCACATACACATGCACACCACACCGTTTACCATACACACACACACACTCACACACACACACACACACACACACACACACACGCGTGCACACACACATGCATGCACTCACACGCATACGCACACACACACTCTCTGTCTCTTTCTGTCTGTTTGTCTGTCCGTCCGTCCGTCTGTCTGTCTCTCTTTCCTAATAAAAAATGGAGCCTACAAAGTGCAAGTGGACGGCAAAGCGAGCTCATTAATGCTCGTTGTCTTTGTTCTTCTACCAGACGACAGCTGTGTCAATGGACAAAAGAAAGGACACTGCAAACAAAGGGAGCCAAACACCTGCCTGAATGATAAAAGGTGTTTCATCAGTGGTGGGCAGCGTACGTGTGTATGTATGTATTGTGTGTGTGTGTGTGTGTGTGTGTGTGTGTGTTGTGTGTGTGTGTTGTGTGTGTGTGTGTGTGTGTGTGTGTGTGTGTGTGTGTGTGTGTGTGCTGCGTGTGCGTGCGTGTGTGAGAGACAGAGTGAGGCATGCGACTTGCATTATACCAACTTGCTAACTTACATGTGCACAATCCTGTATCTACAGTTGCACAGTTTAAGCAACACACACACACACACCACACACGTGCGCACGCGCGCTTTCAATCAGCCAACTCCCCCACCACTACCACCCCTCCACATCCACACACGAGACAAGTGCACGTGAGCCAGGCGCGCTGGTGTCAGTTGAACAAGAACAATAATCCTGGCCGTCCCTATTTTTAGCTCCCTTTATGAAGACAACCCCCATGTCTGTTGGGTAGAGATATCGCCAGGTTTATTTTGGGTGGCTGCTGCTCAAGCCTGGTGTCGTAAAGAATCATCTTCCTTCTGGCTTACTTTGTATGGGAAGGTGTGTGGCGGCTTTATAATGTTGGCAGTGTGCTGATAAAGGGGAAATCATCCACTGAATCATGTAGTGGTGGTGGTAGTAGTAGTAGTAGCAGCAATGGTGGCAGTAGAAGTAGTAGCAGTAATAGAAATAGCAGCAGCAGAAGTGGCAGCAGTAGTAGTAGTAGCAGCAGCAGCAGCAGTAGTAGCAGCAGCAGCAGCAGTAGTAGCAGTAGTAATATCATCATCAGTAGTAGTAGTAGTAGTAGCAGCAACAGCAGTAGTACCAGCAGCAGAAGTAGCAGCAGCAGCAGAAGTAGTAGACGTAGCAGTAGTAGTAGTAGTAGCAGTAACAGCAGTAGCAGCAGCAGTAGTAATAGTATAGTAGTAATAGTATAGTAGTAGTAGTATAGTAGTAGTAGTATAGTAATAGTATAGTAGTAATAGTATAGTAGTAGTAGAAGTAGTAATATCAGTAATCATAACAACAACAGCAATAATGATAATAATGATAATAATAATAATAACATAGTATAGTAGTAGTAGTAGAAATAGTAATATCAGCAATGATAACAAAAACGATAGCAATAACAATAATGATAACAACAACAACAACAACAACAAAAAATTAATGATTACAACAACAACAACAATAATGATAACAACAATAATAATGATAACAACAACAACAACAACAACGATAATAATGATAATAAAAATGATAATAACAATGATAATAAACATCATCATAAGACCTCAACTTTTTACCAAATCAAGTCAAATACACACTGTCATCATTCACTAAACATTCAATCACAATGACAAAAACTTCAGGACACAAAGCACATGCATACCGAGATGGGGAGGACAGGAAAGGAGCGGGACCATGTGATGGGCGTGTACCGGGTGAAATCACTGGACAAAACGATACGTCTTCAAGTGAAACTTGAAGGAAGACAACAGTATGTGACTGTTTATGAGACAGGGGAATCTCATTCCAGTTGTATGGACCAGACACAGAAAGCGAGCGGCGAACGACTGTGGGACATCTGTATCGAAGACTTTGCAAGCAAAATATAGTGTCAGTGGTCGATAAAGTGGTACGTTCGGACGCGGTCGTAAAGGGTAACAGGTGCAAAAACCATTAATTAACCCTTTGACTCCCGCACCTGTCCACCACCATCCTGCATATTGTCAACCGTGCTAGCAAAGCATGAACTTGCAGGAAGCTGGCGGATACAGGCGAGGCGTCAAAAGGTTAACTTTTTGCAGTTGGTGGACAGGGTGCGCGAGTCAAAGGGTTAATACACTTGTGGCATAATAAGCTGATATTGTCCCCCCTCCACCTCCATCTGCCCAGCACTGCCATGGTCTTCATGTCGCTCTGAAGCCGGGGCATTTACTTGCGGTAGGCTCGATGGTCGAAGGGCTGGCAGTTGACTGGCGTCTTCGTCAGGTGGCCTAAGCACTTGGATGTAATGGTTGACAGGTGTTGTTCCACCCATCTCCTCGTTTCTATTCCTGTCTCTTTTGGTCTCGCCTGTTGCTCTTCTGAGACATCTTATCTTGACACTGGAGGTAAATTCCTTATTTTTCATTCATGTATTAGACTTTTTACATATGCGTGTGGTGTTAGTGTTAGAAAAACCATTGATAGACTCAAACGATTACACACAATCTCTGTGAATAACTCGCTCTCACCCGGTACTCTCGTATCCCCCCCCCCCCACCTATCACCACTCTCCCCCACATCTCTTTTCTTCTTCCCATCTGTCTGTCTGTCTGACCCCCTCCCCCCCTCCTCTCGTATGGTGTCTATATGAAAATACGTGTGTGTGTGCGTGCGTGCGTGCGTGCGTGCATTCGTGCGTGTGTGATCATACTCTGTTTTCAGTAATAGAAGCGGAAAGCCCCCAGAAAAGGAAGAATTCCTGGAGCAAAGCTCTCCAAATGGACTAGAAATGGCAAGACACATTTAGCGCCGAAAATAAGTCAAAAGAGGACAGGACAGACACATCACAGGGCGAAGGGACTTTTAGAACCCACAATTAAGTCCAAAAGGAGAAAGCAGATACAACAGAGTCGAGGCACAGACACATTTACAGGAGATTCTATTAATCCCCTGAGCCATGGGTCAGACACATGAAACGTACCTAACTTAAATCGGGAACAGTCAGTCTCTTGTGTAAAGAAGGCAACACACACGCTAAAAATTTCGTGCTCCAGTGTTTTTTAGAAAAAAGGTTGTTCTAATAGGAAGAGAGTTCTTGAGTGTTCTATAGAACCGATACTGTTGTACGGTTGTGTGTGAGGTGTGGACAGCCAATACGCAAAGTCAGAGCAAAATTGAGGCAACTGAAATGTGGTTTCTAAGAAGAATGTTGAGAGTTCCATGGATAGAAAATAAAGGAGACAGTCTTGAAGGAAGGAGGCAGACACAAGAAGATCATTACTAAAGAAGATTAGGAAAAGACAAGCAACGTTTATAGGACATTTTATGAGGAAAGACAAATCAGAGCACCTGGTCACAACAGGAAGGCTGGAGGGAAAAAGAAACCGGGCAGACCCAGGGAGAACGTAATGGATGGACTCGCAATATTCGTATGGAGGGCCACGATTGTCAACGCCACGCGGCAGGGCACATGATGATGACAATGATTCCAGTAGTCAGTTGCTGGACCTAAACAGTGTAGATATACAAAGAAATAGGCAAAACACACAGTACAAACACACGTTTTTAGCTTGGCTGAAAATACTGAAACATTATGCTTTTAGTAAGAACTAATCTCTATCTCTGCTCTACCTCTGAAAGCAAGCAAGCAAGCAAGCAAGCAAGCAAGCAAACAAACAAACAAACAAACAAATAAACAAAACTCAGCAACAACCATTGTTCCATTTCAGCTTGAACGTACATTTTCACGTACCATGTACGTACACAAGGCCAAATGTTGTACATTTCACTTTTCTATCTGTTACAAGACAACACAAGTACAGAAGAAGATTCAGGCGGTAGAGACGAGATGTTTCAGAAGAATCCTTGGCATCTCTGACGCTGACCACTTCATACACCACAAACTACAAAGAATCGACCATCACGTACGACATCATACAGACTTGCTGACCACTGTAAAGAAGAGAAAGCCGAAATGGTATGGTCATGTGACAAGACCCAGCAGACTCTCAAAGACCATCCTTCAGGAAACCGCACAGAGGAAAAGTAGAAGGGGCAGACATAGGAAGAAACAGTCAGATAACATTTACAATTATTTATTTATTTACTTTATATATACATACATATACACAAATAATTATATATATATTATATATATATATATATATATATATATATTCCTTTTTGGGACAATAAGATACACAGATACACATGTCATTTACATGTAACCATGTAACCAGTGATAGGCTGATAAAAAAAAAGGCTGATAAAATACCAGTATAAAATATAGACTAGGTAAAACATAGGCTAAGAATGGCGCCAGCTCACGGGTTTATGTGCAGGCTTAAGCCTTGTGTCATGATCATCATACACATGACAACTGTGACGTTAGTGTATATGTAATTTGTTCCGAGCGCGGAGACGTCTTGAGAAACTGAAACTGAAACTCTAACAGATAACATTACTGAGTGGACTTGAAAAAACTTTGACAAAATGCAGACACTCGCCCTCAGACATCAAGCTATCAGGCGACTAGTGCAGAGTTCATTGCTACAGCATAACTGACTCTGGTGGGTTTGGGATCCATTAACTGAAAGGTTCACCTGTTACAAGATATTCACAATCAGAGCACCTTAAACACAGAAAGCAACATCTTTCCACGCATCAAAGCAGGCATTCAGTCCTCAAGATTACAGATAACCTTTTCTTTCAGAAGATTTCTTCACAGTTGGAGGTTATAAAAATCTGTCACATCACAAGAATGGCTGGAGAATGATTTCATCCTGATCTTTTCAAGCCAAGTGTTTCAGCATTACGCCCATTTTCCCAGCTGCAAATAACTGATGCAGACAAACAAACTGTGAGGCCTGGCTGGTGTGGAAGTAGAGATTTTAAAACGGACTGTTACTGTTTGC
Organism: Monoplex corrugatus; assembly: GCA_030674185.1. NCBI lineage: Eukaryota > Metazoa > Mollusca > Gastropoda > Littorinimorpha > Ranellidae > Monoplex > Monoplex corrugatus. The sequence continues at coordinate 40,509,249 of JAPXFY010000015.1, forward strand.
GTGTGGCTTTAAAAGTTTGGAATTTGGAATTTGCCCAACGAGGATTCTTCCCACTCATAGAATTACATGTGAGCCCAATACACATCTATTAGCATTTATCTGACAAATTCCTCGATCCTTCGCAAAATCTTAAGTGCTGCTGGCGAGGTTTTGGAATGGAGAAGAGAGCAGGCCCTACGCAGTGATAATACCGCCAGAATGATTGGAGTTTCAAGATATGTAGTAAACAGACCAATTTCTATGTGTGGACTGGGGTAGAATTTCATACATGAGATCTTGAGTCCATGCTCCATCCAAAGAGCCTGCCAGTCCAGTCTAGTAAAAAAAACCAACAACCTGTGCGTGTGGTCATCAGTCTATCCAGCTGCTGTCAATGGACATCTGATTCTGTTCATCATAGGGGAAGATATGTGCAACTGTTATTGTTATTTTCGTTTAAAGCCCAGCCGACTGCATACTGCCATATCAAGGCTATAACCATTTCAAAACACACACAATACTTCAACAGGAAAAAAAGGATAAGAAAATTAAGTACACGTATCATGCATTTGCGCAAATAATCTAAGGAAATGCCTCTGGCGTTGACCACTCCGTCCAATTTATCACACACGGGATTTAAAAAAAACACCATCAACATCATCATCAGGTGCCTTGCTGCATGGCGTTACTGATCACCATGACTTCAGTCTTCCTGCTGTTTAGTTCCAATCCCTTACCTTTGCTTTCTATTTCTAGTATATTCACAAGGTTTTGTAGGTCCCTTTCATTTTCTGCAACCAGCAAGGTGTCATCTGCGTATCGAATGTTGTTTATCATTTTTCCTCCAACCTTTAATCCAGGGTCTTCCTCTAGGTTTCTCATGATGTTTTCGCTGTAAAGTGAAAACAGATCTGGTGACAAACACAACCTTGTATGACTCTTCTTTTGATGTTTTGGAAAGAGCTTATATCGTTTTCAATTCTCATTGCAGCTGTTTGTTCTCAATACATATTTCTGATTATTCGTAGATCTTTTCCATCAATATTGTGTCTTTCTAGTTGGTTGATCAATTCTTTATGTCTTACCCGATCGAAAGCCTTGGTATAATCAACAAAGAATAAATATAAATCCTTATTTATCTCGATTGACCTCTCTATGATAGTTCTTAGGATGTATATGGCATTAATAGTTCCTTTCCCTTCTACAAATCCACACTGTTCATCTGCTATTTCTCTTTTGATTCTATTCCTTGTCCTCATCATGATTATTCTTAATAGGATTTTTGTTACATGACTCATCAAACTGATTGTGCGTGGAGTTGACATTCTATAGTCCCTGTCTTCTTTGGAAGAGCAATGAAAATTGATTTTGACATATCTTTGGGGATTTTTCCAGTGTTGTAAATTTCATTTAGGAGGACTGTTATTTTTCAATACCAAATTCCTCCTGATACATACCTGATACCAATTTAAACATGACTAAGGTCACTAAAACATGTATAAAAACGGGCCTACACTACCTAAAATTGCTTCGGCATATCTCATTTCCCCAGAGCCAAAAATGCATTCAATACATGTAACCAATCATCAATCCTAGGAGAAAGTACATTAGACTTTATCGAACACATACAGGTGAAGGGACCAGCAAAGCAGAAAAGTGATAGGTAGAAATGACAGAAAGCAAAGGAACAAGGCAGAAACAAAGAGAGTGACAGAAAACATGAATTTCTAGCACTGAATTTCCCGAAGGTGAGGATACTATTTATATTGAAAGAGCCCCGGGCATCCCCAAGGGGGAAAGATATAATGCTGAGGAAGTGCTGATAAACACTGCCCAAACACTTCTACAGACAGAAGTTGAAGTGTGTACCACCTCGATCTCCCCTGACCTCCAGGTTATGGGAAACCCTGATCCTTTACCTTGAACACTGTAAACTCGTCACAAATGCAAGACACCTTTCTAGACATCAATGCCAGGCATTCAACCCACAAGATGAAAGATTCTTTTCTTCCAGGTAATAAATAGTGACATTATTCACTGAACAAGACAAGAAAATGACATTTGAATTAGGAAACAATATTTCATCCATGTCTTCTCAACTAAAGCGCTTCAGCACCACGCCTCTTTGTCCCAGCAATAAATCACTGACTTCCACACACAATTTATCACCAGCAGCTTGACACAAACGTACCCCATAATATTCAGGATCGTTCATCGTTAGAGAACGAGCTCTGACATTCACAAGCGCAACGCTAAAGTCTGGTTTCACTGCCAACTTCATGTCTGAGATGCGTCTCTCTCTCTCTCTCTCTCTCTCTCACTCTCTCTCTCTCTCTCTCTCTCTCTCTTGTTTTAATTATAGTTTCAGGATCTTCTCTGGCAACGCCCAGGTGCTTTCAGTTCAGTAATTAGTCTGAGGTTGAAATAGAGGCTCGTGAAAAAGGAAAGAAGCGAAGAAGTCAAAAGTCAAGGAAAGGTCAGTGAATTATTTGTGAGCACATTGAAGCTGACAGGTTACTGTTACTGTTATTTTTGTTTAAAGCCCAGCTGACAGCGTAAAGTCATATCAAATCTATAACCGTTTCAAAACATACACAATACTTCAACAGGAAAAAAAGGCAAAGAAAAGTAAGTACACACATCAATGAATTCGGGCAAAAAATCTAAGGAGATGCCCCTGGGGTTGACCATTCCATCTAATTTATCGCACAGGGGATTTACAAAACATACCTGAATACACATTTTAACATAAATATAGGGACACTAAAACATGTAAAAACGGGCCTAAACTACCTAAAATTCCTTCCACATATCTCATTTTCCCAGAACCAAAAAAATGCATTTAGTTCATGTACCTTATCATCAATCCTAAGAGAAAACACGTCAGATTTTATCAAACGCATACAGGTGAATGGACCAGCAAGGCAGAAAATCATAGAAATGACAGAAAGCAAAGGAGGAAGAGAGAAAGAGAGTGACAGAAAAGAGGAAATTTCTAGATCTAGTACAGAATTTCCAGAAGGTGGGGATACAATTTATACCGAAAGAGCCACAGACATCCCCACATGGGAAAGATATAATGCTGAAGAAGTACAGACAGACAGTTGAAGTGTGTACCACCTCAATCTCCTCTGACCTCCAGGTTATGGGAAACCCTGATCCTTTACCTTGAACACTGTAAATCGTAACAAACGCAAGACACCTTTCCAGACATCAATGCCAGGCATTCAACCCACAAGATGAAAGATTCTCTTCTTCACAGGTAGTAGATAATGACCTTATTCACTGAACAAGACAATAAAATGACATTTAAATAAGGAAACAATATTTCATTCATGTCTTCTCAACTCAAGCGCTTCAGCACCACGCCTCTTTGTCCCAGCAATAAATCACTGACTTCCACACACAATTTATCACCAGCAGCTTGACACAAACGAACCCCATAATATTCAGGATCGTTCATCGTTAGAGAACGAGCTCTGACATTCACAAGGGGCGACGCTAAAGTCTGGTTTCACTGCCAACTTCATGTCTGAGATGCGTGGCTCTCTCTCTCTCTCTCTCTCACTCTCTCTCTCTCACTCTCTCTCTCTCTCTCTTGTTTAATTATAGTTTCAGGATCTTCTCTGGCAACGCCCAGGTGCTTTCAGTTCAGTAATTAGTCTGAGGTTGAAATAGAGGCTCGTGAAAAAGGAAAGAAGCGAAGAAGTCAAAAGTCAAGGAAAGGTCAGTGAATTATTTGTGAGCAGATTCAGGCTGACAGATTACTGTTATTTTGTTTAAAGCCCAACCGACTGCATAGTGACTTATCAGGGCTATAACCATTTCAAAACATATACAATACTTCAACAGGAAAAAAAAGGAAAAGAAAATTAAGTATACATATTAATTTATTCGTGCACATAATCTAAAGTGATGCCCCTGGCGTTGACCAGTCCGTCCAATTTATCGCAACGGGGATTTAAATAACATACCTCGATGCAAATTTAAACATAACTATAAGAACACTAAAACATATCTAAAAATAGGCCTAAACAACCTAAAATTCTTTCCGCGTATCTCATTTCCCCGAGCCAAAAATACACTTAAAGACATGCACCCAATTATCAGTCCCAAGAGAAAGTATGTTAGACTTTATTGGACACACAGATGAATGGCTCAGCAAGGCAGAAAATGATAGGAAGAAACGACAAAAAGCAAAAGAGGAAAAAGAAACAAAAAGAGTGACAGAAAAGAGGAAATGATACAGAATTTCCAGAAAGTGGGGATAGTATTTATACCGAACGAGCCCCTGGTATCCCCACGGGGGGAAATGTACTGAATACATGTATCCAATTATCAATCCCAAGAGAAAGTACGTAAGACTTTATCGAACACATACAGGTGAATGGACCAGCAAGGCAGGAAATGATAGGAAGAAATGACAAAGCAAAGGAACAAGACAGAAACAAAAAGAGTGACAGAAAAGAGGAAATTTCTAGCACAGAATTTCCAGAAGAACAGGGGTAAGCTGACAGAAGGGATGAAAGGAGACGATGCGAATCAAAAGAACAGAAACACTTCTAAAGAGACCAGATAATTAACGGATAAATGGGAAGCCGACATCACGTAAGACGGGTTATACATGATTTACAACAGTGAACTGCACTCTCTCTACAACAGTAGATGCAGCAGAATTAATGGTATCAGACATTAAGAAAACCTTGATACACTCTGACATCAACAACTGGCACTTAAACAGAAGACAGCACCATCCTTGAACAACAAACATTCAACAGACATTAAATTAAGGTGTATTTTTTTTCAGCCCTGAATGGCTCCCACCCAGAACTGAGTGCGCCAAGGGTTCGTTACGAAGATAGATCGGTTCAGGTCCATATTGCTCTTACTGTTACTGCTGTTTAAAGCCCAGCCAACTGCGCAGAGCCACATCAGGGCTATAACCATTCAAAACATGTACAAAACTTCAACAGGAAAAAAAAGGAAAAGAAAATTAAGCACACTTATCAATGCATTCACGCACATAATCTAAGGTGATGCCCCTGGCGTTGACCACTCCGTCCAATTTATCGCACAGGAGATTTAAAAAACAAACCTGAATGCAAATTTAAACACAAATAAGGACACTGACACAGAGATTAAAAAAACATGCCTAAAGTACCTAAAACTGCTTCCGCATATCTTACCTCCCTCGAGCCATAAATGCACTTAACACATGTACCCAATTATCAATCCTAAGAGAAAGTACTAAGACTTTATCGAACACATACAGATGAATGGATCAGCAAGGCAGGAAATGATAGGAAGAAATGACAGAAAGCAAAGCAATAAGGCAGAGAAACAAACAGAGTGATAGAAAAGAGGACATTTCTAACACAGAATTTCCAGAAGATGGGGATACTATAATTTATACTGAAAAAGCCCCCATGCATCCCCAGGGTGGATGGGGGGGGGGGGGGTTCATATTACTTATAACCCTGCCAAGTCCTTGAGCCATATCAGGAATAACACCACATTAAAAACGACAGCCAAGTTTAAGTAAAAAGACAACAGATAAAAACCAACCTCACCGTTATCCTTGCAAGTCTAAAACGCTTTTAAAGAAAAACACTTTCATACGTTAAATCATATCAGATGAAATCTATTGATCTCTTGTGAAACCTGGAAAACTGTATCCGGAGGGACGTCTCTCAAGAGGTTCTTTAAGGAGTCCGCTGTGTAGTGCTTATGTATCGCACTGTGCATGTCCAAACATTCAATGAGGTGTCTGATGCTCAATGGCTCGATTAGGAAGACTGAGATCACACAGTTGAATCTCATCCACTTTACAGGTACATCAACGAGGTGTTACTGAAGTTCCCTTATTAACATTGCATGCGATTGTATCTTTCAGGCCTGGTTTACTCCTGGATATATTATGAAAGTAAGCGTAGAGTGCAGAGAGCCCTGTCACGCAGTCTCTATCTTGTTATTGTTATTTTGTTAATTTTGTTTAAAGCCCAGCTGACAGCGTAGAGCCTATCAGGGTTATAACCGTTTCAAAACATATACACGACTTCAACAGGGAAAAGACAGGAAAAGAAAATTAAGTACATATATCAATGCAATTGCGCACATAATCTAAGGAGATGCCCCTGGTGTTGACAACTCCTTCCAATTTGTCACACAGGGGATTTCAAAAACATACCTGAAAACAATTTTTAACTAACCAAGGACACTAAAACGTATATATAAACGGGCCTAAATCCCTAAAACTGCTTTGGCATAATTATCTATTTCCCTACAGCCAAACATTCACGTAATACATGCACCCATTTGTCAATCCTAAGAGAAAGTATGTAAGACTTCATCCAACACATACAGGTGAATGGATCAGCACGGCAGAAAATGATAGGAAGAAATGACAGAAAGCAAAGGAACAAGGCAGAAAGCAAAGAAAAAGTCTATCTGAACAGAAACTCCATAAGATCATTAACATCATCCCCATTCTCATCATCATAAAATCGTGAAATATAATCCCAGACTGTATGACCGCTCATGCCCCTATTCTCATGGTGATCTGTTTCACTGGATTATCATTATCATCAGCATCATCAACATCACCATCATTAATGTTATTATTATTATGAATAACATTATCATTACCGATATTATTGTTATTATTATTATCATTATTATTAATCGGATTCAGTTAGACTTACTGTGCATTAAAGACAGACTGTTTTTTAACGGAGCATGGAGAACTCCAGCTGTTAGCCTTGCTGACCATATTCCACTGTTGTTGCACAGTCTGCATCTTTGGTAGACATACAGCTGTTTTTTGTTCCAGAAACCAGCCTCTGACGTGATTTACGGGATCTTTAACGTGCATATTTGATATACTCTGCATGCACATACACACAAAAGGGATTTAAACACCGACATGTCGGCATACCTGTTGACCAGGGATTTCAGAAAAATCTCCATCCTTTTCCCAACAGGTAGAACTGTCTAGTCAGATCAAACCCAGGACTTTCTAATTCGAAGTCCAACGTTTATACTATTACTACTACTACTAATACTACTACTAATGATAATAATAATAATGCTAGGTTAAAAAACAAGTCGGCGTTTAATGCACAGTGAGTCTAACTGAATCGGTAGAAAAATAAAGATAAATGATAATAATAATAATTATAATATCATAATAGGAAGAAGAAGAAGAAGAAGGATAGATGATAATAATAATAATAGGAAGAAGAACAAGAAGAAAAAGGAGGAGGAGAAAGAGGAGGAAGAGGAGAAGAAGAAGAGGAGGAGGAGAAAGAGGAGGAGGAGGAGAAGAAGAAGAAGAGGAGGAGGAGAGGAGAAGAAGAAGAAGAAGAGAAGAAGGAGGAAGAAGAAGAAATACAGTATTCATATGGCGCAAAGTCTTGATAATTCAAATCAAGGCGCGCCCACGCACCAGAGACTCGTATGCGAACAATGCAGACCACCTCGCAACACACACACACACACACGCACGCACGCACGCACGCACACGCATACGCACAGAAACTGATGGAAGGAGGCAGTTGCAGAATTTATTGTCGGGAAAAGAGCTGGGTTTTTTAAACTGGATTTAAAAGCAGAAAGGGTAAGTAATAGACGAGGGAGAATGGAAGTTTCCTTCAGGCGGACGGTCCCAAAACAGCAAAAGAATGCTGGCCAACACTTGGTACTTTAAATCTAGGAACATAAAACTCTGGCAAGGTCTTGAAACAGGGGTGCAGGAGGAACAAGACATATGAAATCCTATGTTGACACCATCAGATTGATTGCAGCAGTAATGTAGGCAGTTTACAGGCTTTTTTTCATAATGCAGTGTGAGACTGAACTGTCAGACATCAAGTTTTGAGCTCACCAGTTCAAAAGAACAGTTGAGGTCTCTATTACCTCACCCACTTACGGGTAAGGATTAAGGAACACTTACCTTACGCTCAATTTATGCTAAATAACCAGACACAAACGTACCCCATGTATTCACAATCATTCATCGTTTAGAGACCGAGCTCTGACTTTCACAAGTGGCGACACTAAAGCCTTGTTTCACTGCCAACGTCTTGTTTGAGACGTACAGCTTCCTTTTTCGTTTAATTGCAGTTTCACGATCTTGTCTGGTAGCGCCCATTGTTTCGCCTCGTTAATCAGTCTATGAGTGGAAATGAGACAGGCGCATAAAAGAAAGGCGCAAAGAGGTCAAAGGTCGTGAAAGGTCACGGGTAGTGAGACAGACGTGAGCAGATCGAAGGCGTAGGAGCAAAGAAAACAAACGATACAGTCTTGAAGGAAGCAGACACAAGATCAATTAATAAAGAAAATTAGGAAAAGACAAGCAACATTTATAGGCCATTTTATGTCGAAAGGGGAATTAGAGCACCTGGTCACAACAGGAAAGTTAGAGGGAAAGAGAATACCCGGTAGACATAGGGAGAAAATATTGGATGGACTTGCAAGGTGGCTGAAGACAGAGAGGGTGGGAAATGTACCAGCAACAACAGGGGATGGACTCGTGTGGAGGGCCATGATCGCCAACGCCATACGGCAGGGCACATCATGATGGTGAAGGTAAGAGCGGATGAAATGACGGGAATGTTTTACATTGATAGCATATAATCAACAGATGAAGAGTCAGTCAATGTCACAGTAAGATGGATGACAGAAATCTGTAATAAGGCAATGCAACATCTTCCCAACAGCATCGTGGAAGAAGCTATCACAGACGTCAAGAAAAAATGAGCAACCGTATCAACAGACCTTTGGCACAGGGAGCAAAGACACGAGCCATTCTTGAGTCTTCTATCATGAACAGCAAATCTATGATAACAGTGAGCCAACTGTACCTACAGCGATACGATGTGACCATAACAGGCGAATCTCTCTTCTCACCCACATGGTACATGTATATCTGGAATCATTGATACAGACAGACAAAAACCAAACACACACACACACACACAGACACACACACACACACGCACACGCACGCACGCACGCACGCACGCACACACACACACACACACACACACACACACTCACTCTTTCTTAAAGAGAACTAAAAGCCATTATTTTTCCAGAATAGTCCCGTCACAAGCTTTCATGAAATGGTTTATAACATTTTTCTGACTTCCCTATCTGCATGAAAACTATCTAAAGAGAACTCCCTCTACCATCCACCCTTATCTATCCCCAGTCAAAAGCAGACACATCTTTCCAAAAACTCAAAGCCAGACAGTCATCTCATAGGATAAAGACTCCTCTTCTTCACAGTCAGTGGTAATCAACATCCTTCAGTGTACAAGATAATTGAACTGCTTCTACATCACGGATGATTACACTCCTGTCTTTTGAAGCCAAGTGCTTCAGCATCCCCCAACTATAAATAACTGACCTCCACGCAGAATTTGTTGGAAACAGCATGACACAAACGTACCCTGTATAAATCAGGATCACTGATCGTTAGAAAACGAGCTCTGACATGCACAAGTCGCGACATTAAAGCCTCATTTCATTGCCAACTATTTTATCTGAGACACATCGCTTCCTCACTCCTTTATCTGCAATTTTAGGACATTCTCCAGCAACGCCCATGTGCTTCAGTTCGGCAATAAGTTAAAAGATGTAAGCATAGCTGGTGCATAACGAAAACAAATAAAGAGATCAAAGGTCACAGTATGATGCTTCAAGATCACAGTGACCTTCAGAAGTGCAAAAGGGATTCGTCTCACTTATAGAATTCCCTATGTGATCCACTAAGGACACAGGCTATAGTGCAACATTTTCATGTTTGAGTTCTAAATGAATCTTAAAATTTCTGTTTGTAAATCAACATGGCAAACTGCTGACTTAATTAATCTATAGCAGTGTTCTTGTAAGACGCATACGAACTCTGTAAATGTATTTCAACACATGAACTCTGTAAATGTATTTTGACACATATGAATTCTGTAAATGTATTTCAACACATACCAACTCTGTAAGTGTATTTTAACAAAGGAAGTAATATACTCAGAAAATTAAAGAAAAAAAAAAGAAGAAATTTTAATTGAATAAGATTTTGGGGTTTCAACCAGTTTCTGGGGGACTATTGTATTGAAGGCACTGCTGAAGCAAGGAGAAGGAGACGGGGACGGGCATAAGATTTTGTAGTTACAATGTGTTGAAGGATGAAGTGGAGTGCTATGGACACTGCATTATCTACAGACATGTTCTCTCGGTCGGCAGACTGAAGGGGGTCTAGTCTGTGGTTTGTGACAGACTTGAGGAACTAGAGGACTAGTCGCTCTAGCACCTTCATCGCCAATGAAGCATTGCATACAAACAACAGGTCAAAGTATGGCGCAATATTTTCACGTTTGAGTTTTCAATGCATCTTAAATTTCAGTTGGAGATGCTGAAGAACCTGGCTTTGCAATCAAAGGGTATGAACGTTAAATGGCTGTCTACATTAAGAAACAATTTCATCCTGATATTTTAAAACCATTACTTCTGCATCATTCCTTTTTTCTCCTAACTATCATAGATAACTGACGTCCATGCACGATTTGTGAGGTCAGATTGCTGCCTAGGTAGAGGTTCTGCTTTCCAGGTTCAATGCATGGGTTCTAATTGGTTTACAAACAGAAGGTGGAGATACGATTCATACTGAGAGAGCCCCCGGCATCCCCACGGGGGAAGAGGGGTAGGAGTGCAGTAAATATGAAATTGTTATGGAACAATGAATTCTTCTGCACAGACTCCAAACTCATTACAGCCTTGGAGTTACAGGACAGACTTTACTGTTACCTATATAAAGAAACAACTTTGTCTGATGTCTTTTGAAGCAGACTGTTTTAGCGTCATGTCACTTTTTCCTCATCTACAAAGAACTGACGTCTGCTCACAATTTAACCCTTTGACTCCCCTGTCCTATCCTCTAGCTGCTAAAACTTAACCCTTTCAGTCCTCAACCGTATCCGGCAGGAAGGTGGTGGATAGGGTGGGGGTGGATTGAAAGGGTTGAGATTTTGCTTTGATATCATGGCTGACAATGCATAAAGCTGGTAGATTGGGTGAGGAGTCAAAGGGTTAACTTTCATAGTGGCAAAAGTGAATGCCGAACATTCTGAATTTGAGAACAAGCTCCATCGTTGGAAAGCGTCTGACACTAAACGTCTGTTTTTGCTGCCAACTTCTCGTCTAAGGCGTACGGTTTCCTCTCTCATTATTATAATTGCCTTTTTCCCCTTACAATTTTTTTTTTTTTTATGTAGCATCCATGTCCTTCGGTTCGTTAATGAGTCGAAGGATAGGTAAAAGCGAGGCCAGACTGTACCGGAAGGATAATAGGCAGGCCAAAAGTCATGGACAGGTCAGCGAACAGGTTGTCAGCAGATGAAAGGTGAGGATGAGCTTCACGTTAGCGGGAGGTAATTGGTACCTTGACTCTTTCCGCCAGCTCGCTGCATTGTCAGTCACGATAACAACTGAAGCCAAAACTTAACCCTTTCACTCACTCAACCCATTTACCAGCTTTCTGTAGATGGTGGATACGGTGAAAGAGTGAAATGTTTGACAGGTGACCAAGCACTGAACACAGCATTCTCCCTACAAAAGCGTTGCAGAAGAAACATCGGATGTGGCACGCACGTACGCACCACTTATGCATGCACGCACACACGCACGCACGCACACACACATACATACACACGACACTCGCCATTGCTTCCGATCAGCTCATTACAGTAATTGTATAACTACTTCATACATAGCTCACTCTTTTTTCTCGACAGTCTCCATCTGCCAAAGAGACTGTGAAAGCCACTCTCTCTCTCTCTCTCTCTCTCTCTCTCTCTCTCTTCTCTCTCTCTCTCTGTGTGTGTGTCTCTTTTTCGCGGTCTCTGTCTTTCTCTCTCACTCAGTGTTTCTATCTATCTGTCTGTCTGCCGCTCTTGTTCTCGACGTATCCATATGCTAAAGAGACTGAAAGCTACTCTCTCCCTCTCTGTCAGTCTATCTGTCTCTCTCAGTGTTTCTATCTATCAGTCTGTCTGTCTGTCTGTCTGTCTTTTTCTCGACGTCTCCATCTGCTAAAGAGACTGAAAGCCACTCACTCTCTCCCTCCCCCCCTCTCTCTCTGTTTGTCTGTTTCTCTCTCTATGTATGTGTCTGTTTCTCTCTCTCTCTCTGTGCTCTCTGTCTCTCTTCCTCTCCCCCTCACTCCCCTTTCTTCTTCTTGCTCAGCGTAGCGTTGACAGTACAACGCTTCCTTGTGTCTTTTTCTCTTCTAGCAAACCTTGTAAACCTTTGTAAAGATCACAGAGCCAAGCATTTACAGGATAAAAGATTCTCTTTTTCACAGCGCTGCTAACAAGATGATTCAACTGTTTTTATATCAGCAATCTGTCTCATCCTTGTCTTTTGAAGTCAAGTCCTTCAGCATTGCGCCTGTTTACCTCGACTATAAACAAACTGACGTCCAGACACAATTTATCACTAACAGCAAAACGCAAACGTACCCCATGTACATGTATTCAGAATCATCCCTCGTTAGACAACGAGCTCTGACATTCGAAAATAGCGACGCTAAAACACTGCCAACTTCCTGTCTTAAGATGCGCGGCTTCCTCTCTCGATTCATTGCGGTTCTAAGACCTTCCCTGGCAACGCCCATGTACCTCAGTTCGGTAATTAGTCTGAAGATGAAAGCGAGGCTGGTGCACGGCGGACGGAAGTGGAGAGGCCACAGAAAGGTTAGAGAGCTTAAGGCAACTGAAAGCTCACGGAAGGAGCGCATCTTTTGAGCAGATCAAAACAGACAGCAAATAAATGGGTGACATATGGCAATCGTTGGGTCTGTGTGGAGAATTTACAGTTTGCTTCGCTTTAAAAGAAAGATCAAACAAATAAATTATCATGCATGACTGGCCTGTAAACAATAAATGAATTGCCATGCATGATTGGCCTGTATCAAGAAATTGCGATGCATGATTGGCCTATCACAATAAATATAGTGATGCATGACTGATCTGTTACAATAAATAAATTGTGATGCATGATTGGCCTGTAACAACAAATAAAGTGTGATGCCTGATTGGCCTGTTACTATAAATACATTGTGATACATAATTGGCCTTTACAATAAATTGTGATGCATGACTGGCCTGTAACAACAAATAAATTGTGATACATGATCGGCCTGTAACAATAAATTGTTATGCATGATTGGCCTGTTACAATAAATAAATTGTGATGCATGATTGGCCTGTAACAATAAAATACAGCCTAACATAAATTGTTATGCATGATTGGCCTGTTACAATAAATAAATTGTGATGCATGATTGGCCTGTAACAATAAATAAACTGTGATGCGTGATTGGCCTGTTACAATAAATAAATTGTGATGCATGATTGCCCTGAAACAACAATTGAACTGTGATGCATGATTGGCCTGCAACAACAAATAAATTGTGATGCATGACTGGCCTGTCACAATAAATAAATTGTGATGCATGATTGGCCTGTGAAAATAATAAATTGTGATGCATGACTGGCCTGTCACAACGAATAAATTGTGATTCATGATTGGCCTGTGAAAATAAAAAATTGTGATGCATGACTGGTCTGTAACAATAAATAAATTGTGATGCATGACTGGCCTGTAACAATACATTGTGATGCATGACTGGCCTGTTACAATAAAATGTGATGCATGATTGGCCTGTAACAATAAATAAATTGTGATGCATGATTGGCCTGTGACAATAAACTGTGATGCATGATTGGCCTGTAACAATAAATAAATGTATGCATGATTGGCCTGTGACAATAAATGTGATGCATGATTGGCCTGTAACAATAAATAATGTGATGCATGATTGGCCTGTAACAATAAACAGTGATGCATGATTGGCCTGTAAAAATAAATTGTGATGCATGATTGGCCTGTAACAATAAATACATTGTGATGCATGATTGGCCTGTTACACAAATAAATTGTGATGCATGATTGGCCTGTAACAATAAATACATTGTGATGCATGATTGGCCTGTTACACGAATAAATTGTGATGCATGATTGATCTGTGACAAATGAATTGTGATGCATGATTGGCCTGTGACAATAAACTGTGATGCATGATTGGCCTGTAACAATAAATAAATTGTGATGCATGATTGGCCTGTGACAATAAATGTGATGCATGATTGGCCTGTAACAATAAACAGTGATGCATGATTGGCCTGTAAAAATAAATTGTGATGCATGATTGGCCTGTAACAATAAACTGTGATGCATGATTGGCCTATAAAAATAAATAGTGATGCATGATCGGCCTGTAACAATAAACTGTGATGCATGATCGGCCTGTAACAATAAATAGTGATGCATAATCGGCCTATAACAATAAATTGTGATGCATGATTGGCCTATAACAATGAATAGTGACGCATGATCGGCCTGTTACAATAAAGAAATAGTGATGCAAGATCGGCCTGTTACAATAAATAAATAGTGATGCATGATCGTTCATGCGCGACAACTCCCATGGCCATTCGAATAATTAATAATACACGTGGGCCTTTACGTGCAAGCCCGCTCTCTGTTTTATCCCCATCAGCAAGACAGACACTCTGTTCTGGGGTGTGTGCGACACCCATGTGCGGTTTTCAGTTCGGTTTTCAGTCAAAAGATGAAAGCAAGGCTGGAGGTAATAGAGACAGAAAGTACATGTAAATAAGACAACTGTCAATGGAAGTCAAGGTTAGTGGTTGAGCTGTGAGCAGATCAAAGAGACTGATGGAATGCAAGACATGATTTATCATCATGCGCGCTGCCGCAAGGCTTTGGCGATCATGGCCCTCCATATGTATCTATCCCTTGTCACCGCAAGCACATCTTCCACCCACTCTGTCCTCAGCCACCCTGGGTTTACCTTGAGTCCTCTTTCCCTCCAGCCTTCCTGTTGTGACCAGGTGCTATAATTCCTCTTTCCTCATAAAATGTCCTATAAACGTTGCTTGTCTTTTCCTAATCCTCCTTATCAATGATCTTCTTGCGTCTGCCTCAAATAACTCTGTCTCGTTTGATTTCTCTGATGTCCATGGAACTCTCAACATTCTTCTCAGAAACCATATCTCGGTTGAGGCATGAGTGAATAAAAAACAACAACATGGAAATACTGCACACTGACACAGGAATATCGACAGATAAGCCGACATCACAGAAAGGCAGGTGATAACAATTTACAACAGGTTAACAACTGTATTCTTTGCACAAAGGAAAACAATTACAGACGTGGTATCTGGACTGAAAGCGGAAGACAAGACCAAGGAGGACATGGACCAATGATGTGAAAAAGATTGACGTCTCATGGCATTTCTCATCTTCAGGTCTTTCAGTTTGCCGATGACCGAAAACTATATCTCCCCATGACACCCAAGAAGGTATTGTATTGTATTGTTATTGTTGTTTGAAGCCCAGCCGACTGCAAAGAGCCCTATCACTAGTATCTGGGCTACAATCGCTTCAAAACAAACAAAACTTCAACAGGATAAAAGAAAAGAAAAGAAAATTAAGTACACATATCGATGCATTCACGAACATAATCTAAGGACATGTCCCCGGCGTTGACCACTCCGTCCAATTTATCGCACAGGGGATTTAAAAAA
The DNA here is from genome assembly GCA_030674185.1 of Monoplex corrugatus. Classification (NCBI taxonomy): domain Eukaryota; kingdom Metazoa; phylum Mollusca; class Gastropoda; order Littorinimorpha; family Ranellidae; genus Monoplex; species Monoplex corrugatus. The sequence goes on from JAPXFY010000015.1 coordinate 40,524,896, forward strand.
CACAACTGAATACATATTTAAACATAACTAAGGACATCAAAAACATATACATAATAAGGCATAAATTACCTAAAACTGCTTCCGCATATCTCACCCCCCTAGAGCCAAAAATACACTTAACTCATGTACCCCGTTATCAATCCAAAGAAAAAGTACGTAAAGGTTTATCAAACAAATACAGATAAATGGACCAGCAAGACAGAAAATGATAGTAAGAAACGACAAAGTACAGAAACAAGGCAGAAACAAAGAGGGTGACAGAACAGAGGAAATTCCTAGCACAGAATTTCCAGAAGGTGGGGATGATACTTATACTGAAGAACCCCTGGCATCCCCCAAGAAGGTACAAGGGGACAGAAACAAGAAAAAAACTGTCTTCTTTTCAACAAAAGAATCATTGAAGAAACAATCACAGACGTGAACAAAAAATCAACATGGACAGAAACTGGCAATAACAGACCTCTGGCAAAGGAAAGAGAAAAGATGGCCACGCCTGAGATTCCCATCAAGAACAAGACACCCATAGCATGATTCTTTGAGAAAAGTCGAGATCTCTTCCACCTCATTCCCCTATGACCTGAGGGTTATGGGAAAACCTTTACCTACATTGTTTCATATATTCTTTTGAAGCCACGTTTTTTACCTACATCGAGGAACAGTTTCATGTATGTCTTTTGAAGCCAACTGCTTCAAAACCACGTCACTTTCCCCGTATAAAAGTATATGCCGTCTGCACAAAATTTATCTAACACTGGCACACGTGAACGCCATATATTCCATTTACTTAGGGAACAAGCCCCGCTGTTGAAAAGTGACGGACCCTAAATCCGCTTTACGCTGACATCTTGTTCGAGTCGACTGGCATCTTCTCTCGTTTAACTGCAACTTTATGATCTTTCTCAGCGACGCCCATGTGTTTCAGCTCAGTAATTAGTCCGAGAATAAAAACGAAGTCTGGTGCATGAATAAGGAGGTTGAAAGATGAAGTCCAAGGTCGCTGAAAGTCAAGGTCAGTGAGTGAGTTCGTGAGCAGATTAAAGGTGATGGGAGGAGTGCAGACTGTGTTATGTACGGTTCAAAAACAAAGGGATGCTTGAAATTTATCGGTCCCAGGTGATGTGCGGTGCTTTAATTAAAGACTTACGTTATGTGTAGACGCGAAGTTTTGTTTTGATGTTTGTATCTGCACTTGTATCACATTTCAGGACTACATTATAATTGTGCTGTGTGAAGAAATTATCACATGCTAGGTCCCGACATCTCGACTAGCCACAATATTTCAGTCTCTTCTTCACTGAGCCTTGGGCAGAGTGTATAATATTCAGCTGTATCCAGGGGTTGGTAAGGAAAAAGTATGTCTTTCTCTTCAACTCTCGAGGGGTTTTAACCTTTTGACTCCCGCACCCTGTCCACGCATCCTGCATTGTCAACCATGCAAGCAAAGCAAAAACTTGACCGTTTGACTTCCTCACCCTATCCACCAGCTTCCTGCAGGAAGCTGGGGGATAGGGTAAGGGAGTCAAAGAGTTACGTTTTTGCAGTTTGTGAATAGGGTGTGGGTGTCAAAAGCTGTGTAAGAAAGGAGGACCTTGCAGATGGGTCCAATATTCGCTTAAAATTTTTATTCCAAAAGTTCAATGTCCCTCTCAGCATGGGACTCATATATATATACTGTATGTCCTACATTCACGATTATCAATGTCTACTACGAAACACAGTGCCTGAAATAAATATATGACTGAGATACAGAAGATGGAAAACTAAACAAATTCTCCATTTTTACTGTCCTAACTTCTCCACCGCCTCAGTGATGCTAATCCCATGCTACTCCGTCCGATTTCTCAACACACCACTAAATTCATTCAGTCCAGGCCCTAGCGCCAGAAAGCCCAAAGGAACCAATGATGTTAAGCCACCATGTGCGCCCCCTCCCACTCAGGTGATCCTTCGCTGTTGCTGGTTACTTCGTTGGAGTTTCTGTTCTGATCTGCCTTACTAAAGACACAGTCTACCCAGTCGCAGAGCCAAACGGAGTGAGAGCCCCCCCCCCCCCCCCCCTGCACCTTCCTTTTCTTCCCTTCCCCGTAAGATCACTTGCACTAACCATTCAATAACAGCCCCCATGAATCACATCACACAGCCTGGCCAGCTCATGGGTTTATGTGTAGGCTTAAAGGCTTGTGCCACGATCACCGGCACCACACACAAGGCACCCGTGATGTGAGTGCATATGGAATTCGTTCCGAGCGCGGAGACGTCATCTTGAGAAACTGTAACTTAAACAGAGCCCCACTTGCATTTACATCAGGCACTGAAGCGGATGAGGAAACCGAAACTCAGATCACAACAAGATCGGGACATGACGGCCCTTAATATCGGGGATCAGTTTTACGATGTTACAATGATTGAGAATTAATTTCATGGATAATGACGACGGTGATCACGATGCTGTGGAGTTCCATTTGGGATTGTTGTTGTTTCGTTTCAAGCCCGGCCGACCGAGTAGAGCCATATCAGGGTTAAACTGTTTCAAAACATACACAATACTTTAACAGGGAAGAAAAGGGGAAGGAAATAAATACACATATCAATGCATTCGCGCACATACTCCACGGAGATGTTCCTAACGTTGATCACTCCGTCCAGTTCATCGAACGCGGGATGTAAAAACATCGGAATACAGATTTAATAACTAAGGACACTAAAACATGCAAACGGGCCTAAATTACCCAACCCTTTGATTCCCTCACTCTGTCCACCGGCTTCCGGTGGATGAACTCCGCAGGAGCCGAGGGAGCAGCTCCATCCTTGGGCCCCTACTCTCAGCATCCTCGAACACGGCTCAACTGGTCTTTGATAGACCACGAGCCTACCCGGTGGATAGGGTGAGGAATCAAAGTTTTAAGATTTTGCTTTGCTAGCATGTCTGGCAATGCAGATGCTGAAGGACAGGAGCGGAGTCAAAGGTTAAATTGCTTCCGCATATCACATTTCCTAGGCCAAACGTGTAGTCAATGCATGTAACCCAATTATCAATCCTAAGATAAAGTACGTAACACTTTATCGAACATGTACGGGTGAATGGACCAACAAGGCAGAACATGACAGAAAGAAATGACAGAAAACAAAGGAACAAGGCACAAACAAAGAGCGTGACAGAAAAGAGGAAATTTCTTGCACAGAATCTCCAGGAAGAGGAGATACTATTTACACTGAAAGAGTCCGCGGCATTCCCACAGGGGTTCATGTAGGATAGACCAGATGAACTTCAGATATAAACCATTCTGCTATGTCTTGACTATGGGCTTAGTCTATTACAGGCCTACATCAGTTCCAAACGACCACGGAATTGTGCTTCTGGACCAATGTCTCCAGGGCACAAGATTGGCCACAGAGATACAGAGAACCTGCAGTGACCCACACAGCAAGCCCTCCCAAGTCCCTTTCCACAGCACCAATAAGACATAGACAGCCAATATAGCTTGGAGCCGGTTAAGATTAATACAGCCACCGAGTATTATTCATATCTGGGTTCCACCAATTTGAGATGGCTAGACTTGATAGCCATTCTGTTTGTACTACTCGTTAAGTTGGATAAAACCTCAGAACTTCGCTCGAGTGTTATGATTTATGTGCAATCTTATGGCTTTGGGACTTATCAGTTTGTTCAAGAGGGATTCGTCGCTCTCGGACAATTCCATATGCGCTCAACTCAAATCTGCCAGCAGTTCTCTGGAAGACTCTCCGAGCCTGCAGAAAAGCATATACTCTGACAAGCCTATGACACGGGGAGGGAACGAACAGAAATGGAGAGGGGATGAGAGAGAGAGACAGAGAGAGAAGATAAGAGAAGAATAGAAAAGAAAAAGAAAAGGAAAGAAAAACAAAAAAACGAAAAGAAAAGAAAAGAAAAGGAAAAGAAAAGAAAAAAAGAAAAGGAAAAAACCAAAAGGAAACGAAAAGAAAAGAAAGAGAGAAAGACAGAGAAAGAAAGACAGACAGTGAGAGAGAGAGAGAGAGACAGGGAGAGAGAGAGAGAGAGAGAAGAGAGAGAGAGAGAGAGAGAGGAGAGAGAGAGAGAGAGAAAAGAGACAGAGAGAAGAGAGAGAAGAGAGACAGACGAACAGAGACAAAGACAGAGACAGAGAGACAGAGAGTGACAGAGAATGATTTGCAGGAAGACCAGTCATTACTAAACTTGTTATATGACATATCCATACATGACCCATTTCTCGATGCCATGGGCTGTTTTAGTTATCGTTTGGAACAAACAATGATGATTATGTCCTTGTGTCAGAGAACACTTTTGTGACTTCGCCCGTTCAAAAAAAAAAATCGATTCTCAATCACACAGACCCCATGTCTACACAGCCGGAGCTGACCGAATATTACACAGTGGCTGAAACCTTGCTCATGCAATGACCAAAATGCTCTGAGGAACCTTCGTATTTAGCTAAAATTTTATTTTTCCCCCCAAATAAAGAGAGACGAAACGTAAACGAGGGAGTAACGGTAGATAGTCTGACTGACCGTTTGACTGATTGTTTTTTAAACTTTATTTTTATTCTTATTTTCCTTCACAACAAATGGACATCTAACACACAATATGGCAACGAAAAATGACCCCAAAAATTACACACATACGGAAAAGACAATGTTGACATACGAACTCGATATAACACACAAAATATACATAACATTTTATACACTGGACGTTTAAAAATGAATATCAAGACCTAAGCACATCTCAACATTTCTTTCTAATGAATTTGTTTCACAAATTACATCTTTTGCTGAACGATAACTAATCATCGAAGAACAGTGTGATAACATACATGATATCAATTTATACGTATAAGACAAGTATTGTTCACAAAGAAACAAGCTATAACTTGCAAAACACGTAAGGTTAATCTTTTACTTTTAAACCGTGCAAACAATGACGCACAACCATTATTTTTTGAGCCGTTGCTCAAAATCTGCTGGGTATTATTATGTAAGAAATAATCATAATAAAGCACCTAGCTACTGGATTATAGGACAGAGTAGGTGAGCGACAGAGAGAAACAGAGAGAGAGAGAGAGAGAGAGAGAGAGAGAGAGAGAGGACAGACAGAGAGAAGAGAGGAACAGGAGAGAGAGAGAGAGAGAGAGAGAAGACGGACAGAGAGAAGAGGAACAGAGAGAGAGAGAGGGAGAAGAAAAAAGAGAGAGAGGAGAGAGAGAGAGAGGCAAACAGTTGAATAAGAGTCCCTCCACACCACCACCCAAAGAAAAAAAAGAAAGAAAGAAAACGAGAGAAAGAGAGAGAGAAGAAAAGAGAGAGAGAGGAGAGAGAGAGAGAGAGAAGAGAGAGGAGAGAGGAGTAGACAGAGGCACTGAGGTTGCAATAAAGTAGGAAGGCGGAGAGAGGAACAACAGATCAATACACGCAATGGAAGAAATACCTTCAGTGAATGCACACTGAAGGAGTTAGAGACACCTCTCTCTCTCTCTCTCTCTCTCTCTCTCTCTCCTTCTCTCTCTCCCCTCTCTCTCTCTCCCTGTCTTCTCTCTCTCTCGCTCT